>JAFEMH010000604.1:197500-540000 GCA_022495995.1 Adenophora triphylla var. japonica
AAGGAAAGTTTATATATTATTATGGGACGGAGGGTGGTATACATATAAAAACTTTTTGATGATTTTGATTTAATCAGAAATTTGAGAAAAAGTGATTTGTTCAAAAAAAAAAAAAAACTTTTGGATCAAATTTCCTATTTTTTATTTATGTGCACAAAAGACGGTTAAATGGTATTTCTTTTATTGATAGACAATAAGCGTTAAGTATTGGAGAATATGCAAGAAATTCGACTTGAACCGTTGAAATCTAAAAAATGAAAATTTGCTTGAAGATTGAGTTAAATAGATAAAGATAAAGAGAGCAATAATTTCACATTTCTTCTGAAGAAGAGGAGGATGATGTTGAAGAATTATAAACAACTGGGTTGGGAAATGATTGAACTACGCCACTCTTAATTAAAAGGTAAGTTAGTGTATTAAATTTCTTTCAAAATATAAACATACTAAGTTATATCCTAGATTAGATTTTAGATAATTATTGTAATTTAGACTTAAGGCTCCTTATTTTTTCCATTAATTATAAAAGGGAAACGTCGGTTATTCCCTCTATATAATTTTTTTTTAATTATTAAAAAATTTAAGGGTTTTGTTCCTAATTTTTTTCTATAAATAATATCACGTTTTTTTTAGTCAAAATTGTGGTTCGTTGACTTGTCACCACTTTTCTATGGACCACTTTTCTATAAATAATGTCACGTTTTTTTTCGTAAAATTTCTGACCAACGAATAGCATTCATTGGTCATTTTCAGAGTACTAAGTAGGACATCCGAAAATGGCCAATCGTTGTCATGGAATTTTTTGAAGCCATACATTTGAAACATTCTTTGAGTCCACATAAAATTTCAAAAGTTTCTTCCAAAATAATAGCATGTGTGTTTATAGATCTCTAACGTAATCGGTATTTCGTCTCTCTTTCAATACGAGAGATCAGAAAATCCATCGATTACGATTTTTAGCATTTTGAAATGTACACTCTTATAATAGATTAAATCATTCATTTATAAAAAATCCAATTAAATAAAAAGCATGTGTGTTTATAAAAATTTATTTCCATCACTTCAAATAATTTCCTTCAAAAAAATGAGCCCATGTGGACGCAATTTGGAATCTTCCCTTATACTAACCAAAAATATTGTAATATACTAACCAAATCTCACTTCTTCTTCCTTCTTTCGTATGTTTTATCATATGCAGATGGAGTGAATTTGTTTACCGGATGTCGCGACCTAGACCCCTTTCTTATGTCGGTCTGTCTCTGAAATTCCTCCCTCTGAGGTTGTGTAATGCCCTCAAAGTAAGTCCCACCAGAAGAAGTCGAATTCGGATCGGAGAAGGGTTGGAACGATGCTTGTGACGTAGATAGATCAAAGGCACTTCCACTCCCCGAAATTGTCCAAAACCCATAGTGGGTTCAGGGGGAGGGTCTAGCTGGGCATTCCACCCACTCCCATCTCCCCACCTACTCCCACTCCCACTCCTACTCCCATCCCCCCACCTACTCCCACTCCCACTAAATTGACTTTGAGTCAACTGTGACCAATCAAATAGATCATCATCCTGGGTCTGGGCTTCGTGCTCGGGGCCGTAGGCGTGGGTCGATGTGAGGCTCGTCGCGGATCGGCTCATCATGTAAGTTCATCCCCTGCGCTCGGCTGTGCAGGTGCACGATGTCCACGTCTACGAGGCCGTCTAGGTGCCACACCACAGGTACGATCAACCCGTGCAGAAGGTGCTTGACCTCAGCCGCCGCTCTCTCACATGCGTGAGAGTGCGTCTGACAATCCTTCGCACCTCAAACCGGGATGGACATGGCGGACTTTGCTGCTCCTCATCCCTCGTAATGCCAAATTCATTTGTCACATGAACATGATGTAAGTTTTGTACCTGTTTTTATAGCATAAATTATGAGAATGAGACATAATTTAATAATTTGAAGTAAAAAAACTAAGGTGATTATCATGAGAACAATTTAAGAAATGCTTACCAAACCCTCCAAGAAAGGGGCCATCATCCGGTAACCAATCTCCTCTACATGCACCGGGTTTTGGTCAAACATGCACGTGATCCTCTTATACCAAATCATGTAAGGATGCGTATAATGCATGGCCTGAACCCCCATCTGCCCGTACACCACTCTATCCCGCCGTTGTTCCCAAGCTGCTATAAATTGCTGGTGTCGGGAACCCCAAACGACATGGATGTTCCCGCGGCGGTCAATCCTGTGCAACTCCTCCCCTGTGTCACACGCTTCTGGGATCCCCTGCAGCATGCCGAATTGCCTCAACACGCGATCAGGGAGGTGCCACTCTACCTTCTCAAAACAGATCAGAGGGACTCTATACCTCCAAACAGCCTCTCCCTGACGGCAATAAGCTGGAGCCTGTCGATCTCTGTATGGCATCCACACAACCTGATCATCCTCCAAGTGCGCTAGCTGGTCTCGATAGCTGCGAAGGTTGTGTGCAGTAACATACTTCAGAGATAACCGTCCAATCCACCTGAAATTCAATAAATGGAGAAGTATAAGTCAAAAGTTTCAATATGTAGTAGGTGACAATAACATTTCAGATGGAAAACTCATTAATAAATGTATACCTGCACCCCAAGGGAAGGTTGCCCTGATCCTCATTTGGCGTAAGAGAAATAGGTTGCGTACATAGCAACCTATCCCATGCCCAAAGCTGTATCAAAACAAAATATATGAAATACTATTAAAACATATGATTTCAAATAAAAAAAAAAAAAAGAACAACATCATAACGTTTAATTAAAATGTTATAGCATACCTGCAGAATATTTAGAAATCCACCACACTGGCTAGTGTCGGGGTGAGTAGCAGAGCAAAGTTCCCTATATAAAAAGGCTAAGCATGCACTACCCCAACTGTACATATGTATCCTCTCAATATCTCTAAGTAAAGGGAGATAAAGCAGCTTCACCTTGCTGTTAGTACGATCTGGCATCGCATTAGCCCCAAGGGCTATCAAAATATAGGCACGCGTATACCTATCAACCAAGTCTGGGGGGGAATCAGCGGGAAGGCTACCAAACTCAGAAAATTTGGTCTTCAACCACTTAATCTTTAAACTACTACCATCAAATGCTGCATCAGGTGGAACAGCACCTAGAAGCTCCACACATAAGACCCGCCAATTTGGAAGCACGGGCAAACCTGAATCAGTAACGGGTAACCCATCAATCGGCAACCCCGACAGCATCCCGATATCCTCTAATGTGATGGTCATCTCACCGACAGGAAGGTGGAAAGTATGGGTTTCCGGGAGCCATCTCTCAATCAACGCCTCAAATAATGCCCAGTCATACTGCACTCTCCCGATGAAATGAACTCCTAACCACCCAGCCACTGCTAATCTCTCCTGGATAACGGGAGCTATAACATGTGGCACGATTGCACCACGACGAAATGATAAACTCGAAACGTCACGATTTGCCCAAATATATTTGGCTCGGTGGGAGTGCTGTAAAGTCAACACGGAAGGATCAAAGGGCCCAGGATCAACAAAAGTATCCATCTGTTAATCAAAACAACACAAACAGAAGTATTATTTTGACAAATCAAATACTCTAGGAAGTGTTATGTTCACACATCAATGTAAGTTGCCCAACAATTCGATCATGAAGCTCTGATTCACAGTGAACAGAGAAATACAAATCACATATTCTGGCCAACAATTCGAGTAAGAAGAGTGTTCAAAGCCCCTTACATTGATATATCACTGGTTTAAACTTCACAACCTGAGCTCTAATTGTGAAGCTCTGATACACAGTGAAAACAGAAAAGTATATACAACCGCAAGAAGTAACATATTTAGAGCCAAAAGGTCTTAAACTACAGATTGCTCTTAACAAAGAAAGCATTCTAGGATAATGTTATATTCCCAATCCCAACAGAAGTATATTGTTGATTAATCAAATTCATTAGTTTTAAAAAAATAATATTATAGACAATAGTAAAACTAACGGGTTATGCACAAAAAATACTACATTTCAACCAATTTGAGTACTTGTTTAGAGAACAAATACACCAAGGGCTTAAAAAGTATGTGCTGAAATCAACATGGCATGATGCATTCAGGGAAAAGAGAAAAGGAAAGAAAAATTGGATGCTATTTCCATACAAAAAAGAGAGAAACACATTGCTGGTGTCAATACAAATTAGATGCTATTTCCATACAAATTGGAGCAACCGAGTTCAATTGTGTATTCTAAATTGATAAACCACTTCTTACCTGAAAATTGGGGATCTGAAAAACCGAGTTCAAATCGTTCTTCCTTCTCTCTTCTTCTTCCTTGGTTTTTTTTCTTTCTTCTGTCTGTCTCGTAATCTCGCCAATTGGGGATCTGAAATTACTTACAAACTCGCCAATTGAATTGGCGAGTTTCCTTTCATTTAAAATCGCTAATTCAATTGGCGATTTCATTTAATTTTCGTTTAAACTCGCTAAATGAAATAGCAAGTTTAATTTTTCTGGAATTTGTTTTTTAATATTTGGAATTTATTTTTTATTATTACAGAAAATAATTAATGGAAATAAAAATTAATTAAACTCGCTAAATGATTTGGCGAGTTTGAAATTAAAAATTTGAAAATCGCTTCACGGTGTAGCGATTTACGAAAAAGAGGACATTCCGGGCAAAAGTTTGAACAGTGAGTCATTTTTGAAAATAAAATTTTAAAAAGGAATTAAATGAGAAAAAATTCTTGAGCTTGGTATTATGATTGATTGTTTCAGGTTGAGAAATACTCCCTCTGTCCCAAAATATTTGTCCCATTTGACTTTTTGATTGAACTTTGACCACAAATTTATGAGAGATTAATCATGTTCATGAAATTCTAAAAGTTATTGTTGATAATAATATTAATGGTGAATCAATAGGAATATTTAGAATTTCATGAACATAATAAAATTGTCATATATTTGTGATCAAAGTTCAAACAAAAAAGTCAAATTGGACAAACATTTTGGGACGGAGGGAGTATAAAAAACGAGCAGAGAAGTTGAAAGAAGATTTGAAGATAGTATTTGAAAATTTTGCTGACACAGATAATCAGCTGGATCATTTTGAACTAGTTGATGATTTGCAAAGACTGGGATTGGCATATCATTTCGAGAAAGAAATAAAGAATACTCCCTCCGTCCCACGTGAATGCAAATTTATTTTCATTTTGATCCGTCCCACGTGAATGCAAACTATTCAAAATGGAAACAAATTTATTATTTTATATTCACCCTACCCCACCCACTCATTCTCTCTCTTCATTTTTCACCATACAATTTATTCAACCAACCTACTATTAACTCCACTCATTCTCTCTCTTCATTTCCTACCACACATTTTCATTATCTTAATAATATTTCTTAATTATTGTGCTCGAAAAAATGATTCACAATGACGTGGGACGAAGGGAGTGTTGGAATATTTTATGGACTTTACATATACTAGTATAATAAATAAAGTCTTTGGGCACATAGACGTATGTGCACTATAATTAATTGTATATGTCACATTAAATATTAAAGTATTCTGGCCTAATAAAGTGATCTACTAAAGTTGAAGGGGGCCCAAGTCATCTTTTATAAGTATGGAATCTATAATTAATATGTGTAGATACCTAAGGGGCCTAGTTGTTAATCTATAATGGGCTGACTAACATACTAGGTCATTATAAATATAGGGTTATGGTCCCCAATTGACCTACCTAGGTTTTATTCTCTTGATTCCCATTATCAATTGAATTCCAAGAACCCTAAGGATCAATTGGAAGGCAATAATCGTTCATCAAGTCTTCATCAAAGGATTCTCAAGATATTGCTATGGATTCAGGTTTGTCTATCGTTCCATAATCTTTGATAACATGAAGCATGATTGTCCTAGAATAAATATTCCGCATCATTCTAGGGTTTATGTATAATTAATTCCATCAAGTGGTATCAGAGCCGTAATCTTGCTTTGTTGTTGGGATTATTTGGATCGAATTGATTATGCTGTTTATGATTTTGTTTATGATTTAAGAGTTTACATATACTAGTAATCGGTGGACGTTGGAAATCTGTGATTTTGACTTTTGAGTTAAGAGTTTAGGAAGTAATAAATTTAATATGTATAATTATTTGTTTATAATCTTCCAATTGATCTTTCGGTTCATCGCATAATATGTTTTACGAGTCCATCAATTTTTGATGAAAAAGGTACGTTAAGATGGTCGGCGTCTTGAATTAGACAATTAATGTCCGCCGGCCCTTATCAATTATAGTTCTTGGAGAGCTTAGTAATAATTTCTGAGTTAGGGTTTTGTCGAGGCTTAAGTTTTTATTTGGGATCCTGTGCCCTGGATACGTTTGGCTACATATTAAAATCCTCTTGTAATATTTGTTATTTGAATTAACTATTAATAACTGTTATTTGGTAATATGATTATTATGTGTTATTTGGATTAAGTAAATATTATTTATTGAAATTATTATTATGGACTTAATAATTTTAAATTTCAATAATAATGTTTAAGTTATGCCCATGTTTGAAATTACTTTGGGTTCGTTTATTCGAACACATCTTGTATTTTATGTTATTAAATTTTCATAGCATGTTACCAAAGTTACCTCTCCTATGAAATTTCTTAATTTAAAATACATGATTATTTGAAGTTTTTAGCGTGTTTGTTTCTCATGCGGGTAATGGTCGGCCCAAAGGAAGGCTATTATCTGGCAGAAATTCAAATTCGTTTGTGGAGATAAATATGTAACAGTTATTAAGTGTCCATGTGAATATTGAGTCGGTCCAAAGAAAGGCTTGGTATTTGACAGGATTTTACTGTTAATATTTGATTTCTACATCAAGAAAATCACTTGCAAGTTAATTTTCTATCCAAAGATTAAAATTACTGTTGCGTCGATTTTCTTGTAATGGGATAATTTTAATTTCAAACATTTATCTGCTTAAAGTTACATGTGAGCTTATTTGTTTTATTTTTGTTCTCTATTCAGTTAATTCATCAGCTTCTAATGTATCTGTTAACATCAACTCGATTCCCATGCTGAATGGGATGAATTTTAAGAGCTGAAAAGAAAATGTGCTGATTGTTCTGGGAGTTATGGATCTAGACCTTGCACTAAGGGAGCCAAAACCTGCTGACCTGACTAGCACGAGTACATCTCAAGCTAAGAAGGATATGGAAAAGTGGGAACGCTCAAATCGCATGTGTCTTATGATCATGAAGAAAAGCATCCCAGAATCATTCAGAGGCGATATAGATGATGAGAAAGTTGCAATGACGTTCCTTACAGAGCTTGAAAAGCGTTTTGCTAAAAATGAAAGGGCAGAAACAAGCACGCTTTGCGGATGACATGCTTGTTCATATGGTTTTGATCTCTCTTCCACCACAGTTTGGGCAATTTGAAGTAACATTCAATTGCCAGAAGGAAAAGTGGACTCTTAATGAGTTCATTTCACTGTGTGTGCAAGAGGAATCAAGGTTAAAGTCTGAAAAGACTGAGAGTGCTCACTTTGCGGCTTCCTCTTCTGCTATAACAAGAAAAGGAAGGCTAAAGAAATCTCGTCAATGAGCCAAAGAAAAAGCAACATAAAGTATCGAAGGGACAAGCTAAGGATTTAGCAACGTCGACGTCCAAGGGACAAGATAAGGATCCAGGTTGCTTTTTCTGTAAGGAAATGGATCATATGAAGAGAGATTGCCCTAAATATCACGCATGGCGTGTAAAGAAAGGTATATCTCTTGCTTTTGTTTGTTCTGAGGTTAATTTAGTTTCAGTGCCTAGACACACTTGGTGGTTAGATTCTGGTTCTTCTACTCACATCAGTGAGTCTATGCAGGGTTGCCTGAACTGCCGAAAGCCAAGTGATGCTGAAAGATTCATCTATGTGGGGAACGGCAATTCTATTGAAGTTGAAGCAATCGGAACTTTTAGATTATTATTAAAGTCTGGATTTTATTTAGATTTGTACGAGACACATGTGGTACCGTTTTTTAGACGGAATTTGGTTTCCATTTCAGTTTTGGACAAAGAAGGATTTACTTGTTCCTTTGCAAATGGTGAATGTCGTTTCTCGTACAATTCTAAGTTTATTGGATCTAGTACTTTATCGGTTTATGATAATCTTTATATGTTGGATACTGTTGCTTCATATCATGAAAACCTGCATGTGGAAATACGTGGTACTAAACGCAAATTTACTAACAATAATTCCATGTCATTATGGCACAAGCGATTAGGACATATATCAAAACAGAGAATGCAAAGGCTTGTGTCAGACGGAATTATTGAAACACTTGACAAATCGGTATTATGAAATATGTGTTGAGTGTATTAAGGGAAAACAAACAGACAAAAGCAAATTAAAAGCCGAGAGAGCTATGACTGTTTTGGAATTAATTCATACGGATATATGTGGACCATTTCCTACACCCTCGTGGAATGGTCAAGAATATTTCATTACATTCATAGACGATTACTCTCGTTATGGTTACCTATATTTGATCCATGAAAAATCACAGGCATTGGATATGTTCAAAAAGTTTAAGGCCGAGGTTGAAAATCAACATGGCAAAACAATAAAGAAAGTCAAATCGACCGTGGTGGTGAATACTATGGCGTAAATGACGGATCGTGAACAACGCCCTGGGCCTTTTGCTAAATACCTAGAGGAGTGCGGTATCGTCCCTCGCACACCATGCCAGGCAAACCTAGCATGAATGGTGTCACTGAAAGACCAAATCGAACTTTACAGAAATGGTGAGAAGTATGGTTAGTCATACTACTTTACCCGGACTCACTCACGGGGAGAGGCATTAAAGACTCAGCTTATCTCCTTAACAGGTACCCACAAAGGCCGCTAACAAAACCCCTTATGAACTATGGACAGCAAGAAACCCGTATTAAGGCATTTACACATTTGGGGATGTCCGGCTGAGGCTAGGCCTTACAGGCCTAACGAAAAGAAGTTGGACTCAAGGACTGTTAGTAGTTACTTTGTTGGTTACTCTGAAAGGTCAAGGGGCTTTAAGTTTTACGATCCCAAATCCGTAAATTTTTTGACACGGGAAATGCTCAATTCTTTGAGGATGTTGAGCTTGTGGGGGACAAGTTAGAGATGATTTTGTCTTTGAAGAGGTTCCGGTTACCATTCCTCTTCCTACAATTGTCCTTGACCATGATTTGGATCTCAATCCTGATGTGGTTCAAGAACAAAATTTGGATCAAGAAGACATTGTCAATATCCCTCTAGTTGTCCATGAGGAACAAGCTCAACAACCTCAAGAACAAGTGCCTTTAAGAAGATCCACTAGAGAGAGACGAAGTGCCATTTCGGATGATTACTTGGTATTTCTAAATGAACAAGAGGTAGACATTGGTCAATTGGAAGATGATCCAATCAACTTTCATGAGGCCATTGGTAGTTCTAACTCTCAAAAGTGGATATCGCTATGGATGATGAGATTAAATCAATGAAAGACAATGATGTATGGGATCTTGTCCCATTGCCAGAAGGAGTGAAACCTATTGGTTGCAAATGGATATTTAAAACCAAAAGGGATTCACAGGGCAATGCGGAAAGATATAAGGCACGTCTTGTCGCTAAGGGATTTACTCAGAAAGAAGGAATAGATTATAAAGAGACTTTCTCTCCGGTTTCTTCGAAAGACTCTTTTAGAATCATTATGGCATTAGTGGCACATTATGACCTAGAGTTACATCAGATGGATGTTAAGACTGCGTTTCTTAATGGAGACATTGAAGAAACAATTTATATGGTGCAACCAGAAACCTTGGTTTCAAAAGATTCAAAGGATATGGTATGCAAACTCAAGAAATCCATCTATGGACTCAAACAAGCATCCCGTCGGTGGTATTACAAATTTCATCAAGTTGTATTGTCATTTGGTTTCACGACAAATACAGGTTGATGATTGTGTCTACCACAAGTTCAATGGGAGTAAATATATTTTTTGGTTTTATATGTGGATGACATCCTACTAGCCACAAATGATACGGACTTACCGCATGAAACTAAGAGATTTCTCTCAAAGAAATTTGAGATGAAAGATGCGGGAGATGCATCTTTTGTATTAGGAATTCAAATACACAGAGATCGTTCTCGAGGTATTCTTGGATTGTCACAAAAGAGTTACATCGATAAGGTACTTAAGAGATTTGGCATGCGGGATTGTAAAATGGGTGACACCCCAAATGGCTAAAGGTGACAAATTCAATCTTGCTCAGCCCCAAGAATGAGATTGAATCTAAGGAAATGAATAGCATCCCTTATGCTTCGGCTATAGGGAGCTTGATGTATGCTCAGGTTTGCACTCGCCCAGACCTAGCATTCATAGTTGGTGTTTTAGGCAGATACCTTAGCAATCCTGGAAAGGATCATTGGATAGCAGCCAAGAAGGTCATGCGTTATTTACAGAGAACAAAGGATTATATGCTCACTTACAGAAAGTCAGATAGACTTGAGATCATTGGGTATTCGGATTCCGACTTTGCGGGATGCCAAGATAGTCGTAAGTCTACTTCAGGCTACATTTATCTACTTTGTGGAGGAGCAGTTTCTTGGAAGAGTGTTAAGCAGACACTTGTTGCTACTTCTACGATGGAGGCAGAGTTTGTGGCGTGTTATGAGGCATCAAATCACGCAATTTGGTTGCGAAATTTTATCACTGGGCTGCGCATATTAGGTGGCGTTGAAAGGCCATTAAAGTTATTTTGTGATAATAAGTCGGCAGTTATGTATTCTAATAACAACAAGAGTTCGTCTAAGTCTAAGCACATAGACATTAAGTATCTTGCTGCTAAGGAACGGATTCAGAGTGGACAGATTTGTATTGAGCATATTGGGACTAACTCCATGGTCGCGGATCCGCTTACTAAGGGTGTAACACCGAAGGTTTTTCACGAGCACACTGCTTGTATGGGTGTTGTATCACTAGAGTATGCTTAGATTGAGTGGGAATTTTGTATTTTGCTCTTACATTTATTGTTATAAGTATATTTGGTTTTTCAGTTTTGGTTAATAAAGTTATTTTGCACTCTGAATATTTGGTTGATCTCAAAACAAGGTTGGACCAGTTGAGAATAGACATGTGAAGATCACATTACATGTTATTCCATGCTACACATCCATACTTGATCCATGTCATTTAGTTGAGTTAATATATGTGACCACTGATGGGTCTAGTTGCGCTAATAGTGACGAAAACCTCTTTGATCCTTATGTTGATTTGACTAATGGACCGGATTGGTTTAAGATGACGCAATTTGGTAAAGCATTGCTGTTAAGGTTTATAATGTGATATGTAATTAAACTAAGGTATTATACTATGTACATGTGTAAGTCCAAGTGGGAGATTGTTGGAATATTTTATGGACTTTACATATACTAGTATAATAAATAAAGTCTTTGGGCACATAGACGTATGTGCACTATAATTAATTGTATATGTCACATTAAATATTAAAGTATTTGGGCCTAATAAAGTGATCTACTAAAGTTGAAGGGGGCCCAAGTCATCTTTTATAAGTATGAGATCTATAATTAATATGTGTAGATACCTAAGGGGCCTAGTTGTTAATCTATAATGGGCTGACTAACATACTAGGTCATTATAAATATAGGGTTATGGTCCCCAATTGACCTACCTAGGTTTTATTCTCTTGATTCCCATTATCAATTGAATTCCAAGAACCCTAAGGATCAATTGGAAGGCAATAATCGTTCATCAAGTCTTCATCAAAGGATTCTCAAGATATTGCTATGGATTCAGGTTTGTCTATCGTTCCATAATCTTTGATAACATGAAGCATGATTGTCCTAGAATAAATATTTCGCATCATTTTAGGGTTTATGTATAATTAATTCCATCAGTATGTTGGAATACCTATAGTATATAAGTAGGAGTAACAAAGGAGCGAATGATGATTTATATGCTACAGCTCTTAAATTTCGACTCTTCCGCCAACATGGATATCATATCACCCAAGGTAAGTACATAATGTCATATTACAAACACTGATTTCAAGAATGTCAAGAGCTTCCCAAGAATAATTTACTGACTAGCCGTACATAGATCTTAATTTTATTATTTCGACTGCAGATACTTTTAAGAGGTTTGTTGATGATAAGGGGAGCTTTAAAGAGACCCTCCGTAAAGATGTTAGGTGATAGCGAAACAAAGGTTATGAGAATTAAGATCGAACGGAATTGAAACAAGACGGGATTGAAACTCTAATAATTGCACAACGGCAAATTTAATTTTTATTAATCAAACTCTGTTTTTCGGATTACCACTTTGAGGCTATTTTATAGCACTCATAAAACTTAGAAAACAAGAAATATCATCCTAAAATAAAGCCTAACCTATAAGGTAACCTAATAGAAGTCTAAAACTACTAAATCAATGCTAAATCTACTCTAAAACCTCTTATAATCATCCTACTACATTTAATTTCGAAAATACTAATAAAATAACAATTAATTAAAATAAAACTCATATTTATCACATCATACTGCATCATTCTCCTCTTCTTAGAAAATTTCGACCTCGAATTTGAGTCGTTGCTCTTCGGAAATACCTCCGAAAACATAAGCTTCAAACATCTTCGAACTGTATACTTAGTAGCACATCTCATCACATCCATCCAATCTGTCCATCCGTTTACTAAAAAACTCTCTATGAATAAACCTTTGAAGAACCCAGATTGCGAAATAAACGGAACTTCAACATAAAAGGGATCTTCATAACAATAAGAACCTAAAATACCTCCTTTCAGCAAAATAGATGAACCCAGAAAATCACAATCTGCTCCCAGGTTCGGCTGAGGGTCGCCGAGCACGGGCGTGTCCTGAAAACTAGCACGGTCGTGCAGAACAGTGCGCAAAGGACTCCCACATCCGTCGTTATTCGCACGGTCGTGTATGGGAAACTGGCACGGTCGTGCTTGCTGCGCCGAGCTGCTGCTGGGACTGGTGCGCTGCAACACAATGGTTTCTGCTGGGTCAAAACCCTCAAAATCTTCTTCATAATTATCGTCATCAAAGATTGGTGGTTTTGACCAATCAATGACAACGTCGGAACCCGTCGAATCAACAAAGCAATCCACGGGAACATGATTCAATCGGTCACAAAACTCATCAAGAGTCAGAGGATCGGCCTCTCTCTTGCACTAAAGTTCTTGATCACGATCGAAAGGATAGATATCCTCATCATCATCAGACTACAGATCTGACTCCGAGCCCACATCGGTGGAAACCTACAAACACGCTAGATGTCGTTGGACTCGTGGACCCTCCACACGATCAAGGCGACGTTGGAGTTCTTGAATCTCGAAACGCAGCAAGCGAAGTTGGAGATCTTGAATCTGTCTTCGCAATTCGTCTTTCTCGATGTCACGTAGGTAATGATGTCGATGGATTTCGTCTCCATGGGGATCTGATCTGCAGCCCCTACCACGATTACCACGACCACCACTTCCTCGTCCTCGTTCGGCCATTGATCACCAGGAACTCCTGATACCAAATGATAGCGAAACAAAGGTTATGAGAATTAAGACCGAACGGAATTGAAACAAGACGGGATTGAAACCCTAATAATTGCACAACGGCAAATCTAATTTTTATTAATCAAACTCTGCTTTTCGGATTACCACTTTGAGGCTATTTTATAGCACTCATAAAACTTAGAAAACAAGAAATATCATCCTAAAATAAAGCCTAACCTATAAGGTAACCTAATAGAAGTCTAAAACTACTAAATCAATGCTAAATCTACTCTAAAACCTCTTATAATCATCCTACTACATTTAATTCCGAAAATATTAATAAAATAACAATTAATTAAAGTAAAACTCATATTTATCCCATCATACTGCATCATTAGGGGAATGTTGAGTTTGTTTGAAGCTTCATACTTATCATTTGTGGGAGAAAATCTAATGAACGAGGCTTGGCACTTCACAACTGAAGCACATAAAGATTGGAATGAGAAAGTTGAAACAAATGTTTTGAGGGAAGTTCAAAAAAACTGTTGCGCTCCCATTGCATTGGAGGAGTCCAAGATTTGAAGTAAGGAAGTTCATTGATATTAACGAAAAAAGAGTTGGCATGAACCCTCTCTTACTTGAGCTTGCTAAGTTGGACTTCAATTTGTTGCAAGGATTACATCTACAGGAGCTCCAGAATCAAGCGAAGTAAATTCAAATGCAAATTTAAGAGAAGCTCCTTAATTGTTAAAATCGATTTATGATTATTTGTGTTTTAGTATTGTTCTTCATTATTATTCAAGGAAAATAATAGCAAAATTATGGTCGACTACATATAGGTGGTGGAATAATATAGGTCTGGCTGTTAGAACATGGATTAAATAATATGTGTTATTGAATTCCATATGTTATAATCATTTAATAATGTTAAAGTATAGACAAAATATGTAGAATTCCATTAGGTGTAAGTACCATTAAATGATGGGCATAATGGTAACTTCTCACCGCCTTCTTTATGAAAGGGTGTAGTCCCTAAATGAAGTGCCCCTTGGATTCCTATATAAAGGCCTATCCATCAAGCCTATGAATCCACAAGTTACATTATTCTCATTCAGTCCAAACTCTTCCTAAGTAATTGAAGATTAAAGAGATTAAGGGCACTCATCATTTAGAAGATCTACTATATCCCTACTCTCTTCTTTCATTCAAGAACAAGATCAAGAACACAATCATGGATTATTCAGGTACACGCTTCCGTCTTCATCTTCTTCTCATTCTTAATCTAGTTGTGAGTTGGTTTATGGTTAATGGATCGTTTATGTTCCAACAATTGGTATCAGAGCCTACTCATATACTAGATTGAGTTTGAAATTATTATAGAGCCTTGTGCTTTAATTTATTTCATATTTGTAATCCTTGTGTGATTTCATTTGGTTTTGTTCTTGTACATAATACTCATTTGTCTAAGAGTATTATGTTCATAACTTCATTCTATTTCTGAATTTTGGTTTTACTCAAAAGGCTTTCAATCCTTAATGTAAGATTATCCCATTTTTGAACATAGCCACCATCCTTGGATGCGTTGTGAGTTTGTTCATATGCATAGCCACGCATTTTTTTTATGTGTTGTGAGTATGCGGATCTACTTACTTTGGTTGAAAATTGAGTCACCATTAAATTAAGAACTTCATTCAATTTCTGGCAATAATGGTAAGATCAAGTTTTAAGAGACACAATGGTTCATACAAGATTTACCCCATTTACATAGCCAACATCATGTGTTTGGAGTGTGTAAATCTAGGTTTACTTGTTTGAATCATGTTAATTAAAGTGCAAACTTGTCCCATTTTCATAGCCAATAATTATAATGCATTAAAAGGGAAATTTGGTTGGAAAACTGTTCATAAAAGGGTTTAAAATTAGTGACTGTTCGTAATTCTGGGCATTGGGGACGAGTCGTCCCGGTGGGGACGAGTCGTGCCCATCAATTTTCTGGAATGGGACCTTTCTGATTCAGGCGTCCCCCTTATAGGGACGAGTCGTCCCCTTAGGGACGAGTCGTGCCCTAAGGGACGAGTCGTCCCCTTTGAAATTCCGGATCGTCCGTAAAGACTTCGCCTCAAATATTTTCGTAATTTTGATAATTTATTGATAAAATATGATATCTGGACACCGATACGCCTGATTGGCGGTTCTTAGAGTTGTTAAACTTTAAGAATGGACGGGTAGAACATAAGGATATTGTCTTTTATTAATAAATTTTCGTTGTTTTCTTACCCTTTAAAGTTTCAAATTTACCTTAAGGCCTTAATTTTTTGATTAATTATATCCTTAACATTTTGAATATAATTGACACGATTGTTTCCCAAAGGAGACCTTGTTGATTAAATTCAAACTTGTTAAAAGATGAATGTAAATATTGATATGTGATAACATGCTTGTTTCCCAAAGGAGACCTTGTTGTTGACTAAGTATTTACATTCATGGGGTAATAATTGAACTAAACTTTTGGTCATTTTAAATGCTGTGAACCATCCCAAAGGAAGGCGGGTGTTTAAAGTGAATTGTTTATATTCTTTATTGCCGGGGAACAAGTACCTTAAACTTTAGGACACTTTTATACTTGATCCGGCCCAAAGGAAGGCAAGTATTTAAAGTGTATTGTTTAAGCTATTTGTTTACCTTAAGATAAATCAAATTATGAGTCAATTCGCAATCCAAAGATTAGTCTTGATGTCATGTTGATTATCTTTTATTTTGATGGAATTCATTTGATATAATTAATCGTTATGTAGTTTCTTATATATGTTTTGTTTCATTCTTGTTCTTCTCCTTCAGATTTGATTAATGCTTCATCTCGTAACTCTTGCTATAAATGATGCACCTTTGCTTACCGGGACTAAACTTAAAACTTGGAAAAATAATATAACGATGATCTTAGGCAATATGGACATCGATCACGCATTTGGGGAATCAAGTCCCGCTCTCTCTAAAGGAAATACCGTTATAGAACGGAAAAATGTGGAGCAATGTGAACGGTCCAACCGCGTGAGTCTAATGATCATGGAAAATGCGGTTTCGAGACATTTTTGGACAATGTCTACGAGATCGAAAATGCTGAGTTTTTTCTTGAATTCTTGTGGAAACTTGTTTCCATTCGATACAAGGGTGAAGAAAATCTTAGGGAGTATATTATTGAATTATTTCATCTTTCGATCAAACTAAAGGCACTTAAGTTAGAGATTTCGGAAGATTTGCTCGTGCACTTAGTTTTGATCTATCTTCCTCCTCAATTTGGTCCTTTTGAAGTGACCTATAAATGTCAAAAGAAAAAGTGGAATATTAATGGATTACTTTCACATATGACATTAGAGGAAGATAGGATGAAATATCTTAAATTAGAAAGTACTCACTCAGCATTTACTTCTTCTCGTGGGATTAAGAGAAGAGGGAAGGAAATTACGGTTGCAAGTAAGAAGCATAAGGGATCATTTAAGGATCATAAAGTCAAGAAATGCTTCTTTTGCAAGGACCTTACTCGCATGAAGAACGACTACCATAAATATCGCGAATGGCGAATTCAGGATGGTATGTCATTTGGTCTTGTTTGTACTAAGGCAAATTTGGTTTCAATTCCTTAAATATACATAGTGGTTGTATTTGGTGCAACAACTCACATTAGTTCATGTATGCAGGGTTGCCTGAATTACCGAATCCCCAGTGAAGATGAGAAATACATCTATATGAAAGCTGAAAATTCGGTTGAAGTTATAGGCATAGGGACTTTTAGATTATTGATAAGTACTGGCTATTATTTTGTATTAAATAATACATTTATTGTACCGTCATTTAGGCGGAATTTGATATCAGTCACAGTATTAGATCGGGAAGGTTATTCCCGTTCATTTGGTAATAATAAATGTGATCTTATTTTTAATTCCGAAGATGTCGGTATTAGTACTTTATCTTAACAATGACAATTTTATTTACTTCAAACAGTAAATAATATTAATGAGTCCCATAATAATGAAATCAAAACTAAAGGCACTAAGCAAAAGTTATCAAGTGAAAATTCTTGTATTCTATGACATAGGCGTTTGGGTCATATCTCCAAAGGGAGAATCGATAAAGCTTATGTCGGAGGAAATCCTAAAAACAACTTGATACTCTAGATAAAACTTTTGCATTAAGTCTTTTAAAGAATAAATTTACAAACATTAAAGGAAATAGAATTTTGAGAGTATCAAACGTCTTGAAACTAATTCATATGGACATTTGTGGACCATTCATTAACCCTTCATGGAATGGTCAACAATATTTCATTACGTTCATGGATGATTACTCTCGTTATGGATACATTATTTTCTTCATGTAAAGTTTCAATCATTGGTCGTTTTCAAGTCTTTTAAGGCATAAGAAAGACTATTAAGAACGTTAAATCCGATCATGGTAGTGAAAACTACGGACGGTATAACGTATTGGGTGAATAACGTCCGGGTCCTTTATATTCGCTATTTTGAAGAGTGTAGGATTGTCCCTCACTACACCATGCCGGGTAAACCTAGCATAGTATATTGGAGAGACATAAATCCTTAAGGATATGGTAAGAAGTATGTTTTCTTGTACTTCTTTACCTCACTCATTATGGGCGAAGCATTAAAAACCGCAGCTTATATTCTCAATAGAGCACCTTCAAAAGCTACCGACAAAACCCCTTATGAGTTATGGACGAATAAGAAACCGTCCTTAAATCATCTTCATGTATGGGGTGTCCAGCAGAAGCTAGACCTTATAGGCCTAATGAGGGCAAACTGGACCTTAATACTGTAAGTAGCTATTTTGTAGGGTATGCCGAGAGATCTAGGGGATATAAATTTTATGACCCGAAAACTAGAACATTTTTTCGAGACTGGCAATGTTAGGTTCCTTGAGGATGTTGAATTTAGTGGGAGAAATAGTAATGTTTTTGAATTTGAAGAGTTAGAGGAACCACTCTATGTTCCTCAAACTTTAGTTCCTGTTGGAAATCAAGTAATTGTACCTGAAATTCAACAAAGAACATACAATTCAAATTAATATAGAGACTCCCGTAAATAACGGACAACATGGAAATGTTGGACATGAGGAAATTCAACAACCTCAAAATGAGGATGAACCAGTGCTCTTGAGGAGATCTACTAGAGAAAGAAGAAGTTATATTTCGGATATTTATGATATGTATCTTGCGGAGAATTAGGACACCTTAGGTTTAGTGGGAGATGATCTAATCACCTTCCATGAAGCCATTAATAGTCCTAATTCTCATAAGTGGATCAATGCCATCAATGAGGAGTTAAAATCAATGAAAGACAATGACATTTGGGATCTTGTCCCATTACCTGAAGGTGTAAAACCTATTGGTTATAAATTGATATTTAAAACCAAAAGGGATTAGCAAGGTAATATGGAAAGATATAAGGCATGTCTTGTTACTAAATGATTTACTCAAAAGGAAGGCATTGATTATAAAGAAACATTTTTTTTTCTGATATCTTCTAAAACCTCTCTTATGATCATTATGGCATTAGTGGCACATTATGATCTTAAGCTTCATCAAATGGATGTTAAGACAGCTTTTCTCAATGGTAACATTGAGGAAACTATCTATATGAAGAAACCAGAAATGGTGACTAATTCGGATCAAACTAGTCAACTGGTTTGTAAACTTAAGAAATCCATTTATGGGCTTAAGCCAGCATCTCGTCAATGGTACTTAAAATTTAACCAAGTTATTCTTTCATTTGGCTTTGAAATGAATCTTGGTGAAGATTGTGTGTACCATAAGTTCAGTGGGAGTAGATTTATAATTCTGGTCTTTATGTGGATGATATTTGGATAATATTTTTCATGCTAGTAATGATAAGGACCTTCTAAAAGAAACTAAGAAATTTCTCAAACAAATTTGAGATGAAAGATCTTGGTAAGGCATCTTTTGTATTGGGAATCCAAATTCATCGTGATCATTCACGAGGTATTTTGGGATTATCACAAAAGAGCTATATAGAG
This sequence comes from Adenophora triphylla var. japonica, assembly GCA_022495995.1. Taxonomy (NCBI): domain Eukaryota; kingdom Viridiplantae; phylum Streptophyta; class Magnoliopsida; order Asterales; family Campanulaceae; genus Adenophora; species Adenophora triphylla. The sequence continues at coordinate 217,067 of JAFEMH010000604.1, forward strand.
AAGGTATTACAAAGGTTTAGCATGGAAAATTGTAAACCACATGACACCCCTGTTTCTAAGGGAGATAAATTCAGTTTAAAGTAATGTCCTAAAATTAATTTTTAATCCAAGTATATGGAAAATATCCCTTATGCACCGGCAGTAGGAAGCTTAATGTATGCGCAAGTCTGTACTCGCATGCATCTTGTATTTATTATTGGGATGCTTGGTCAATACCAAAGCAATTCGGAAAGAAGAACATTAAGTCGCATCCAAAAGAATGATGAAGTACCTATAAAACATTAAACTACATGCTTATGTATATAAAATCGGATCATTTTGAGATCATTAAGTATTCCGATTATGTTTTAGTGGATGCAAAGATGTCGAAAGACATCATATGGTTATGTCTCTTGTTGAAGAGAAATAAGTATAAAATGAACAAATAGATATACAACTTATAGGATCAAACTCCATGTTATTGGATCCATTTTGTAAAGTGTAATCTCTTTTGATGTTTCACGAGCATACCTGCTTCATATGGGTGAAACAACTTTTGATAATGCTTAAATCAGTGGGAGTTTGTGTTGTTATCTATTTCTTTGTGTTGTTATTATTTATATTGATCTCATTTGGTTAAGTAGGACTAGTTGGAGAATATATATATGCGTTCTTCATATATATTCATTAATATTCCATGCTACATATCTATACTTAATCTATGTCATTTAGTTGGATATATATATGTGATTAATGTGGGTTTAGTTGCGAATCAATTACAACGACTGCCCCTTTAGTCCCTATACTTATAAGACTAATGGACGGGATTGTGTTGGATGACAATAAACGTGCACATAAGGGTTGTCATTCATGTTATACATGATTGAGGAATTTATTTAGTAAAAGATACATATTAATATTAATCCAAGTGGGAGATTGTTAGAACATGGATTAAATAATATGTGTTATTGAATTCCATATGTTATAATCATTTAATAATGTTAAAGTATAGACAAAATATGTAGAATTCCATTAGGTGTAAGTACCATTAAATGATGGGCATAATGGTAACTTCTCACCGCCTTCTTTATGAAAGGGTGTAGTCCCTAAATGAAGTGCCCCTTGGATTCCTATATAAAGGCCTATCCATCAAGCCTATGAATCCACAAGTTACATTATTCTCATTCAGTCCAAACTCTTCCTAAGTAATTGAAGATTAAAGAGATTAAGGGCACTCATCATTTAGAAGATCTACTATATCCCTACTCTCTTCTTTCATTCAAGAACAAGATCAAGAACACAATCATGGATTATTCAGGTACACGCTTCCGTCTTCATCTTCTTCTCATTCTTAATCTAGTTGTGAGTTGGTTTATGGTTAATGGATCGTTTATGTTCCAACACTGGCAGCCAAGATGGGCTTTGCAAGGGATCGAATAGTAGAATCCTTTTTGTGGAGTGTTGGAACCAATTTTGAGCCTCAGTTCGAGCTGCGTTGAACAGTTCTAACTAGAACAATTGCACTAATTACAGTAATAGATGACATTTATGATATATATGGTACCTTGGAAGAACTTAAGTTATTCACTGATGCCGTTGAGAGGTTATTCAAGCCTATGTCGAAACAATGAAGCTGATAGGCTAAAGTCGCACACCTACAAATTAATTACCAAGACTAGACTCGGCTACAAAACTGCAGCTAGGACAAGTCCAGGGTCGATCCACTGAAGAACGGTTATTTATTTGCACAATTGTCACTTGACAAGATTCGGGGTCTAAGATTGATTTTATTAAATTCCTAAGACGGGAATTAAAAACTAAGTTTTAAACAATTAAAAGAAAGCACTTTGGATCAATTATTTTCTCCGTCTATCATTCAAATATCATTGGTTAACTCTTTTCACTTTTACCCTATTCACTCGATCACGAGATTTATTTCAATCTCTATCTCTTTCTTTTATAGTAGCTAATAGCAGTGACACACTCACTACTAACCCTAATCAATACCTAAACCTAACTGACACAGTCTAGATTCACAATATCGATTGATTCCGATTTAAGAGATTAAGATCAATAACACGTTCTAATGTTATTTCAATTAGATACTTGTCTATTTCCTTTCTCTTCACAATTTACCATGACACATGCATAAACCATAAAGTTGCTACTTTTGAAACCCTAAATTGACACAATCTTAGGGGATTCTAGCAATGAATTAAGATCAAAGTTTAAACAATTGACCTAATTGAAAAACCCTAGAAATCAAATCAATCAATTAAAATAGAAGAAAATATGAATAGGACAAAATAGATGAAAAGAAATTAACCTCAATTGAATTCAAGACGGTTCCAAAAATTGAATCTAAAGCAAGAAATTTAGTTCTCCATAAAAAGTGATGAACTCTCTAGGGAAAAATAATAATAAAAGTCTCACCCTAAAATTGAAGTTGAAAGAAGTATATATATTCCTTCAATATTAAATATTAAAGGAAAAAGGAAAAATAAATTAATATTAACTCTTTCCTTCGGTCAACTTCCGGTCAACTCCCAAAGCCTTGGTCTTCACGTGCACAGTGATTCACGTACAACTTTTAAGTATCCTAATTTCTTTCTTACACTTTGACCACTGAATTGTTCGGATCTGCAGTTCGGTCCCTGAAACTTCCTGCAATTGCACTTAGACCCTTGATCCTTCAGTTGACTTGCTGTTGACTTTCTCTGGCCTCCTCTGTTGTAACTCAAAACCAATATGTCTCATATTACAATAGAAATACCAATAATAATTCTCCTATTACAATGTTTCCTCACTAATACAAAATATAGCAATTTAACTATAATAAACCAAAACGTAACCAAATTGCTATAAAATGTCCGAAAAAATCGAGGAATTACCAAGGCTAAAACCAACCTATCAAATTCCCCCACACTTAGACCTTTACTCGTCCCTGAGTAAATTTCTAATTCCTCGCTAACTTCAGGTCTAAAACAGGCGCGCAAGGGGAAAGTGATTTTCCTAACTCCTCTTAACCGTCAAACCCAATGATATCAACATAACACATTCGGAGAATGAAACTCCGCTCCTTATTACTCCACAAAAAGGTAATAATGACCTTAGCTTGATCCCACTCCAAAATGAAAAAAGGGACATCCAAACTAAGGCCCACACCTAAAAAGCGAGGGGGAACTAAAATTGTCCTAAGCTTCCCCCACGCTATCCTTTCACTACTACTCCCTCAAACTAAAGTCAATGCCCAAGCAAAAACTTACCTCGTGCAATACACCAACACCCCTTATATCACCAAAAAGAATTAAGAGAATTTTCTATCCTAACGCCTCTAAACCAAACCTCCTACGCCAAGAATAAACAATCCTACCCGACGGTCCAATCCTTCCTTATGTCTCCAACTCCGGTGATATACATGATGTCACAAATTTCAACTCCTCACCTTTTGCCTAAGCGCCCTTTCTGATTTTCGCTTAGCCTCTCTTTTTTTTTTTTTCATCTCACTTTCTCATCTTTTTCCTAGGTGCCGTTTCCGGTTTTCACCTAGCCTCTCATTTTTTTCATTTTTTTTCAATTTTTTTTCAAATAAAGACGAAAACGACTATATACAAACAATAAGCAGGTACCCCACCCCTCACTAAACCATGCATAGTCCCATATACATTACTACAAAACAAAAGAGAATGGGATAGGGAATACCTCAGCCAACTCACTAGTGGGGCGAACCAAAATGATGGTCCCATGGACCTGGCTGGCTTGAACTCTCACCCCCGTGATGCTGTTGTTGCCACTCCATCTGATGTAGGTCATGGTGGTGGGGGGAATACTCGCCATGGGGGGAGTAATGTGGTAGTGGGGGTAGTCTCTCCATCATCAAGTGCATCATCCGCCTCTGCTCCTCCCTGAATGCCTGGGCATGTCCAATCTCGTTGTCAAGCTTCCCTTCTATTCTCTCTCTCCACAAGTGGTTGGTCTCAAACTCTGCTTCAACTCTGGTCTGAAGCTGTCCAAACTCCGTCCTCAACCCTCTCATGTTCTCCTCAATCATCTCCATTTGGCCCGCCAAATAATACGTTACCTCTGTAGGGTCCATATTTTGCAGTTCCACCTCTTCTTCATCATTAACCCCATGGTCTATCTGTGGCCCTGCCCTAGCACGATTGAAGCTCGTGAGAGTGAATTTGTCAATCTTTGAACCCGGCTTCAAATTTCGGATTTCCCCTCTGATTTGTAGCCCTGCAATTTCCGCCAACTCTATGATGTGAATAGGGAAGTTGTAGTTTGATCTTCCCATGTTGTTGACCAATCTAATAATCTCATGTCTGATGATCAAGCCTGTGTTGATTCTCTTTCTCGAAATTACCACATGCATCAAGGCAGCCCTTCTCCAGCTAACATCCCTATAGTGGGATGAGGGCATGATCCGCTCACATATAAACCGGTGTAAGATAGCTAATTCCTCACTCAAATACCTAGTCTTCATTATTTTCCCTTCTTATACCATGTAGGGTCAATATCTACCCCAAGCGTGACCGAGAATAAAGGGAGGTGGCCCAAGATATCTTCCTTTGTTTTCATCTCCCTCACCAACGTCTGAAATGCACAATCTCCCTCTGACACATTAGCGGGCATGCTATAGTATCTGTTGATCACCGTGCTAGTATATGGGACTTCCAACCCACGCACATAGGAGTTGGGTGTATCACCTCTAGCAAAAACGTTAGCATAAAACTCCTGAACAATTCTATTCAATCCCCAAGTGCGCGGGTCCGAAGCAAGCATTTTCCATTTATAAAAAGTGAAAATCTCCTTCAAATTACTGCTTGCCCAATAAAATTCCCTTTCTACGTTGAATGTATTAGCATGATGATCATTAAAAAATTTCTCTGCCTTTTCGGACACAAACCTATGTCGGTCAAATTGGGGGGTTCTTCCACAACCGGGGGAGGGGGAACATTTTTATCTCTACCCCTTTTACCCATGACAACAGAAAGTAGCTCAACAAGATAGTAATATTTACCAGAACAGTGTCGCCGGAATACCGCCGGAGCGTCGCCGGAGTTGGAGAAGACGACAATGAAAACAAGCCCTTGAACATGCACAACCTTCCCCACTACTTCTTCCGTCAAATACTACCCCAAAACACAAGCATTCAACACAAGTTCCCCTCTTTGAAATTTCCAATTTTCTTCCCAAATCGCCGGATTTAATGGAGTATAAGGCTTGAAATTGGGTTTTGGCTAAAGATTAGGGAGTGGGGAGTTTGATTTGGTGGGTATGGGGCAAGGATTTTGAGGGTTTAAGATGGAAATTTAGAGAGAGGGATGAAGGGGGGCGGTACTTTTAGAGAGAGAAAGAGGGTAAAGGATACGCCTGGGTTGGGGTTGAAGGGTTTAATGAATTTTTTTTTTTTAGTATCCAAGCCCATTCAGGAATCCCACTGACCTTGGGAGCGGACGCTCCCCTCCCCTGGGAGCGGACGCTCCCCATTTACAGAAACTTGGGTTACGTTTGGGCAGCTTGGGAGCAGACGCTCCCCCACCTTGGGAGCGGACGCTCCTAAACTTCAGAAACTTTTTTTTTTCTGGGGCACCCGTTTTGCTCCTTTCTCCTTTACTTTTCCCTGCACAACACCACAACACAAAATACCTTCAGTAGCACCGATTCATATAATGATAAAAAAATAAAAAACAAAAAAACTAAGAATGAATGAGATTAAATCCCGGGTTGCCTCCCGGATAGCCGCCCTTCTTTACCGTCTTTAGCTAGATCAAATGTCGGGAAAGCACCCGGCATGCATCAAAGTTTAAAGTCTTTGACAAGACTCGGACCCAAGGGCATGCCTCCCTGTTGGAGACCATTTCAGCTTCCCCTTCTTCTTCTCCTTTGCTTTCTTCCTTGGTGGCTCTCCTTTCTTTTTCTCACTCTTCACTTGTGGAGACTCATCCATATCATCTACCCCATATACATCCTTAGCCTTTGGTTCCATTAACTCCATGGCACACACCTTACGAACATTGTTCTTAGGAAAATTCTTCTCATCAAACACATCAAACCCAATTTTCTTCCCATCGAACTCCATCGTCAAAGAACCATTAGCCACATCTAGCTTGGTATTAGAAGTAGACATAAACGGCCTCCCCAACAGAATAGGAGCTTCAAAATCCATCTCCATCTCAAGCACATAAAAATCTGTCGGGAAAATCAAGTCACCAACCCGGACTTCAACATCTCTCACTACCCCCTTGGGGGCGTTGGACTTATCCGCCAACTGTATAACCACTCGAGTATCCTCCAATTTACCCAATTTAAGGTCTTCAAATAATCCATAGGGCATAACATCAATTTAAGCCCCCAAGTCAAGCATGGCTCTATGAAAATTACTTCCCCTAACCGAGATAGGAATTACAAACATACCAGGGTCACTACATTTCTTTGGCATCTTTTTGTGATAAACCGGCGATACATGCTCCAAGATCGTTACCTTTTTCTGACTCCGCTCCTTCTGATTCCTCTTCATAGTGCATAACTCCTTTAGGAACTTCGCATACCTCGGAACTGATTGGAGCAAACACGTGTGTATAAAATATTGTCAAGATGAGTTAAAGAGAGGGAACGTTCTGAAATCAATCCATTGTTACATGAATGAAGCTGGTGTTTCTGAAGATGTTGCTCGGGAACACATGACATATTTTTTTTTTCTTCTTTTTAAAAAAGAAGGGGATCAACACATTTCACCGCTCCCCCCTTGATGCACTTCACAGAGGCGCCTAGCTATGCTAGGGAGGGCAATGTCATTCCCTCTAACCACTGGTGGGGGAATCGAACCCATGACATATTTAATGAGAAGTGCATGGGAAAAGTTGAATGAGTGCAGGCTTGAGGATTCACCATTACCGAAGTCATTTGTTGAGACGATGTTAAATATTTTACGAACAGCTCATTGTATGAATCATAATGGGGATGTTTTTTGTGCTCAAGATACGCGGAGTATAAACCTAGCATCAGCTTTGCTTTTACAACCAACTAGTGAGTAACCCGTCGGTCCCCGACGAGAATAAAACACTGAGGTAAAAGTTAAATGTAAATACAATTCAAAAAATTAATGAGATAATTTTAAGTAATATATTACAACTTGTCAAAAACTTCTTTATACACAACATTTGTAGTCATGACATAATCATCCTCTGTATCAACACATTCTTACCAACATTCTTTTTTGACAACATTACCGTCTCGACAACGTGCTTACCTATATATATATATATTAAAATAACAGTATGTTTTATGTCAAATAATCAAATAATTAATAGTATAAATTGTTGGAACAAAATGATCCATTAACCATGAACGGACTCATGACTAGATTAAGAAGAGAAGAAGAAGAAGAAGAAGAAGAAGAAGAAGAAGAAGAAGACGGAAGCATGTACCTTGTGATTCCATGATTGTTCTTAGTCTTGTTCTTGATGAAGTATGAAGATAGTCTTCAAAAAGGGAAGGAGTAGATCTTCTAAATGATGAATGCCCTTATTCTCTTTAGTCTTCAAGTACTTAGGAAGAGTTTGGACTGAATGAGAATGTAATAACTAGTGATTCATAGGCTTGATGGATAGGCCTTTATATAGGAATCCAAGGGGCACTTCATTTAGGGACTACACCTATTGATATATAAGACATTACCATTATGCCCATCATTTAATGGTATACTTATATTATGGAATTCTATATATTATATTATATCCTATACTTTATATTAATCATTATAATATTGATCACTATTTTATTAAGTACTTTCACTAATAATATATGTTTATATAATCCATGTAATTGTTGGAACAAAATGATCCATTAACCATGAACCGACTCATAACTAGATTAAGAAGAGAAGAAGAAGAAGAAGAAGACGGAAGCGTGTACCTTGTGATTCCATGATTGTTCTTAGTCTTGTTCTTGATGAAGTATGAAGATAGTCTTCAAAAGGGAAGGAGTAGATCTTCTAAATGATGAGTTCCCTTATTCTCTTTAGTCTTCAAGTACTTAGAAAGAGTTTGGACTGAATGAGAATATAATAACTAGTGATTCATAGGCTTGATGGATAGGCCTTTATATAGGAATCCAAGGGGCACTTCATTTAGGGACTACACCTATTGATATATAAGACATTACCATTATGCCCATCATTTAATGGTATACTTATATTATGGAATTCTACATATTATATTATATCCTATACTTTATATTAATCATTATAATATTGATCACTATTTTATTAAGTACTTTCACTAATAATATATGTTTATATAAAACATGTTCTAACAATCTCCCACTTGGATTATAATGACATATATTTATACTTAATAAAATTCTTCAATCATATTTATAACATAAATGACAACCCTTATGTGCACTTTGTTATCATTCGAAAACAATCCCGTCCATTAGTCATATAAGTATAAGGACTAAAGGGGCAGTCGTTGTAATTGATTCGCAACTAAACCCACATTAATCACATATATATATCCAACTAAATGACATAGATTAAGTATAGATATGTAGAATGGAATATTAACGAATATATATGAAAATGCATATATATATATTCTCCAACTAGTCCTACTTTAACCAAATGAGATCAATTTAGATTAAAAAAAAAAACAACAAAAGGAAATAGAAACATTATAAACTCCCACTGATTTAAGCATTATCAAAAGTCATTACACCCATATGAGCAACATGCTCGTGAAATACTAAAGGAGATAATGCCTTAGTAAATGGATCCGCTAACATGGAGTTTGTACCAATAAGTTCTATTTCTATTTGTTTATTTTGTACTCTCTCTCTCACAATAAGAAACTTAATATCTATATGCTTAGATTTAGATGAACTCTTGTTGTTGTTGGAGTACAGTACCGCGGCCCGATTGTCACAATATAACTTAAGCGGTCTTTCAACACCTTTGACAATTCGCAACCCTTCTATGAATTTTCGCAGCCATATAGCTTGATTGGATGCCTCGTAGCAAGCAACAAACTCGGCTTTCATGGTGGAAGTAGTTACTAATGTTTGCTTGGCACTTCTCCAAGAAATTGCTCTACCGGCCAAAGTGAAGACATAACCCGATGTCGATTTGCAACTATCTTGGCATCCAGCAAAGTCGGAATCGGAAAAACCAATGATCTCAAGATGATCCGACTTTGTGTATGTAAGCATGTAGTTCTTCGTGTTTTGTAAGTATCTCATCACTCTTTTGGCTGCGACCCAATGTTCTCTTCCCGGATTGCTTTGATATCGCCCAAGCATGCCAACAATAAAGGTAAGATCTGGGCGAGTACAGACTTGTGCATACATTAGGCTTCCTACTGCCGATGCGTAAGGGATATTTTCCATATACTTGGATTCAAGATTATTTTTAGGACATTGATTTAGACTGAACTTATCTCCCTTAGAGACCATGGTGTCATGTGGTTTATAATTTTCCATGCTAAACCTTTGTAATACCTTCTCTATATAGCTCTTTTGTGACAATCCTAACATACCTCGTGAGTGATCACGATGTATTTGGATTCCTAATACAAAAGAAGCTTCTCCAAGATCTTTCATCTCAAATTTATTTGAGAGAAATTTCTAAATTTCCTTAAGAAGGTCCTTATCATTACTAGCAAGTAAAATGTCATCCACATATAAGACCAAAAATATAAATCTACTCCCACTGAACTTATGGTACACACAATCTTCACCAAGATTCATTTCAAAGCCAAATGAAAGAATAACTTGATTAAATTTTAAGTACCATTGACGAGATGCTTGCTTAAGCCCATAAATGAATTTCTTGAGTTTACAAACTAGTTGACTAGTTTGATCCGAATCAGTCACCATTTCTGGTTTTTTTATATAGATAGTTTCCTCAATGTCACCATTGAGAAAAGCTGTCTTTACATCCATTTGATGAAGCTCAAGGTCAAAATGTGCCACTAAAGCCATAATGATTCTAAAAGCATTTTTAGAGGATACCGGTGAAAATGTTTCTTTGTAATCAATGCCTTCCTTTTGAGTAAACCCTTTAGCGACAAGACGAGCCTTATGTCTTTCCACATTACCTTGTGAATCCCTTTTGGTCTTAAAGACCCATTTACACCCAATACGTTTCACATTCTTAGGTAATGCGACAAGATCCCAAACGTCATTATCATTCATGGATTTTAACTCTTCATTTATGGCATCAATCCACTTATGAGAATTTGGACCACTAATGGCTTCATGGAAGGTGATTGGCTCATCTCCCACTAAACCTAACGGTTCCTCATTCTCGGCAAGATACACATCATAATAATCTGGTATAGCACTCCTTCTTGCTCTATTAGATCTTCTTAATGGCACTGGCTCTTCTTGACTTTGAGGGTGTTGAATTTCTTCATCAACATTTTCATGTTTTTCATTAATAGGAGAATTAACGTTATTTTGAATATTATGTTCTTGTTGAATTTCAGGAACAACTGCTTGATTTTCGATAGGAACTATAGGAAGAGGTATAGAAACGAATTTCTCTTCCATTTCTTCAAATTCAAAATTACTATTCAAATTTTCCCCTCTAAATTCAACATCCTCAAAGAACATAGCATTTCCCGTTTCGAAAAAGGTTCTAGTCTTTGGGTCATAGAATTTATATCCCCTAGATCTTTGAGAATACCTTACAAAATAACTACTAACGGTCTTAGCATCCAACTTTCCTTCGTTAGGTCTATAAGGCCTAGCTTCGGCTGGATAACCCCAAACATGAAGATGATTAAGGGACAATTTCTTACCGGTCCATAATTCATAAGGGGTTTTGTTAGTAGCTTTTGAAGGAGCTCTATTAAGTAGGTAGGTTGCGGTTTTCAAAGCATCGCCCCATAATGAGTGAGGTAAAGAAGTACAAGAAACCATACTTCTTACCATATCCTTAAGGGTTCTATTACGTCTCTCGGCTACAACATTCATGCTAGGTGTCCCCGGCATGGTGTAGTGAGGGACACTCCCACACTCTTCCAAATAGCGAGCAAAAGGACCCGGACGTTGTTCTCCCGAACCGTCATTCTGACCGTAGTATTCACCACCACGATCGGATCTAACGTTCTTAATAGTCTTTTCAAGTTGATTTACAACTTCGGCTTTAAAAGACTTGAAAACGTCCAATGATTGAGACTTTTCATGAATTAAATAAACGTATCCATAACGAGAGAAGTCATCTATGAATGTAATAAAATATGTTTGTCCGTTCCATGAAGGGGTAGGGAACGTTCCACATATGTCCATATGAATTAGTTCTAAGACTTTTGTAGCTCTCAAGGATTCATTTTTGTTTGTACTATTCGTAAATTTTCCTTTAAGGAATTCAATAAAAAAGTTATTTTTCGAAGTATCAAGCTTATGTAGTATTCCCTCGGACACAAGCTTGTCAATTCTCCTTTTGAAGATATGACCCAAACGCCTATGCCACAAGGTATAAGAGTTTTTACTTGAAAACTTTCTTTTTATGCCTCGAGAGTTAGTTTCATTATTATGAGACTCATTTAATAAATTGACTGTGTCAAGTAAATATAGATTATCAATGTAAGACAAAGGACTAGTACCAATAAGCTTTGAATCAAAATATAAATTGCATTTATTATTACCGAAGATGCAAGAATAACCTTCTCGATCCAATGTAGTGACAGAAATTAAATTCCGTCTAAATGATGGAATAATAAATACATTGTTCAAAACCAAAAAGTATCCAGTACTCAAGGATAATCTATAAGTCCCTATGCCTTCCACCTCTACCGGCTTTCCAGCTCCCATGTAGATGAATCTTTCACCTTCATTAGGCGTTCGGTAGTTCAGGCAACCCTGCATACATGAACTTATGTGAGTAGTTGCACTGGAGTCTAACCACCATGTATACGAAGGATTTGAAACTAAATTAGCTTCAGTACAAACAAAGCTAAATAACATACATTTCTTAATTCGCCATTGGCGATACTTAGGGCAGTCGGGCTTCATGTGAGTGGGGTCCTTGCAAAAGAAGCACTTTTTCACATTTTGATCATTTGATGATCCTTTAGGCTTCTTTGATGCAACCGCAATCTCCTTACCTTTTCTCTTAATCCCACGAGAAGAGGTAGATGCATAATGTGCACTTTCAGGTTTGGTGTGTTTCAACCTATCTTCTTCCTCCGTGACATGTGAAATTAATTCATTAATATTCCACTTGTCCTTTTGACAATTATAGGTCGTTTCAAAATGATCAAATTGTGAAGGAATAGAAATTAAAGCCAAATGCACAAGCAAGTCTTCCGACAAGTCCAACTTGAGTGCTTTTAATTTCGTTGATAGATGAAACATTTCCATTATGTATTCCCTTAGATTTCTGGTGCCCTTATACCTCATGGAAACAAGCTTCCTTAAGGTAGCACTTGTTTCCGATTTATCGCTTTTTGCAAAGCGTTGTTCTAGGGCATCTAGGAAACCTTTTGCACCATCATCCTCGGAGACACTGTTCAGAAATGTCTCCGAGACTGCATTCTTAATTATGCTTAGGCTGACGCGATTAGAACGCTTCCACCTCTCTCGAACTCAAGCGGTCTTCCGCAAAGGCTTTTATCAGTTAGAGGGGCAGGAGCTTGTTCTCTTAATGCGAGGTCAAGGTCCAAACAGCCTAAGACCATAATAATCTTGTTTTTCCAAGTTTTAAAGTTTGTCCCAGTTAGCAAAGGAATTGAATTTAAGACAGTAGTAACAGATGAAGCACTGATCAAATCTGAATGAAAAGAACAAAAGAATGAAACAAAACATATATAAGAAACTACACAATGATTAATTATATCAAAATGAATTCCATCATAATAAAAGATAATCAATATGACATCAAGACTAATCTTTGGATTGCGAATTGACTCACAATTTGATTTATCTTAGGGTAAACAAATAGCTTAAACAACACACTTTAAATACTTGCCTTCCTTTGGGCCGGATCAAGTATAAAAAATGTCCTAAAATTTAAGGTATTTGTTTTCCGGTAATAAAGAATATAAACAATTCACTTTAAACACCCGCCTTCCTTTGGGATGGTTCAAAGCATTTAAAAATGACCAAAAGTTTAGTTCAATTATTACCCTATGAATGCAAATTCTTAGTCAATAACAAGATCTCCTTTGGAAAACAAACATGTTATCACATATCAATATTTACATTCATCACTTTAACAAATTTGTATTTAAATAACGTAAATTGCTTTGACAACAATATTATTTAAACAATGAATAAATTTGTTTAAGCATATAATTAATCATACTTTAGGGCACTAAAGACTTTAAGGTAATTTCTGAAAATTTAAAGGGTAAAGAAACAAACGAAATTTATTAATAAAAGATAATATCCTTTTGTTCTACCTGTCCATTCTTAAAGTTTTGACAACTCTAAGAACCACCGAAGCGCGACTGGTGTCCAGATACTATAATTTATTTGTAAATTATCAAAATTATAGGGCAATATGGCCCTAATACCCCTCAAAATTAACCAAACCAAAGCTTAAGACAAAACATGGTCTTTGGATGTCATCAAACCCACTGTCAAGGGGGAGCGGACGCACCCTATAAGGGGAGCGGACGCTCCCAGTGAACAGAAGTTTCGTCAAATCTGGAAACGAAAAGTCACCAATTTTCTGCCAAGGGGGAGCGGACGCTCCCCTATAAAGGGAACGGACGCTCCCAATGAACAGAAACTACAGCACGACTTGAAACCCAGATTTGACGAAAAGGCACCAATTTTACGCCCTTTTATGAACAGATTTGAACCAAAATAGAGAGCCATACCATACCGCGGGGGGCTACACCCCCCGCACCCCCCTCTGTGGTTCGATACCAGGACAACGAGCCATAACATCCAATATCCCACATTTAGACTATCAATTCTTAACTTAATGGTGAATCAATATTCAACCAAAGCAAGTAGATCCGCATACTCACATCACATTTTTAAATGCGTGGCTATGCATATGAACAAACTATCACAACGCATCCAAGGATGGTGGCTATGTTCAAAAATGGGATAATCTTACATTAAGAATTGAAAGCCTTGTGAGTAAATTTATAATTTAGAAGTAATATAATACTCTAGAATCTGAATTAGAGTATGATAATTCAAGAACACATGATAAACATAGAATCTTTTCAAGAATTAAAAGCATAAGGCTTTACAAGAAACTCAAACTCAATCTAGCATATGAGCAGGCTCTGATACCAATTGTTGGAACAAAATGATCCATTAACCATGAACTGACTCATAACTAGATTAAGAAGAGAAGAAGAAGAAGAAGAAGACGGAAGCGTGTACCTTGTGATTCCATGATTGTTCTTAGTCTTGTTCTTGATGAAGTATGAAGATAGTCTTCAAAAAGGGAAGGAGTAGATCTTCTTTGTCTTCAAGTACTTAGGAAGAGTTTGGACTGAATGAGAATGTAATAACTAGTGATTCATAGGCTTGATGGATAGTTCTTTATATAGGAATCCAAGGGGCACTTCATTTAGGGAATACACCTATTGATATATAAGACATTACCATTATGCCCATCATTTAATGGTATACTTATATTATGGAATTCTACATATTATATTATATCCTATACTTTATATTAATCATTATAATATTGATCACTATTTTATTAAATACTTTCACTAATAATATATGTTTATATAATCCATGTTCTAATATAAATGTATAATTATATACTAACAAAATTGATTTGCGTACCTAGATTTGTAACGATCAATCTTGTACCGTTACACAATTCTGAAGCTTGATCTATACTCCCTCCGTCCCGCTACAAACTGCACACTTTCCTCATTGGGCGTCCCATTACAAACTGCACACTTCCTAAAATGACAAAAAATCTTTACTATTCCCTCCACTCATTCTCTCTCCTACATTATTTTAATACTCACAACACCATTATAATTTACTATTCCCTCCACTCATTCTCTCTCCTATTTTACTTTTACACTCACAACATTTATATCATTATTTTTTCCTTAATCCCCACGCAAACAGTAACTGTGCGGTTTCTACCGGGACGGAGGGAGTATTTCGTAACAACATGACGATACATCCAATCTTTAGCTTCAGTATGTGATTTAAAGTCGTTACAGACAACATGATCAACGGTTCTCAAATCTTTAAAATTTTTGCAACCGGCTTTATGATTCAACATAATCCTCAAGTAGTACAATTCCCCACAGCCGACCGGCGCATGATATATCCTTTCAATTGCAAATCGACTATCTTTCCTGCGGCGCCATTCACGTTTATTTTTTACCGACACAAAATACCTAGGAAATTCCCAGTATTTCAAATGTCGACCGTTTTCGTTATCACGGTTATACTCCATCCACTTAACAAACTAAGATTCTTTAACAGTCTCTGCTTTTTCAAGAACATCTTCAATGCAATCCCCTTCGTGAAAAGGTATAGTCTGGTCACCCTTCATGTGAAAAGCTAACCGCTCAACGGATGGAGTTCTATAATGCAAATTAAACCCATATCCTCCAAATCGCCTCACATGCAGAGACATATCTACAATCAAAGAACCTTTCAACCTCATCCTCTTCTTGTAATCCAAGAGTTATCAAATCGCTACCCTTGTTAAACCGTTAGAAATAGTGCGGGACAATTTCTTCTTACGAAAATTGTGTTTCACAAAACTCGACTCCCGATTAATTTTTGTTATTAATTTTCCGTTTCATCTTATCCTTCTATTTTTTCCATTTTCATGAAATATTTTATTTGAATTATTTCTATTTTGATAATATCTTTTTAAACAAATCATTGAACTTTGAAAATTGACAGTCAAGAAAAAAGAAGAGAAAGTCAGTAAAGGATGAGAGTCAACCAATAAAGAAAAGAGAGTAATGAGATAATAATTAAACCTCATTTAGGATAGCGATAGAAATGAAAATAAACTGTTAAAATATTTGAATAGTTAAATGTGACAATCATTATGAAATAGATGAATTATCTTAGTAATTCAAATATTAAATAATTTAGAAAATAAATTTTAAAATATTAAACTTTGAAAATTGACATTCAAGATGAAAGAAGAGAAAGTGAGTAAAGGATGAGAGTCAACCAATAAAGAAAAGAGAGTAATGAGATAATAATTAAACCTCATTTAGGTTAGCGATAGAAATGAAAAAAAGTTGTTAAAATATTTGAATAGTTAAATGTGACTATCATTATGAAATAAATTTTAAAATATTGAATTAAATATGAGTAGATTTATAAATTTTAAAATATTGAATTAAATAAAGAAAATGAAACGATAAAATAAAATAAAATATGCACAATAAATAAATCGTGAATATAAATAAAAATTTTATTAAATTTCATTTTTACTTACATACTTGCATATTTTTACTCATGTTAAATTAACTTTGATTATATTTATATTTTAATATATTCTTATATTTTTATATTGTTTTAAAAGTTACTAATTGAATTTCAAATGGATGATTGTGATTGGTGGATGATGGAAAGATTGACTAATGATATTGTGTCACTTGGAGTTTTCTAGGAGCTTGAAAAACTTTTACTAATATATATAGTAGATTGTTAATTTTATATATATTAATTTTCAAAATTTTAGAATTAAATAAACAAAATGAAAAGATTAAATATGAACAATAAATAAATCGTGAATATAAATCAAAATTTTATTAAATTTCATTTCTACTTACAAACTTGCCCATTTTTACTCATGTTAAATTAACTTTGATTTATTTATATTTTAATATATTCTTATATTTTTATATTATTTTAAAAGTTACTAATTGAATTTCAAATGGATGATTGTGATTGGTGGATGATGGAAAGATTGACCAATGATATTATGCCACTTGGAGTTTTCTAGGAGCTTGAAAAACTTTTGCTATTATATATAGTAGATTGTTAATTTTGTAAATATTAATTTTCAAAATTTTAGAATTAAATAAAGAAAATGAAAAGATAAAATATGCACAATAAATAAATCGTGAATATAAATCAAAATTTTATTAAATTTAATTTTTACTTACAAACTTGCCTATTTTTACTCATGTTAAATTAACTTTGATTATATTTATATTTTAATATATTCTTATATTTTTATATTATTTTAAATGTTAATAATTGAATTTCAAATGGATGATTGTGATTGGTGGATAATGGAAAAATTGACCAATGATATTGTGCCACTTAAATTTTTTTTAGGAGCTTGAAAAACTTTTGCTATTATATATAGTAGATTTTCATATAGGTCACATAATGTTTCTCTAAATTTTTCCAGCAAGCCTATTCGCACACAAGACCAAATTGTTAAAAACTTTAAATAATGGTCTTATTGGACACCCAAACAGATTATAATTGATCAATATGATTGAATTTCGTATTAAATAACTATTTTGTTCCTCAAATATCACTTAATTATGCGTTTGATAATCGTTATTTTTTATTTTTTTTTGTACTTTGTGCCTAACTATTATATTTGCCCCATAGTTAGTCATTTGAATCATTTTTCTTGTTGGGTATTTGAGGGTTTGTAATTGAAATGTTATTTGGAAGAAGGAGATTTTTTATAGAACTTTGTATGTTATGAGCTGCCCCATTAATAGCCGAGGGACCCATTATCATATCAACATTGCTGCTGGTTGACCTTTCCTTTGTTTGGCCCATGTCCACAATACTCTCCTCACACTCACATTTTGAATTGACAAACATCAGTCCAATTACGGTGGACTCTACATTAAATGGTGTGATGGGTTACAAGGCCTTTCACACTACAACAATTGACCTAATCTGAATAGAGTCTACTTTAAATGGTGTGATGGGTTCTAAGGCCTTTGATGTGGGTTAATGATACAGGACAGCAAACAGTAAAATTTTAGCAGAAGATGGGAGCGGTCGTGCAAGATTGGTGACCTGAACGTGCATGGCGGCAGCAGCTACAAACAGCCCTCAATATATTTTAGGGTTTTAGGGTTTTATGAAATAATTAGTGTAGGGTATTTTGATCTTTTCATTTATAAGTTGTTTTAGGATTTCATTAGTATTTATAGTTGTGTTAGGGTTTGAGAAAAGGAGAGCTTTGATGAATAGAATTTGATATTGGGTGTTTACCCTGTATTTCCTAGAAGTGATTAAATTTCTTTTGAATCCCGACTCTCCGTATTGATTAAATTCTACGATTGTTGAAGATCGATTACTGGCTAACGTGCGCGTTATAACAGTAATTGATATATATCCCCAATCCTAAGCATCGATTAAATTCTGCTAGTGTTAAGATCGATTACTAGTATTGATTAAATTCTACTAGTATTGATATATCCAAGTCTTCCGCTACGTCAGTTGGTATGAGCTCCGGTTCGAATCTTGGAATCACGCCGCGAGAGGAAACAAACTGTGAAAGAGATCTATGAGCGAGATTAGGCGGCTCTGTAGGAACGCAACAGATTCATCGTAGATCAACATATAGAGTTGATGATGGAACATTTAACGGGCAGGATGGCCGACTTGTTTAAGGAACATTTAACGGGCCGGTGTAAGTGTTCCAATTTGAGTTGTTAGTATTTTCGTTAGAAAATTAACGAAAGTTTTAACATTTCTAACATTTCTAACAATTCCTAACATTTCTAACCAAGCAAGGGTAGATTAGGGATTGCCATTTAAAGATAAACCAAGAAAAAGAATCAAAAAAGCAAAAGAAATGGTCAAAAACCAAAAATAGAAGCTGCTGGAACAAAAACTGGCTGCCTAATTTGAATTTAAAAAAAAAAAATATTCCTTGTGTCCAAAGCCTGGAGCTGCAATTAATGAACATTGCACGCTTCCCTTCTGGTCCGCGCGGATGACTTTGGCACTTTCAGAGGGCTATAAATTGAGGCCTTCAGTCACAGAAATAAGGAGCCACAACACATTTCACAACTGCACCTTGGCAAAAATAGGGAGAAAACAGTGAGAATTCTCTAGAATTGTCACCTTTTCTCTTAATTATTTTCCCAAATCCCACTCACTCTCAAATTCAAACACTCACATATTCAAGTCTCATACACAAACACAAGGAAGATAGGTATAACCTCCCTCTCCTTACCCTAAATCTCTCTCATCCATGCATGCATTTTCAAACTTCAAAATGTAGTTTGTTCATCTTCTTGCCCTAGATCCAAGAAGATCACCATGGAAGTTCATCTCCATGGTTGATCTTCTACAAGGATCAACATTATCTTCAAAGTGTTCTTACTTACTTGCAAATGCATTTTCAAAACCCTAAAAACCATTTTCATACATCAAATCTTCATTTTCAAGGATAAAATCCCCCCTTCCCAAGCAAATGAAGTGCTTAGTCCTAATGTACCCCAAGGATGGTTTGATATAGTAGATCACCACTAAAATGTCTAGTGACTACTAATTAAAACATAGGAAAATGGGGACAAGCATGGATGCCAAACCCCCTTTAAAATCATGTATTTCTTCTTAAGAAAGTTGCTGTCCAGTAGCAATTTTTTAAGACCTCTGTCCATGGTCTAATTTTTTGGACACAGATAAACTTGGAATTTGGCGTTGAATACAAAACACTTTTTGTATCCAACATTCAGAGATTTCCAGACATATTTTTATTTTATTTTTTGCGTGAGTAAAACTCCCTTTTTCAAATTTTTTTTTTAAAGGTCAGTTCCTCAGTCTCTGGAAGTCCAGATTTCATATCTGAGATTTCCAGAAGGTTTTGGTCCACCAAATAAACTCCAAATGGGAAATTTCTTTTACAGAAACCTTATTTAAGGTGTTTTGAACAACTTTCATTCTCGGACTTTCCTCAGATTCTGAGATTTTTAAGCCCTTAAACCCATTTTAAAATAAAGTGTCCACTGCCTTTTTCATTCTGGCAGAATTGGTTTTCAACTTCAAAAAATCCTTTGAGTCCCAAAACTCAACCCAAAAATCATACCAAAAATCATGGGATTTGTTCAAAGTATAATAAAGAATTCCCAATTTTTATTTTCCTCAGTTTCAATTTATTTTGGCCAAAGTAACACACACACACACACACACACACACACACAAATGGTTTTTATGCTTGGAAGACTCATTTTACGAGGCATTCTGGGTGAACACTAACGTTCTTCCCGGCGTGTAACGTGACCTCCGAACCCAAATCTCTCATTTCGGGCATTTTTCAAAGTTTTGGCCCTTAAAACAAAAATGGCGTGGCGACTCCGTTTTCCGGTTTTATTTGGTTTTCAAAGAAACGAAAAATCGAATTTTTCCGCGAATGGACCAACATCGTTACAGCCGGATGGCCGACTTGTTCAAGGAACAGTTAACGGGCAGGATGGCCGACTTGTTCAATCAACAGACTCAGAGGAACCAGCTCGTGGCGCCCCTCATCGAGGATATTGACTCGTGGACGAGTCTTTTCAAAGGATGTGTGAATGATGCAGGTCAATGATACAGGTCAACAAACAGCAGAATTGTGGCAGAAGATGGGAGCGGCCGTACAAGATTGGTGACCCAGTCGTACATGTCGGCAGCAGCTACAAACTGCCCTCAATATATATTAGGATTTTATGAAATAATTAGTGTAGGGTATTTTGGTCTTTTCATTTATAAGTTGTTTTAGGGTTTTATTAGTATTTATAGTTGTGTTAGGGTTTGAGAAAAGGGGAGCTTTGATGAATCGAATTTGATATTCGGTGTTTACTCTGTATTTCCTAGAAGTGATTAAATTTCTTTTGGATGCCGAATCTCCGTATTTCTTAAATTCTACGATTGTTGAAGATCGATTACTGGCTAACGTGCGCGTTACAACAATAACTGATATCTATCCCCAATCCTAAGCATCGATTAAATTCTGCTAGTGTTGAAGATCGATTACTAGTATTGTTTAATTTCTACTAGTATTGATAGCTATCCAAGTCTTTCGCTACGTCAACCTTTCACACTACAACCGTTGCCTTAATCTGAATCGAGATTGAAGGTCCAGATATTTTTGAAGTATATACGGGACACAAAACGTTGGTAATTTTTGCCGCATTTGGAGAGAATGGAGTGCTTTAAAGATACAGAATGAGTCTGTTATCTCTTCGATTACCGCAACTGACTTGGATAGAGAATCAAAAATTAATTTGGTTCGGGATAAAGTTCGGCAAGCTCAAGCTTCAACAACTCATACTTAACGCTCCCCCCCCCCCCCCGAAGCTCGTCGTAACAACCCTAAGTATTTTAATAATTCGTATCAGATTAAAATTAATCTTTCAGTTACTATTCCTACCCGAGAAAAATGTGTCTCCGATCCGGAAGACTATCACTCCGAAGTATCATTGTCTTCATGCAGAGACTCTCTAATATCGAGGAATGATAGGAGATGTGAATGTATCTCCAAGGGCACCAAGGGCGGATAGTCACTCTTTTGATGACTAATATATTGAAGAAGATGAATTTATCCCGGTTCAAAAAATTGGAATAAACGCGTTCATGTTAGAAGCTAAAGGCAGACTCGAGAAGATAGAAGACACTAGGGATAGTTTTATTTCTATGTCTTCCTTTTTATTTCATTTGTTTTTATTGGCGTTTTGTTTCGTGATAGTTTGATCTAGTTCCCCATCACACTTTATTTTTATATTTTAATAAAATTAGGGGGCTTCTTTGAAGTCCCTTTCGATTAAAAAATAAAAAATTGAAACATATATATTGTGTTCTCCTTATTTTATTACATTGGAATATTGAAATGAAAATCTTCATTCCCACCTTTTATTGATCCGATAATAATGTCTTCACAAAATCTGGGGAGAAACGCGTTTCTCCGTCGCTTATGGAGAAACGGGGCTTGTTATGTCGTGCGACATACCTAGCCACAAAAACTGGATATCACTTCATCAGCTTCTGGATATCCAGAAGCTTTGGAAAGGATATCCAGAATCTTTGAAAAGGATAGCCAGAAGCTTTGAAAAGTATATCCAGAAACCAAATATTTTTTCTGGATATCCTTTACAAAGCTTCTGGATATCCATATTCAATGTTCTGGATATCCAGAAGCTTTGTAAAGGATATCCAGAAAAAATACTTGGTTTCTGGATATCCTTTACAAAGCTTCTGGATATCCATTTCAAAGCTTCTGGATATCCAGAAGCTTTGTAAAGGATATCCAGAAACTGGCTACTTACGTCGCGCGACATAATAAGCCCCGTTTCTCCATACGCGACGGAGAAACGCGTTTCTCCCCAGACGCACTCTAATGTCTTAATGGTATTTGACAATTTCGCATTTCAGGCGACCGCATACAGCTAGAAAAGTGCATTTAAACCCCCTAATATTTATCCAATTCTATTGTTCTTCCAAATTTTAGTTTTATTAGATCATTTCTTTGAGTAATTGAAAAAGTTATTATACTCCTCAACTAAAATTGATGAGCTCTACTTTTTGTTATATTTATACATATACTTATGCATAGTAAAATACACACAAATATACCACATATATATTTATACCAAATACATACGGTGGGACCCCCAAAATATCACATACATACTTACTACTCCTATATATAACCCTCCTTTACAAGATTCACGTAAGTCATGCTCTCTCTCTCTCTCTCTCTCTACAATACTCTCTCTAGAGTTCTCTCCATACAATTAATCTCATATTTACATATGGATTCTTACACCTGAGGGTTATAGCGGGGCAACTTCCACACCCCTAACGGTGCTATTTCGTGCAGACCTCCAGTAGTTCTATCTGCCCAGGGCAAGACAACTCCCCGAGTAGGAGCCTTATTGAGTGAATCCTGCCTCGTTTTGCTCTCTTTAGTCATCTGGCGAGCACGGGGCGGCCTTCAACTCGGCTTGAGAGACTTTGGGGGCCATAGTAATGTCTTCTGATCTGTGTAAGAGAAAAAAGAAAGGTCAGATAGCAAGTCAAAAGCAAAAGCAAAAGCAAGCAAAATATGATAAATTGAAGGCAAAAATAAAAATATACCATTCCACTCCGGAATTTCCCAGACCGTGCCCATCATGCTGGTCTCACACTTGGCCTCAAATTGAAAATATTCGCGGACTCTCCGGTCCAGGTCGCGTAATAGGGGATCTATAGCTACCCTAGGGGCCATGTTCAAACCTTCCTTAGGGGGAGCCACCCCAGCGTAAATAAGCAAAGGCTCGTCATCCAGGATTGAGGCCACATACAAAACTAGAGTTGCCTTCTTCTTAATGTACATAACTAAGTATTTGGCTATCGCGATCTGTAGACCCTCAGACTCCGACGGATTGGGATATGAACTCGCGGTAATCCTAATGGGGGCTAAACCCTCTGTTCTGGGGAAACTCGAATCATACCTACTCTCGATCACAAATACGTTCTTTTGGTTCCATTGGTCAAATTTATTGTTCGGGGTAAAGAAGGTTTTGGCGGAAATGGATTTCGTTTTTAAACCAAGATTACCGTTTGTAATCTGGTTTGAATAATAAGCATATAGCCTAGAAAGAGTAGGCTCATAGCCGAGGATCCTACACACCACTATAAAAGAGACCAGAGCTCAGACAGTTTTTGGAGTGAGGTACATTGGAAGGCAGTTGTTAAACTTAAGGAATTGAACTATAAAGGGGTCAAGGGGAAGCCTAAGCCCGTTCTCAAACTGGGCTCCAAAGAAAATTCATGCCCTATTGCTATCCCGGAAATTGAAGATAGTCTCGGGACACAGGCTCCCGTTGTGCTCGATCTCTTGCAGCCCGCGAATGAAAAAATTGTTGGGGTCGATATAGAATGTTAGGGCCGGGTCATCTTCTAAGTCCTTGCGAGCTGCAACCTTCTTCCTTGGCTGACCTCGGCCAGAGGTGGAAGCACCAGCTTGACTTTTTCCTCGAGCAGCAGCGGTCTCCACGTGGCCCTCAGAGAAAACATTCACGATTTCAACAGCCTTTTGGGCAGTATCCACCGCCATGCGGTCAGTAACCTCTCTGTTGTCAACCTCCATTTCAGAAATGCTTCCTGATCCAGAAAGGTCTAAAGAAGAGTCTGAGGAGGAAGACCGAGTTGCCCCAACGTCTAGCTCATCCATATAGACGGCCTCATCACCGCTACTCCCCATGTCTATGAGAGCCCTAGGTTGGGTCGTAATCTGGGCGACAAGTTCCACAACGGCCAAAGGGGCCGCGGTCTCAGGAGCGTCAAGGGCAACCTCGGGCTCAACTATAGCACCAGGGGCCACACTTACATCGGTCTCCTCCATCAGGTTCACCTTCTCCCAATCAGTGATGGTCCTATCCATAGGGTTAATCCGCACTCTCCTCACTAAGTCTTGGGTATTCAATGCCTAGTCGCGCTTTCGAGGAAACCTTCATAATACCCCCATATCATCATATTTCTAAGATGTGTATGGTCTCCCAAAACAAGCATATCACCAGAAAGGTACATCATCTTCTTGGTTCACATAACCAGGGCGGGACCCAATTTCCCCAGTCATACCCGACGGAGAAATACTTGAAGGACTCTAGGGAAAGCTTGACCCAATCACCAGCCACCTTACGATAAATCCCACCGGACTTCTTATCGACGGCTAAATTGTTAGGGGTCTGAAATTACCCGGATTTCGCGCGCGGTGAAATGCGGTTGTCTTTCGCGGAGGGTTGGTGTCTGAGACCTTGCTTTTTGGGAAGGAATGAGGAGTCGCCACGCGGTTTTTGTATTTTGAGCCCAAACGTTGAGAAACGGCTTTAGTGAAAATGGTGTCGTTTTTATTGGTAGCAAAGACTTAGGAAAAGGCTTTAAAAATAGGGAGTCATTTTTATTGGTAGCAAAAACGAGTAAAAAGCTATTTGGTACCAGAGATTGTTAGGTTCGGAGGTCACGTTACGTTTCGGGAAGAGTTTTACGAGATCACCCGAAATGCCTCGTATGACGAGTCTTTCTACCTTTCTCAAAAATGTGTGCGTGTGTGTGTGTGTATTTGCATTTTGAAATGGGGACTTGAATGACAAGCTTAATCTTGGTTTGAATGTCAAACGTTGATTAGGTAACTTGTTTGAAAAAGCGAGCGTTTGAATGACAAACGTTGGTTTTTGAGTTTGAAGATGAGCATTTGGATGCCAAACGTCATTTCGCGCGTTTTGAAAGAGATTTTGAAGGTCGAACTCCGGTTTTGAACCGGGCATGTCATTGTTAACGATTTTACGGGAAAAACGTATTA
This sequence comes from Adenophora triphylla var. japonica, assembly GCA_022495995.1. Taxonomy (NCBI): domain Eukaryota; kingdom Viridiplantae; phylum Streptophyta; class Magnoliopsida; order Asterales; family Campanulaceae; genus Adenophora; species Adenophora triphylla. The sequence goes on from JAFEMH010000604.1 coordinate 242,268, forward strand.
AATGATTTTGAATGTCAAAAGTTTGCTTTTAAGTTGGGAGATGAGCGTTTGGATGCCAAACGTCATTTCGCGCGTTTTGAAAGAGAGTTCGAAGGTCGAACTCTGGTTTTGAACCGGGCATTACATTGTTAACGATTTTACGGGAAAAACGTATTAAATGATTTTGCGATCAACAAATCGGGTTGCGACTCGGACTTTGAAAAGTAAATACTATCACGATCCAAACGGGTCGGACTTGTAAATGACAGTATTTAAATGCGGTATCGACGGAATCAAACGATCTGGAATTGTATAGTACGATCGACGAGCCAAACGACTCGGAATGGTAAAGTTGCATGAAATGTAAATGACGTTCAACGGATCAAACGGTCCGAAATTGTAAATGACAGAAATTTAAATGACGATCGACGGATCAAACGATCCGGAATTGGTAAATGACATAAAAGTAAACGGAACGGGGTCGGAACGCCGTTTTAACTCGAGATTACTTCTCTTACGGGAAGAGAAGAGGATCTAGGGGATAAAATGTATCGGACCCCGTTAGACAGAGGCGTCTACATTTCAATAACGTCGTCCGGAACGGTTGTAGCGACTGGCGCGTAAACCGAGACGAAACGAGAATTTCAAAGAGAGAGGGAGCTACCTATGGCTAGGGTCGGCTCCTTTGGCTCGGGGGGCGATATGGGATACGGAAGTGTGTTTGGAACGGTGTTTCGAAGTGACAGGGGTTGTATTTGATCGAAATATGGAGTTTTTACGCAAAACGAGGTAAAATCGAGGCTCGGGGGGAGTGGAACTCAGTTTAGGCCGTGGGGTTTTGAGTGAAAGGGGTGAAATTTTGTTGTTATAAATGGTTTTGACAGCCTTGGTATTTTTAGGTGAAATTTCAGAATGAGTCCGGACGGACTTAACCTGAATTCCAGGGGGTTTTGTGAATTTTGGAAATTTGAGGGACTTGTTGGCAATTTCTGAGAGTCTGCAAATGAGTCCGGCTGGACTGAGACTGCATACCAGGGGTATTTTAGTCTTTTCACTCTGAAATTGATTGAAAGGTGATGGGAGGGCTGTGGCATGCATGCCACGTGTCCCATGACTCACCAGGTCCATGGATTTTCGTGCCACTTTCCCCGATTTTGTCCGTTTTTAAAATAACAGTCCGGAAAATGTCCGAAACGCCCCCGGAATGTGCCGAAAAGTGCGTTTTTCAGGGAAAGCTGTACTTTTATGTGCGATGACGTGTGTTGAGTACGCTTGGACGTCGGGATGCACGGGGCAGTCCCGGGACGTCTCGTTGACTTGGCAACGGAGAGCTTAACGGGTTTCGGTTAACCTGGAGCGGGCCAGTTAACAGATTCAGATTAACTCCTAACGGATTTTGATGATCCGAATTTGGGTACTTACAGTTAGCCCCTCAGTGACGTCTCTTCCGAAGGAAGTGGGGTCGTTGAAAAAGATAAGAATCCAAATCGGGATGCCTTACTTTGAAAGACCTGGGCGGTCAGCTGGCTGGACCCTTAGCGAAAGGATTTCTACGTATCCCGAGCGGGAATCAAGGCGATCGTAGTTCGTAGGTGCAAGGAGCCGCGTGTGGGGACCTTAACCCGAGTGAGACTGTTGGGAGGCGTTTAAACCTGAATGAAGACTATTGTGAGGCATCTGAACCTGAATGGAGACTATTGTGAGGCGTCTGAACCTAAGTGAGACCATTGCGAGGCATCTGAACCTGAACGGAGACTATTGTGAGGCGTCTGAACCTGGGATTTCTGTAACCTTCGAGGGCGTGTGGCACCTCAGACCGGGGTTGCTGAATCATACGAGGGCGTGTGGCACCTTAAACCGGAGTTGCTGGACATACGAGGGCATGTGGCACCTCAAACTGGAGTTGCAGGACATACGAGGGCGTGTGGCGCCTAAAACTGGAGTTGCTGGATCATACGAGGGCGTGTGGCACCTCAAACCGGAGTGAACGAGGATACGTTTATCCTGGGACGAAGGCGTTCGTGCCTTGAGTGCTGGACTTACGATGACGGCCAGGTTTATCCTGCTGGGGATAGGGCGGCAATGATGGGAATGGTTGTGTTAAACTGGCGTTATTAACAACTCGGAAAGATTGACGTTTCTTCTTTAGAATCCTGCTGGGGATGAGCGTTCGGGCTTACCTTGATGGCCGAAGAGGGATTGTTGTGCGGGCTTACATTGATGGCCGCTGAGGTGGGACGATCGGGCTTACGACTGGCGGCCGGGGAAGTGAACGTTGGTGGAAACCAATGGGAATTTTAACGTCGGGAGACGGGATTGTAACTGAAACGTCCGGAGACGGGATTGAGCGTTTGAATGTCAAACGTCAACTAGGACGGAAGTGAGCATTTGAATGTCAAACGTCAACTGGGGATTGAGAATTTAACGTCTGGAGACGGGCGTTAGTGAGGACTAACTCGGAATTTAACATCTGGAGATGAGCGTGAGTGAAAACTAACTGGGAATGGATCCTCGGGGGATGGGGTGTCAGAAACGTCTAACTGGGGGAAATTTTACACTTTTGGGGGCCAAAAGGGGTAAAATTGAAACTGCGGAAAGTTGAGGGGCTAAATTGGCAAGGAATCTTTGTGCTGCAGAAAGAGTCCGGCCGGACTGATCCTGAAGTTGACCAGGTTGTTATCAGCGCCGAGGCAGACGAGAATTTGGCCATTTTCTTCATTTTTTCAGGCAAAAAAGAGAGAAAGGAGAGGAGAGAATTCATCCCAAATTGTGAGGTTTGCTCATATTTATGAAGGAAAATCAACAAGGAGGGTGATTTGGAACCAATGGCTCGTCATGGAAGGACCGTTGACGAAAGAACGCGGTTGGTTCGGACCATTCGAACCATTACTCTTCCATTGAATCCGGCGGAGTTCTACCCGGCTAGGGAGAACCACAAATCCAAAGGAGGGATCGAGAGACATGTAAATTTCCTTCAAATTCCATTAATTTTAAGAATGTGCATTATTTAAATGTTAGAAATTTGACTAGGAATGAGTTAGGGATTTTGGTGCTCGAATTGGGGCTTTTGACTTTGCTATGTGCCTTTGTCGAAATTGACTAGAATGTAGTTCAACCACGGGTAGATGACATAAAAATTTTGGTTGCAAAATTCCATGCCTAGATGTGTTTTCCGAATTTAAAGCATGTTTAAATCGGGACGGAGTAAATTTTCGAAAATGTTCGAAAGGATTCGAAAGTTCCGAGTTCGACGGATTTTTCGAAGGGTTTTGAAAGTTTCGGATTCGGCGGAGTTTTCGAAATGGTTTTGAAAGTTCCGGATTCGACGGAGTTTTCGAAAAGGTTTTGAAAGTTCCGGATTCGACGGAGTTTTCGAAATGTTTTGAAAGTTACGAATTCGACGGAGTTTTCGAAATGTTTTGAAATCTTGGACCGTCAATACTCCAACCGGGATGGGAATATTTTAGGAAAGGAATGAGAACTGTATCTGCATTGTATCATTTAGATATGCGTTCGTCCACTCTGTTGATATCGCTTCTGTATTAACGTATTTTGCTGTGTTCACCTGCAGGGGCGAGGGATGGTTGATGTTCACAACCAGAAGAGTCAGGGCGCCTTCGAGGCAGTGCTAGCGCTGTGGGAGATATTCCCGGACGAGGCTCGGGACGGAGAGAGGAGTCCACGACAGCTGGTGGTTGACTCCGGCTTGGCTGGATTTATCAGCGCGGTAGCCGCGGTGGCTGTGACGCAGAGGGCGAGGGCCATGTACGTAGCTCTGAGCGAGTACTGGTGAGATACGACCCACACTTTTCACTTCAGGTGGGGGGAGGCGACGGTGACTCCTACTGATTTTGCTGCTATCACTAGGTTGCCGACCTGGGGCAACACGCTGGTGTGGGTGGATGGCTATACCCCGAGACAGTTGTCGGAGCTGCTGGGTTTCGATATTACCGATGCCAGGGGCTTAGGTATTCGGTACAGGCCGATGGAGGTGCATCCGAGGACGGGTATTGCTGATTATGGGGAGGGGTACCCTAGGATGACTGCTGAGCGTCTGGCTCGAGGGTTCATATGGTTCGCATTGTCAGCGACTCTGTTCTCGACTTCTGACACGTCCTGTCACTTCCCTCTGCTTGGGTCGCTGACAGACTTGGATGCCGTGAGGGGGTTCACGTGGGGAGAGGCTGGACTGGCCGAGCTCTACCATTCCTTGGATAGGTTCTCGTGGGGAGAGGAGAACTCTTTGAGCTGCTTCTCATTTGTTTTGGACGTAAGTTCACGTCTTTTTCTCTTCCTTGTCTCATTTTTGTACTCGTATGTATCTGCTTTGTAGCTGACATAACTTTCCATTTGCTTGGCAGGTCTGGTGCTATGAGGTGTTCAGCCCGCAGCGGTGAGAGATTAAGGAGGCATACCGGTCCTTGTTCCCTGCTATGCTGTCTTGGCAGAAAAAGGCGAAGAGGGCAGTGTCGTCGAGGGAGGGCACTCGATTGTCGTACGAGGAGGTGTCTCAGGCCCTGAGCCGAGAGTTCTCCGATCGGATCCAGCTGACCTGGTGGATCAGATTTATGTTGCCGTGGTTCAGGTTGCTAGTGAGGTTACGCATCGGCGGAAGTTGCTGGTGGGACTTCACTGCGATGCTATGTATTTGGGGGAGAGGTTGACCCGTCAGCATGGCCCGGGGTTCCTTCCAATGGTGCCGGTGGATCCGCCTCTGCACATGCAGCATCCTCTATTGATGCCAATGGAGGAGCTAGAGAGGTATAGACAGGGCGTGTTCTATACCGAGTATGTCATAGAGGGTGACGACTATGACACTTTCTTAAGGATGAAGCTGAGGAGCCCGCAGGTGCAGCACAGGGAGGGCGAGGGCCCTGGATATCCCTGAGATCTACCGCTCCCACGCGCTAGGGTGGCGTACGAGGGGCTGGACGGTTCGCGCAGGCGACTGGTGATCCCGATCCCGAAGGAGCCGAGATCTCAGTACAGGGTGGACCCCAACGCTTCGGTGAGTGCCTTTGATTTTCTGCATTTGATAGTAGCATTCTGCAAATGTTACATCTGTACTTTCTGCTCGCCTTTTGATGACTTTCCTGGTTCGCAGGTATCTGGCCGCACGTACAATCTGGCTATGAGACAGTTGGACGGGTGGGCCAACTATACTAGGAGGCTCGTGGAGTTCCTGAGGTGCAGTTCCCGGAGGAGCGTGGATGTCCGTGAGCCGAGGCCGTCTAGGCCGAGAGGTTCGTCTGCTCCCACGGCTGGTGGAACGGACTTTGCACAGGGATTTGGCCAGTTCGCAGGCGGAATGGCTGGGTTTGGAGCTCATCCTCCTTCGCACTCGGGGCACGAGAGGGGAGAGTCCTCAAGTTCGCAGGTGCAGAGGAGGCCTTTCGCGTATTCCCGCCTGGAGGAATTCAGAGACTTCTTGTTCTCGACAGATCCGATTGCCGCGGAGCAGTGCATCGAGTGCTCGGATGACGAGCAGGACTCAGAGTAGTCCTCCTTTTTATTGCTTTTAGACAAAATGTATGTATTGTCCGGAACGATTTGATTAGAACTGTATTTGAAAAGGCGCCCTTGAGGTGGAACCTGTATTTCGCACATCTATTTAGTGATTACCTTCTTTTATTTTGGCAAATAAGCAAGTAGGTTTATCAAAAATAAATAAAATGAAACATGCATGAAAAATTGAACGGGTCAAAATTTATGCCTATATGCACTGAGATTTAATTATTTGCACTATTGCATGAGCCCGGGGAGAAAGAGGTGTTGGCATTGGTTAATTGAAACCATGGGAGCACGCAGATTCACAAAAGCATGAACAGGGCATTGTTTGGAATTGTTTCCAATTTAAGAGCAGCTGGCTGCAGAGTTGACCAAGTCAACTGCAGGGAGAGTCCGGCCGGACTGAGAGTGAAGTTTCAGATTCTTTTAAATTGCAGTTTCAGCTTTGCAATTCGTAAGAACCTGCGCATTGGCTTTTAAACCATTAGCTGAATTTCTTTCAAATTCCTAAGGTTTCCTTCATTTTCTTTCATGGCTCCCTTTCCTAAGCTATCGTCTCAGATGCAAGAGCGATACTTGGAGAATTTCCAGTCGTGGGTATGGAACCACACGAGGCAAAATAAGGGGTTTTTCGAGGGCTGTTACGGGATGAAATCTGTTTGGGCTTTGAAGGAGCTCATGCCAGATTGGGATCTTTTGAGAGCGGTGGCTCGTTTCTGGGATGTATGGAGGAATGTGTACAACTTTTTGTACAATGAAATCACTCCTACGCTCAAAGATTTTCAGGCCATTCTGGGAGGACCTGAGACGGAACAGCTAGTTCTTTCGTATGCTGGTGGCATGGCCACTGTTGAGAAGCTAGTGTCTCTGCTTGGTATCTCGGCTGGAGAAGCATACGGGATGATGATATTGAACACTGACTATGTCGACATTTCGGGACTGCCCGATAGATTTGCTGGTAGTGAGGGAAGCGTCTTTACGTGGGATGCATTTACTCTGTGCACGATTGCTACTCTGTTCACATTCACGTCCCTGGGTGTGTGCCATCACAGTGTACTGGACCTCGTGAGGCTGTGCCGGAATGGGGGAGACATCGTGCCTTTGGTCCTGGGCGAGACGTTCATGGGCATAGGTCGGATGGTGACCGGCAGCCGATACATGTGGTGAGGTAGTCCCGCTATGCTTACCATGTGGTTGACAGAGAGGTTGCAGATGATGCCCGAGGTGCCAATGTCTTGTGACGCTTGGTCCTTTTCTCGACGTCCTCTGGTGATAGGGGGTGATCAGGCTGAACTGGAGCTCTGGATGGCCAGACTCTGCACGCATCACTTGAGATGGTGGGTTCCTCACTGGAAATTATAGACTTGTCGGACCGCTCAGGAGGGTCTCTTGGCTGTCAGAGTGTCGGGGCTGTCCCAGACGGCTTTCTACATTCCATCGTAGGTGCTGCGACAGTACGGGCTGGAGCAGGTGCCATTGACGGGTTTAGTTCATGCTGCTACCTTTGAGGTGGGATCTCTACTAATGGAAGATCCTTCGACGCTATTGCTGCTCACATGATTGTGGCAATACACGTCCTTTCCTGCCAGGGTTCTCTTTCACCGGAGAGGGGGCATTGTTCTATCGACGCAGTATCTGAACTGGTACGAAGAGTGTATGGGGGAGACACAGATGTCTATCTTGTGGAGACGGAATGAGCTGTTGGGTGCTGATCACCTGGACAGCTCGACTTTAAGGAGGGCCAAAGTGGGGGCTAACCCTCAGAATCGTACTGGGAACGACATGGCTGACTATGAGGCCAATGCTGATTGGGAGGCCAATCAAAGCATGGTTATGATGGCTCGAAGCGAGGCAGCTCGAGACAGAGCTAGGGAAAGGGCTGCGTTGACAGCTACAGGTTTGACGGAGGCGTCGGGAAGGGTCCCTGAGCCAGGTAGAAGGACTACGGGAATATTCCCTATGAAGGTGAAGAATACTCGTCGTGGAAAAGGGAAGGGGAAGAAGGATGAAGGACCAAGTACGGGAAACTAGGTTGACCTTGCTGTCCAGAGTATCCACCCACTGTCATTGCAGACACATTAACTGATTAATGTTTTATTGTAGTTTTGCTAGCGTGTAGCGAGTCAAGAGTTGACCGTTCTTGAACTCATCAAAGATTGTTTTAACCGTAATGAATTTGTAGGTTAATTGAAAAGAGTTTTTCGAAACACAAGCAAATGATGCTTATTATTTTTTTTTTTGAGACCGAACCAATGATGGCTACCTACGTTCCCCTTTTACAATTGGACTAAGGGGCTCAGGTCACCGTAGTTTGACACTTTAGGTGAATTTGAGAAAAACAAAGACAAAAAGAAGTGCGACCCTGTTTTTTACCTGGATCATTAGCGGGAATGTATCCAGTTGGGTATTACTCTTTTAGCACTTTAATTTTACTGAGGGGTGGTGTATGGGGAAGGAGAGTTGACTCGTGCTCTTCCTCAAACGAAGTATCTGCGGAGCTTGCTTCCGTTCACGGGGTTAACGAAAGGGTTCCCGTCCAAATCTGCTAACTTTATGGCTCCTCCGGAGAAGATTCTTTGTACCACGAACGGTCCTATCCAGGTAGGCTCCCACTTTCCGAGGGGATTGGTCTACGTAGGAGGCTTTTCCTTTAGCACCAAGTCGCCTTCTCTGATGTCTCGGATCTTGACTTTCTTGTCGAATGCTCGGGCCATTCTGCCTTGGTAGGCTCGAGTGTGTTCCATGGCTTTCAGTCTGCGCTCGTCGAGTAGAGCAAATTCGTCGTGACGGCTCTGTAGCCATTCGACTTCATTGATCCCATTTTCCAAGAGGACTCGGAGGGATGGAATTTCCAATTCCACAGGTAACATTGCTTCCATTCCATAGGTAAGTGTGAACGGAGTCTCCCCGGTGGCGGTTTCGACTGATGTTCTGTATCCCCAGAGGGCTAGATGTAGCTTTTCGGGCCAGTCCCGACCTCTGGTGGTCATCTTTCTGATTATCATGGCGAGAGTCTTGTTTGTTGCCTCTACTGCACCATTAGTTTGTGGTCTGTAGGAAGAAGACTTGTGACGTGTGACTCTGAATTCGGTCAGCAGTTGGTCACAATCTCCTTCGAAGTGAGTCCCATTGTCGGATATGATCTCGTTGGGCACTCCGTATCGGCACATGATGTTCTCTCTGATGAACTCGACCACCTTCTTAGAATTCAGTACCTTGTACGATCTGGCTTCTACCCATTTGGTGAAGTAGTCGTCTACGACTAAAATGAACTCATGACCATTGCTCCCTAGTGGAGTGATCTTGCCGATGACGTCGATTCCCCATGTGGCGAAAGGCCATGGTGTAGTCATGCAATAGAGTTCGTGAGAAGGGATGTGATTGAGGTTGGAGAACCGTTGACATTTGTCACAGCTTCGGACGAACTGGATACAGTCTGTTTCCATTGATATCCAATAGTATCCCATACGGAGGATGATCTGTGTCAATGCTCTGGCGTTCATGTGCGGACCGCAGGTTCCGTTGTGAACTTCGTTCATTAACGCTGGCTTTTTCTATGTTTACACATCGAAGGAGTGGCCTTTGGTGCCGCTTCTTGTACAACATACCCCCCAGAATGACGAAATGGGATGCTAGACGTTTTAATGCCATCATGTTTTTGGCTTTGATCCCTTCTTTGTATTTCCATCTTCATTTGTGAAGGAAGCTTCTCCGTTTTGGAGGTACTGGTATATTTGATTGTACCAGGGTTCGTCGATCGTTTCTTTTTTTTTATTTCGATCTCACAACAATAGGCGGGTATTTCCCGTCTGCCTATTCTGAGGGGTTTTACTGATTTCCCATCGGGAATTTCGACAAGAGAGGTGAGGGTTGCCAGGGCGTCTGCGAAGCAGTTCCTGTCTCTTGGCAAATAATGGAAAGAGATGTCCTTGAACTGAGCAATGAGCTCCTCCATGTACGTGTGGTACTTCTGGAGGCCAAAATCTACCGTCTTCCATTTGTTGGACACTTGATTGATGATCAATGCTGAGTCTCCGTATACATCCAGTTCTGAGATGTTGCGCTCGAGGGCGGCTTCCAGACCGGCTGCACAGGCTTCGTATTCTACGGCATTGTTGGTTGTTTCAAAATTCAGCTTGATGGCTATGGGAGTGTGCTCGTCCTTGGGATCGACAAGGAGCATTCCAATACCATTCCCCTTCTTGTTGGCTGCCCCATCAAAGAAGAGTTGCCAGTGGTTTACGCTGTCGAGTGAAAAGATTCCGTCGTCCGAAAATTGCGGATCAGGACCCTTGGGTTCACTGCTTGGGAAGTCGGCCAGCTGATCTGCCATTACTCTGCCCTTCGTTGATTTTCTGACCATGTACTTGATGTCGAACTCAGCCAGGAAGAATGACCACTTGGCTAGTCGCATTGACAGGGAGGGCTTGTCAAAGAGATATCGGACGGGGTCCATTTTGGAAACCAGGAGCACTGAATGTGACTGCATGTAGTGTTTCAGTTTCCCGACTACCCATACCAAGGCGGTACAAGTTTTCTCTAATGCTGAGTAGCTGAGTTTACTTCCTTGAAGCTTCCGGCTTACGAAGTAGATTGTATGCTCAACTTTGGAATCTTTCTGTTCTTGCGCCAGCATTGCTCCGATTGACGTGTCCGTTACTGTCAGATACAGGAGTAGTGGCTTGTCTTCATGTGGCGGGCACAGAGTTGGGGGATTCACCAAGTAGGTCTTGATTTTCTCGAAAGCTGTTGGGCACTCGGAGTCCCAGTTGATGTCGGCATTCTTCTTCATCAGTTTGAACATGGGCTCGCAGAGAGATGTCAACTGGTTGATGAAGCGACTGATGTACTGAAGTCTTCCCATGAAACTTTTCACTTCTGTCAGGGTTTGAGGCGGCTTCATGTCGATGATGGCCTTGATTTTCTTGGGATCGGCTTCGATACCCCTTTCTGTAACCATGTATCCCAGTACTTTACCTCCCTTGATGCCGAAGGTGCACTTCGCAGGGTTCAATCTCATGGAGTGCTTCCTGAGTCTGTTGAAGAACTTTCTCAGATCTGTCATGTGCTGCATGTCTAATCCTCTAGAGTGGATGATCATGTCGTCGACATATACTTCGATTTCTTTGTGAATCATGTCATGGAAGAGGGCTGTCACAGCCCGCTGGTAAGTAGCCCCAGCGTTCTTCAGACCGAACGGCATGACCGTGTAGTAGTATGTCCCCCACGGAGTGGTGAAAGCAGTCTTAGCTTGATCCTCCTCGGACATCTTGATCCGTCAGATCCAAATAACCCATCCACGAAGGACTTTACTTCGAAATTTGCCGTGGTGTCGACCAGCATGTCGATGTTAGGCAGTGTGAAATCATATTTAGGGATGGCCTTGTTGAGATCTCGGAAATCCACACAGCATCTGACCTTTCCATTGGCCCTAGTGACCATCACGATGTTGGAGAGCCAAGTCGGGTACTCAATCACTCTGATGAAACCAACTCGGAGCATTTTCTCAATTTCTTCTTTAACTTGCAAGGACCACTCAGGCTTGATCTTGCGCAACTTCTGTTTGACAGGCTTGGATTCTGGATCCAGGGGAATTTTGTGCTCCACGATCGAGGGATCGAGTCCTGGCATGTCCTGGTATGACCAGGCGAACACGTCAACATACTCCCGGAGGAGGCTTATCAGGGCTTCTTTTTCTGCATCGACGAAGAAACTGCCCACTTGTGTCTCTCTAGGCTCTTGCACTGACCCCAGGTTCACTTTGGTCATAACCTCTTCAGCATCTTGGGCCCGGTTGTCCTCTTGGTCAACTACACGCTTGAGAACTTCTTTAATGTATTGTTCGTTTAATGTGTCTGCTTCTTTATCAATTGATTCGTTATTAACGTCTTTTTAGTTGTTTGTTAACTTATCAGTTGTTAAATTGGCAATGAGGGGATACTCCGAAAGGTCAGACTTTTCATTAAACGAGAGCGGAAATACATGGTTGGTTACATTATCATAATCTTCCGGCGTAAGGCCATTGGACGACTCAGAGGACTGGACTCTGACAAGGACTGACTCAGAGGGTTTGAGATCGGGTTTAGGGAGATGTGGGTGCGGGCCCAGCTTGTCTTCCAGTTCTGTCTGGCTTGCCCTAGGTCCGGTGAAAGTTACCAAATTTTTCAGTGGCATTGCTGGATGCTTGATGAGGGTTCGGGGGTCGAGAGGCTTGGCTTCTGCTGTCCCAATCATGGCGATCATGCTGCTTTCGGAGCCCAGGTCAATTAGGTTTGGCACCTCCATGACTTCTTCAAAAAGACTCTGTAGAGCTGGTCCACTGAGAGCGTCTTCTACGAATTCTGGTTCCTTCTGCTTTGGAGCTACTGTCTCGAAGGAGGCCTCGACGGCTGATCCGAACAATCTGTTTCCCGTGAAGAGTACCTTGAGTTGCTCTTTCGTATCTGGGATACCCTTGAATGCGTTCTCGTGCTGGACTATGGTGGCAGTTGGTCCAGGTAGAGCTGTGATGTCGAGGAACGCTCCCCTAATCAGATTGGCCTTGAGCCCTCTAAAACGCTTGCGGTCCCGTGCTAGCTGTTCTATTCTTTCTGTAGTCTCGGTGCTGACTATCCCTGCTTCTTTCTCATCTTCATCAGATCCACTGTCGGTCCCCTCAGTTCTGCTGTCGGTTCCGCTGTCGGTCCCCTCAGTTCTGATGTCGGTTCCCTTGGTGAAGTAATGAGCGAGGTCGAAACTGTAAGGTCGGAGGTTGGGTGTGCCATCGGAGGTTCCCCTTTTGCAGGCTGCTGCCTTGGTGTGGGTGAGCCTTTTGTTCTCCCTGATGTCGGCCGGTGTTGGCACATAGCCAAGCCCCTGGATCGTGGGGTGGTCCTTGACTTCGATGACTTGGTGTTGGCCCTGTAACCTTTTACCGAGCCACAGTCCTGGGATGAAGTAAATGAGTTTCATCATCTTCATGGCAGGAGGGATCTTGTCGTGAGATAGTGGAAGGTCCACGTTAGATATTTGGATCTTGGAGGTCTCCAGAGTGAATCCAGTTAATGCCATGTCGTCATTATGCTTGATTTCTAACACTGGGATGTCGTTGGTGCTGGTCCCCTCGGTGGTGACGCTGTCGCCGTAGACTGTGGTTAGCTAGTTGCCTTGCATGAAATTGAGGCACTGATGAAGGGTGGATGCCACGCCATTTATCTGATGCAGCCAGGGACGCCCCAGGATGGCTGTGAAAGTGATTGGAATGTCCAACACTTGGAATTCGGTGGGGATCATCCGCTTGCCGAATCAAATATTAAGAGTAGCAACCCCGAGAACTGTACGGGAAGTAGAGTCATAGGCCTTGACAGTGTGGACTGAAGGCTTCAGATCTCTGGGCTTGATGTCAAGCAGGTCCATCATCTTGGCGGGTAAGACATTCATTCCGGAACCTCCGTCTACCAACAAGCGAGGAAGGCGACGCTCGTCCAGCTGGACTGTGATGTAGAGCGGTTCATTGTGATCAGCCCCAAATTTTGGAAGGTCCAAATCTGTGAAGGTGATAATGTTGCCGTAGTGAATGTTGCCGATCATATGAATGACTTCGTCTGGGGTTGTGTCCACGGGGACCATGGTACGGGCCAGACTTTCCTCTAGCTTGAGCTTGTGAGGATATGAGGATGTGAGCAGGGACCAAAGGGAAATGTTCGCCTGGGTCTGCTTGAGCTGAGTGAGAATCGGGTCCTCTTTCATGGAACTTGCGTCTTCGGGCAGGCCGGGTTGCGGTTCTGGCTCCGCAGGCTTTTTTAGTGGCCTTAGGTGGTAATGCATGGATTTGACCCGATCGGGTTAGAACGCTGACATCAGGCTTGGTCCCTTCTGAACAGGCCGCTCTAATTTGAGCCATAGTTAGAGGAGGATTCCTCGTAGCGTAGGGCCATATGTCTTCCGTCAATTCATTGATTGTAGATGTGTTTCCGGGGGCTTCGGCAGCTTTTCGGATTCTGTCCCAGGATACTGGTTTGGGTGCCTCTGCGGGGAGGTAGTTTATGGTTTGCCGCAGCTGTTCGAACGTCAAAGCGCAACAGTGGTTGCCAGAGCTGAGCTGTGCGTTGCTGACCCTCCGAGGGAGGCTGGAGAGTTCTTGGTTCAGACGAACAGTCTCCTTGATCTCTTTACGGTATGCCACACACCTTTCCTTCTTGCTGAGCATGCTCAGAGCATTCTGGAGTTGGGTCTGGCGATACTCATGGTTTGCTAATTTTCCTCCACTCTTGGCCCAGATCAACTTTCTTGCAGTAGAGCCTGCGTCGAGAGTTAATGCCTGCATTTCTTCCCATGTGAGAATAGCCAGTGCTTCTTTGAACTGCGTGCAGCAGTCTAGGTAAACCTCCATCGGGGAGAGTTTTCCCTTCTATTTTATCTGAGTGGCGTGTATGTCGGAAGGTGAATACACGGCTTCCCTAACATCTGCCCATGTAACTGGTTGCTGTCCCAGTTGATCGTTTCTGTAAACGAATGCCGCAGTCTGTGGAATCTCCCTGAGTAGTTGTTGGAGATGAATTTCCATCTTTCTCTTGTTTTTAAATAGACCTTCCTCCCTAAGTTGGCCTTTAAGTTTGAGTGCGGAAATTATCCGTCCCCATCCTCCCAGGACCCTTGGAATTCCGGTTTTGTTGACCTCATGCCTGGCTTGGAAGAGAATGGTTTCATCGTCTTCGTTGTCGCTTTCATAGAGAACTTGCTTTCCTCGGGGAGATAAGCGCTGGTATTCGTTCTGCTGTGCCATTCCCTCTCCTAGGTCATTGGGACCGTTGACCACCCTCGTTTGGCAGAGGGGGTTGGATGAGAACAGACGGTAGTCGAACAAGTTGCCGTGAGCAAAACCCTTGAGGTCGAATTGGTCTAGAGTGGCCTCTAGCTTTCTGTCTGAAGCTGCTTGTGACACTTTAAGGGCTTGGTCCCTGTGGGTCTTTTGAGCTTGGTTTTCATCCCAGAGACGGTTCTCTTGAGCGGCTAGTTCCATGAGGGCTTTCCTTACGAGAGCTAAGCAGTCTCCGTAGGTGCGCGCCGTCTGACTAGTGTCCAGAACTGTGATTACATCCAAATCTCCGAATGATGGAAACACTTGGATTACGTTGACGAAGGAAGTCGGGCTGGGACATTCCATGCGACCTTCCTTGATCTCAACTACCAAGAAGTTCGCTCATATCTGTTTGATTGAACCCACGGGGGTGTTGAACTCTGCGATGTTGATTGTCTCGTGATCTTGTTCGATCGCCAAGTCTATCAGAGCTAGCGATTTGCTGGCGGGATGTCTGAATCCGTGGCCGTGATGACTGGGAGCAGAATCAAACTGGAGCATGTTGATGCTGAGGTTGTCATTTCCAATGTCGAAAGCTGACTCTGTCTTGCGGGGAAGACTTTTACAGATGTTTTCGGGGTGGCTACCGAAAGCGTTCCCGAAGTTGATCTGACTTGTAGCGGGGTGGGGAGCTTGGTCTCCTTCGCTATTGCCCTTGGCCTTGGCGGCGCTTGTGGCTTTAAGCTTGACTGACTACACTGGCCAGTTGCCACTGGGGCTGGTAGTCGGAAGTGATGATGAGCTCTGAGCTCGATTAGCCAGGGCCTCGTTTACCATGAGCAGGCAGTCGTCGAGGGTAACTTTGGCATTACAGAATCTGATGATAAGGACCGGATCCTTGGCATCATCGGGATATCTGGAATAGATGATGTTGACGAAGTCCTCATCTGTTACTTGATCAGAGGGGTTATTTGTCGTGTCAACCAGTTGCTTCCAATTGTCGGATAGCTGCCTGTACTGGACGTTGAGCTTGACAATTTTCATGGTGTTGGAGCCCTGGTCGTAGGTGACCTGATCGGAATGGGTGCCGTCCTCAAAACTGAGCATGTGAATGCAGAGATCTGCCCGCGGATCTGCCGCGTCCTCGACTCCGGAGAGTCCTGATTCGTCATCGTCTGACGGCTCAACCCAAACGTAAGGACGCCTCGCGTCCTGCTGCGCTGCTAGAGTTGCTAGAAAAACATCATGCCCTTCGCTGGAGAAGAGGGGTTCAACGGGCAATTCCTCGTGGAGGACATCCCATATGACGTCCATGCATTCAAGACGAGTATGACGGTGCTTGTTGACCTTTATTACGAAAATCTCTTCGCCTGGTGGGGCCAGAGAGTTGGCTTGAAGAATGCTGACAAATCTCCGATCGAAGATAGGGGGTTTACGTGCCCGCATCATGGCGATGCTCAGGGTTTCTTTCCAATCTGCCTCCAAATGTTAGAAACGACAATTGAACTTGATGTATCGGACTGCTTCAGGGTCTGCCTGCTCGAGGACATTGACATAGTTAGCATCTCCGGACTCTGAGGGATTCTGATGAGATTTGCCCCGATAGTCCCTTGGTTGATTTGAAGGAGGTAGCCCCGGTGCCTGGCTGCGGGCACGCTTGGCTACTGTCTCAGCTTCGTTTCCTATGAGGAAACTGTCCCCTCTGATGACTTCAAGATCTCCCAGACGGTTAATGAACTTGACGCATTAATGGAGAGTGGAGGCTATGTCTTTCATGTGATGTAGCCAGGGGCGTCCCAACAGAGCTGTGAATTCGGATGGAATGTCCATCACGTGGAATTTTGATGGCACCATTTGGGTTTCGAACCAGAGTTCCAGAGTCACCGTCCCCAGGATGGGATGAGACGTGCTGTCATAGGCCTTGATAGTTCGGGTAGACGGAATCAGGTGGCTTTCGTTGATGCGCAGGGCTCGCATCATGCTGAGAGGGAGGACGTTAACGGCTGACCTGTTATCCACCAATACTCCGGGGAGTGTTATGGTGTTGAGCTTGAGAGTGATGTACAGAGCTTCATTGTGCCCCGAGGCATCCCTCGGTAAGTCTTCATCACAGAACGTGATCATACTGCCATACAGTCGGGAATCGTAGATCTGGTCTCTATTCGGAGAAGGAGAGTCATCAAGCCATCCATTTCCTGTCTTCCTCTTGCGAGGTAAAGCCTTTGCTGGAGCCTCGGGATTGTGTTGAGGCCATTTGTGGCGGTTGCCGCCCTTGGTTAGCACGTTGATCGAGTGCGAGTGCCAAGCTGACTTTGATCTTCCTTTGCTGGTCCGCGCTCGAAAGCTGGACAAATTGAACCTTGGCTGATCCCGCGGGGGGTTAGGCTTCTGACTGGCAGTAAGATTACCAAGATCTGAGGTATTCCGGTGTCCCAAGGTCTGAACTCTTTTGTCAGCAGGACTTTTCGGCTTTCCCACCCTTGTCTGCTCTAAAGATGCATGGCCTGGAGGAAGGGAGGACTGGCTGGAGTAGAGTACATAGTAGTGGAACCTCCCGGATGGCTCTCCGAGTGTACCCACACTGGTGTCTCTAGCTTCATATCTTTCTCTCAGTTTCTGTTGAGAGGACTTCTTCTTCTGTTTTCTCGGAGGATTGCTCCGGACCATATCTTGGGACTCGTACTCCAGGCAGGCGGAGCAGTCACAAACATCGTAACTGATGTGGACATTTGATGAGGACCCGGCTGGAAGAGGCGGAGGAACTGGCTCTGCGGCAATCTTCTTGGGCACCCACTCAATGGAATTCACTCTGTTGTTGTTGTTCGGAAAAGGGTTTCCAACTGTATTGGGCCCACGGGGGCGCTCCAACTTTCCTTCCTCTATTAAGTTCTGGATTTCGTATCGTAACCCCACGCAGTTGTCGGTGGTATGGCCGTGATACTAATGGAAGGCGCAGTACTTGCTCTTGTCAGCGTTGACTACGGGATTCTTGGGTTTGTAATTTGCAACGGGTTTAAGGAGACCTTCCTTGATTAACCTCTCCAGCATCTTGCTCAGTGGCATATCCAACTTGTCGAAGTGTACGGCAGACTGCTTCGAAGTGGAGTTGGTGTTTTGTGGGACTGGGTTTCTGTTACCCGACTGCTGTCCCTGATGGATGTAGTTGACAGACGTATCTTTCCCTTTGCCGGGGGCCGGTGCGTGATTGAATGCAACTGCTGAGTGGTATCTGTATGGCTGTGCAGTAGCCAACTTTTCCTTGAGATCCTTCTCGAACTGTGAGCCGGCATTGACCATGGCCCGGAGATCTGGGAAGAAATGATGACTGATGAGAGTTCTGATGGACGGTCTTAAGCAGGACTTGAAGATCCGCATATGTTCATCCTTGGAGAGTGGCTCTATGATCTCGGAGAGTTTCCAACTCCACCTCTTGTAGAATTCTCTGACGCTTTCATCTGCTTTCTGCTCAGTGGTGATTAAGTCCTCGCGACTCGTTTCCCACTCTAGATTGGATCTGTACCGCTCTAGGAAGATGTTACTGATCTGATCCCAGGTGTTGCGATCCGCAGGCTTGACCCTTAGAAACCATCGTAACGCTGAACTCTTGAGCGTATGCTTGAAGTGATCGGCCATTTGTTGGAGGGTTGCTCCTTTCACTCTCATGCCGAGAACGTAGGTGTCGACATGTGTTTGAGGACATTCGTTTCCGTCGAATCGGTCCATCTCCGGCATTCTGAAATTGGCAGGGAGAGGCGTGACCATTCCCGGATCTGTGGATTTGAGCGTTTCCTGCTTTGAGCTGCTCATGGTGGCTTTCAGGTCTTTCATCTGTTCGACCATCCAGGCTAAGGTTGGGTCCAGTGGTGGACTGTGAGGCTCGGCGCCGGGTGCTACCATGTGAGCGGTAGTGATTGGAGGTGGAAGGCTTGATATATGCGAATATATGGGGGCCTTCTCTGAACTGTATCGGGGTTTGTCCCCGATGTTTTGGGATTCGTGTATAGGCAATGGGATGAACCGAGGGGGGTATTGAAGGATATTGGCATTTGTCTGAGATGGTCCAGCGGTGCGCTGGTGGTATTGAGTGATGGGAGTAGCACTGGCCTGGCCATATACGACAGGGTTGCCCTGAGAGGTGGCAACGTGAAGCCTAGGTCGGCTGTTTCCTTGGCTCGAAGGCATCCCGTAAGTTGGCGGGGGAGGAACCTGGTTGAAGGTTTGAGGAGCTGGTTTCGGGGAATAACTGCTATACCTCGCTTATTCAGAAGCTGTACCACGAAATTCTGCTGATCTTCTTTCTGCCTCTTGTGAACCTCACAAGCCCGGATGGCTTCTTCCAAAGTCATATATGTTTCCGGTGGCGGGGGTCCTTCCCCGTCACGATTTATCGGTGAGCTAGACATGTCGGAAATTCTGGCTGAGGGAACTGTGGGAACCCAAGAACTGTCTGACGCTGCCGTAACTGTGATTCTGGCGAGGCGCTGACCCGGAAATCTGAACCACTTTCTGCTCGCTGCAAGGAACGAAAGGCAGGGTTTAGGCTTCGGAAAAGGGTATTTGGCTCAAGGTTTCGGGCTTGTGCAATGTGCAGTTACCGATTAATGTTTACTTAAAACGTATTTTCTCAGAGTCCTAATCGGTTGAAAAAGAGCATGTCTTCTTTTTCGCAACTAACCCTAGAGCTCTAATCAGTGGATCTCGTCACTACGCTTATAAGCCCCTCGTTTCCGTTTGTAGATCATCTTTCTCGGGACGGACTATCCCGAGCGAGGTCCTATAAGGCAAGCGGACCTTAGCTTTTGGCGTGACCTCTCCTGACTCGCTTGTGCGAGGGACCTTAGCTTTTGGCGTTGGCCAAGTTGTGGCTGGCACGGTGCATACGGTGAGGGTTTGGTGACACGGTGTCACATTGAACCTTCGGGTATATTTTTCGGCAGAGCTCCCCGTCAAAGTCAAGGATGAAAAGCTCAAGACTTCAGGTCGGGAACGACCTTCGGTCTCAATTCTCTCGAGCTTGACTCGTGGCGGGACCCGGCGTAAAAAACATACACTTAGGCTTTATGACACGTACTAAGCCAAAAACCAACCGGGGTCTTGGACGAAGTGTGACACAAAGAGTGCATGGCATACACGGGCTAGGATGGGCTGTTTGGGACGACCCCGTACGCCATCGAAAGGTGTCTGACAGACCAACCGAGGTGCAACTGAACGGTCATCCCGGGTTACGGGTCGTAGTGTGCAGTGTACCGAGGAAGCAAGTGCACGTGAAGTGCGGTGTACCGAGGCAGCAAGTGCGAGTAGTGTGCGGTCACTAAAATTCTTTTTCTGAGTAAAACAGAGATTTTTCAGAATGTGTCTTAAAGAATTTTGATGCGCAGTTCAAAAGATAGCATGAAAATCAAACATGAATGGGGATGCACAAACATGGTATGATTTTGAAAAGATGGCAACGTAATGCCTTTGAAAAAACCGTTCGAGGTTTAAAGTAACACACGCACACATAATCGAGGAAGGGTAAACGAAAGTTTGACCCAAGGAAGGCTTTTTAGAAAACAATTGCAGTTTTGAAAAAAGTAACCATCCTCCCCAGAGGAGTCGCCAACTGAAATTACCCGAATTTCGCGCGCGGCGAAATGCGGTTGTTATTCGCGGAGGGTTGGTGTCTGAGACCTCGCTTTTCGGGAAGGAATGAGGAGTCGCCACGCGGTTTTTGTATTTTGAGCCCAAACGTTGAGAAACGGCTTTAGTGAAAATGGTGTCGTTTTTATTGGTAGCAAAAACTTAGGAAAAGGCTTTGAAAACAGGGAGTCATTTTTATTGGTAGCAAAAACGAGTAAAAAGATATTTGGTACCAGAGATTGTTAGGTTCGGAGGTCACGTTACGTTTCGAGAAGAGTATTACGAGATCACCCGAAACGCCTCGTATGACGAGTCTTTCTACCTTTCTCGAAAATGTGTGCGTGTGTGTGTGTGTATTTGCATTTTGAAATGGGGGCTTGAATGACAAGCTTAATCTTGGTTTGAATGTCAAACGTTGATTAGGTGACTTGTTTGAAAAGGCGAGCGTTTGAATGACAAACGTCGGTTTTTGAGTTTGAAGATGAGCGTTCGGATGCCAAACGTCATTTCACGCGTTTTGAAAGAGAGTTCGAAGGTCGAACTCCGGTTTTGAACCGGGCATGTCATTGTTAACGATTTTACGGGAAAAACGTATTAAATGATTTTGAATGTCAAAAGTTTGCTTTTAAGTTTGGAGATGAGCGTTTGGATGCCAAACGTCATTTCGCGCGTTTTGAAAGAGAGTTCGAAGGTCGAACTCCGGTTTTGAACCGGGCATTACATTGTTAACGATTTTACGGGAAAAACGTATTAAATGATTTTGCGATCAACGAATCGGGTTGCAACTCGGACTTTGAAAAGTAAATACTATCACGATCCAAACGGGTCGGACTTGTAAATGACAGTATTTAAATGCGGTATAGACGGAATCAAACGATCCGGAATTGTAAAGTACGATCGACGAGCCAAACGACTCGGAATGGTAAAGTTGCATGAAATGTAAATGACGTTCGACGGATCAAACGGTCCGGAATTGTAAATGACAGAAATTTAAATGACGATCGACGGATCAAACGATCCGAAATTGGTAAATGACATAAAAGTAAACGGAACGGGGTCGGAACGCCGTTTTAACCTGAGATTACTTCTCTTACGGGAAGAGAAGAGGATCTAGGGGATAAAACGTATCGGACCCCGTTAGACGGAGGCGTCTACATTTCAATAACGTCGTCCAAAATGGTTGTAGCGACTGGCGCGTAAACCGAGACGAAATGAGAATTTCAAAGAGAGAGGGAGCTACCTATGGCTAGGGTCGGCTCCTTTGGCTCGGGGGGGGCATATACGGGATATGGAAGTGTGTTTGGAATGGTGTTTCGAAGTGGCGGGGGTTGTATTTGATCGAAATATGGAGTTTTCAAGCAAAATGAGGTAAAACCGAGGCTCGGGGGGAGTGGAACTCAGTTTAGGCCGTGGGGTTTTGAGTGAAAGGGGTGAAATTTTGTTGTTATAAATGGCTTTGACAGCCTTGGTATTTATAGGTGAAATTTCAGTATGAGTCCGGACGGACTTAACCTGAATTCCAGGGGGTTTTCTGAATTTTGGAAATTGGAGGGACTTGTTGGCAATTTCTGAGAGTCTGCAAATGAGTTCGGCCGGACTAAGACTGCATACCAGGGGTATTTTAGTCTTTTCACTCTGAAATTGATTGAAAGGTGATGGGAGGGCTGTGGCATGCACCCCACGTGTCCCATGACTCACCAGGTCCATGGATTTTCGTGCCACATTCCCCGGTTTTGTCTGTTTTTAAAATGACAGTCCGGAAAATGTCCGAAATGCCCCCGAAAAGTGCCGGAAAGTGCATTTTTCAGGGAAAGCTGTACTTTTACGTGCGATGATGTGTGTTGAGTACGCTTGGACGTCGGGAGGTCTCTTTGGCTTGGCAACGGAGAGCTTAACGGGTTCCGATTAACCTGGAGCGGGCCAGTTAACGGATTCCGGTTAACTCCTAACGGATTTTGACGATTCGGATTTGGGTACTTACAGGGTCATACTGTTATTTAACATTAGAGGGCGCTCCATAAGATAGGTCATGATGAAGGACAGAAGAAGGAAGAATTACAAATTAAGGAGAAGGTAAAACACTTACGGAAATGGAACTAGCAAGGAGGATGCTTAAGGAAGCTGTAAAATTTTCTCTCTCTAGTAAGCAATACCAAAGGCTGAGGGTGATAAAAGGTTGAAAGGGAAATAGGGTTTGGTATTTTTAGGCCAAGGAATACGGGTTAACCCATATTAATGAGCCCACAAACTATATTCTCTCTAATGTTGAACCGACAGATCTTTTAAATTTTGAATTAATGGCGGTTAGCATTTATGGCGCCTTTTGGAATTCGTGAAATGTCCCGTCCGTACCTGACATGCGCTAATGGTTCAACAATTCGTAGGTCCCATGCAAGACTTTTCTAGGAGGTAGCCTGAATCTTCTAAAACCTTCCACTAAACTCCCCACGCGTGCCTATTACGTGCACCTAAGCAGGGAGTCTACATAAAGCAACAAGAATTCACAACACTTGTGCCCGCAAAAATGACCAGATCGCATACCGAGCTTTATATATGCCTTCTTTCCCTAACCATGAATGATCCAGCACTCAAAGCAAGGGGCCACTAATGAGCCTGGACTCTTCAAACAGGGCCCAATCTCAATCAGGTCCAAAGGCAACGTATGTGATGTGGCACCCCAAAGATCGAGTCTTATTAATCCGCTTTGACCGCGGTCTCAAACTTGAACGAGCTCTAGCTCACTCTAGACCAAGGAAATATGTGATGTAGCAATCCGTAGACCGAGCTCCCTCAGGCCGCATTGACTGCGGTCTCATATCAGACTACTGGTTAATATCAGGCATATGGGACACGAGTCCGTACAAGGTCTTACACCAGCTGGCATGTCACGACCATAATCCTAGGCCCTGTTTTAAGAACTTGTTGAGCACGTGGGGGTGGGGTGCGTGGCATTTCATTTTGTACATTTCATAATATTTATGATTTTTATGTGTTAGTTTAATATTTTAATAATTTATTTGGCATTTTAAGTATGTTAATAAATTAACTTTAATTATTTGATGACTAAGTGAAACAAATAGGAGTTGTGTAGTGAATTTATAGTATTGGAAAAATTAAATAAAAGTTTATAAAAGGGTTGAGGTGCTAATGTGTAATAGTGGGAACTTAAGAAAGTTAATTGTAGTAACTTCCTTCTTAGAGGAGCTTAGGTGGAAATTTGGTAATGTTTATCCTTGATTTTGGTAGAGAAGCTTCATAATTTAACAAATATCATTAAGTTCATATCCTCTGTCCATGAGAAAAGCTTAGGGTTCCAATTTCCTTCAATAATTCACTATAAATCAAGTGTTGTTTCGTTCTTCGATCCGATCACATCTAAATGTTGAGGAAGCCGAGAGGATCGCGTCTATCCGATTAAAGTTTTTCCCATTTTCGATTTAATTGAAGTAAGTTATTATGTTTTCCTTCAATTATTGTTCATTCCATGTTTAAAGTAGATATGGTTGTTGAATAATTGTTACATGTCAATTTTGGGCCTTTTAATCGGTTTTGGAATGGATGAAAATAGGTTTTTGATGAGTATAAAGAATTTATGGTATAGTGGTTTGGTTTAAAGTGGCCATGGTTGATGTATAAATTGTGGCATGGTATTTGGAACATTTTTTTCTTGGGTTGAAATGGTTTAGGGATGAGTTGCATAAGGAGTGTAGGGTGGAATTAAGCTTAAGGGAAGGATTGGAGTATAAATTGTTGAATGGTATTTTGGGAACCTTGCTAGTTGAGGTTAGAATGGGTGGAAATGTTCTTGTTGAGTGTTAAGCTGAAGTTAGATATAGTAGTGTTAGTTGAGGTAAAAAGTGTATGAGTAAAATGATAAAATTTTCCAAGGCCTACTGATGTTTAAAACATCAGTGCTGAATTCTGCTGAAGGGCACGAGTCGTGCCCTGTGGCACGAGTCGTCCTCCCTTGTGCAGTTGTGACACAATTCGTGTACTTTAGTGCACTCATGGTGATTTCAATTGGCACGACTCGTGCTGTAGGGCACGAGTCGTGCCCTGCCCTGTTAGTGTTGAATCAACTTTCAAGCTTTTTAATCCTAACTACCTAAACTATTTTTGAACCACTTGAACACTCTAATCCTATTACAACATATGAGCTACACAATGATGTCTTAACTTGTCCAAAATGATATTGGGAAGGTTCTTAAATATTGTCTTGAAAATGGTTGAAAAGCAAGAAGGGAAACTTAACCAAAGTTGAATAAAACTTGGTGAAATGGTTTTGTACCTTTTGTTGAAGTTAAGCAATGTTGTATATGAACATGTAAGGATTATTTGTGTTATATTGTGCCAATGTTTAGTTACATATTCATGGTTTGTATATTCAATAGTGTATTGAAATAGATGTTGCAA
This sequence comes from Adenophora triphylla var. japonica, assembly GCA_022495995.1. Classification (NCBI taxonomy): domain Eukaryota; kingdom Viridiplantae; phylum Streptophyta; class Magnoliopsida; order Asterales; family Campanulaceae; genus Adenophora; species Adenophora triphylla. Next base: position 266,566 of record JAFEMH010000604.1, read on the forward strand.
TATTTTGTTGGTTGAATATGAGTAATATTACCATGTTGTGTATTGATATCCCTATTGTAAGTACCCAAATTCGGGATCATTACAATCTGTTAACTGGCCCTTTCCAAGTTAATCGGAATCCGTTAACTCCCCCTTTCCAAGTCAACGAGACTTTCCAGGACTGCCCCGTGCATCCAAATTCCAAAGTGTACTCAACACATGTTCTCACACGTAAAAGTACCACTTTCCTCGAAATACGCAATTTTCGGGGTCTTCCGGGGTTTGATTTGCTATTTTTGAGAGTCTCGACCTTTCGGAGGTCATAACATCCTCATACGAACTCCATTTTTGTCTCACCACATATCAAATCGAACGCGAGAACAAGATCTATATATATAACTAATTTAATCAAGGAAAATAGCCAATCAACAGAACTGGCCGGCTGGCCTATTTTACTGGTTTAGCCAAACAAGCCTGCACGTGTCAATATCAATCAAATTCAAGGCCAAAAGACCAAAATGCCCCTCAAAATGAAGGTTAGGCCATCCGACCTGTTCTCCCAGATAAATAATCAGCCTAAGCAATCTTTCTAGGATTGTTCGATATTTAAAAATTGTCCAAACCAGTCCAAACTAGTCCAAGGTAACCTCCTTCTCCACTCCTTCTCCTCCTATAAATACTCCCCCTCCTCCTTCATATTTCCTCACCAATTCACCTCCACTCTCCACCCCTAGAACAAATGCTAGTCTTTCTCCACTCTTCGGGGGCCCTCGTGCTACTCATCGATGGAATTCTCTGCTCTTCGGGGGCCCTCGTGGTACTCGTCGGTGGATTCTAATCCTCAAAAACACAGGCTTAACCGACCAAAGTCGAAACGCTGCCCTAATTCTTAGGCTTCTAAGCACCAAATAAAGGGGAAACTCTGCCCGATTCAAAATCAAGGTTTGCCCCGCAAAACTCGAGTTTGTCATTCGAACTCCTTTTAAACCAAACACGAGTCGAACACTTCTGAAACACCTCTCAAACACCTTTTCGTATCCCGTATACATCCTCCCAAGCCAAAGAGTCAACACCTAGCCATTGGTAACACTCTCACTCTCTAAACCCCACTTTTCTCGATTTACGCATCATACGCTACATTCGATCCGATCGAAGTTCTCAAAATGTAGACGAAATGCCTTCCAAAATGTAGACGAAATGCCGTCTATGGGTCTCGAGATGATCCTCCCTCTATCATCTTTCTCCCTCGAGAGAAGTGATTTTGGGTTAAAACGGAGATCGAGTCCCTTTTTTACTTTATGTCATTTACCGTCCGAAACGTTCTGTTCGTCGATGGCACTTTTACCGTCCGAACCGTTTGGTTCGTGATTGTCATTTACAAGTCCGGATCATTTGATCAGTTGATATTGCTATTTACTTTACGCTCTTCACAAGTTCAAACTGTTAGGTTCGTTGATTCGCATCTTTACAAATTCTAGTCGTTTGGCTCGTCGATCACACTTTTACCATCCGGATCGTTCAATCTGTTGATACCGCATTTCAATACTGTCATTTACAAGTCCAAACCGTTTGGTTTATTGATAGTATTTACTTTCAAATGTCCGAGTCACAAAATGACTCGTTGATCGCATCTTACTTGCCATCATTTTCATCAAAATTGGTAACATCGTAATGCCCGGTTCAAAACCAAAAGTTCGTCATTCGAACTCATTTTCAAAACTCCTCAAAACCGACGTTTGTCATTCAAACGCTCTTTTACCAAAATCAACGTTTGTCATTCAAACCAAGATTAAAGCTTGTCATTCAAGCTCATTTTCAAAAGCAACACGAACACACACACACGCATACTTTTCGAGAAAGGTAGAAAGACTCATCATACAAGGCATTTTGGGTGATCTCAATATACTCTTCCCGAAACGTAACGTGACCTCTGAACCTAACAATCTCTGTTCAAAAAATCCTTTTCCTATGTTTTGGATACCAGTCAAAACGACCTCCTTTTTCAAAGCCTTTTCCTAAGTTTTGGCTACCAATCAAAACGACCTCCTTTTTCAAACCAGCCTTTTTCAAAGTTTAGGCTCATAATACAAAACGGCATGGCGACCCTCTCCTTTTGGCGAGGTCCCAAGTGCGAAAGCCGCTTGAAGCATTTCCGCGCGCGATCCGGGTAATTTCAGTTGGCGACTCCGCTGGGGAAGTAACATGTTAATTTTTCCAAACTCCTTCGTTTTAAAAACATTCTGTGAGTCAAACTTTCGTTTACCCTTCCTCGTTTTTGTTTGCGTGTGTGTTTTTTCCGTGCTTCGTGTTACTTCTGTTTTCTTTTCAAAAAGGAAATTTCAAACAGCTCCGATTTCAAAACATTGGACTGTTTTCAAAAAAAAAAGATGTTGCTTTTTCATCTCTTTCAAAATCATAACATGTTCGTGCATTTCCGTTCATACTTGATTCTTTGTGCTATATTTTGAACTGCGCATAAATTCTTTAAGACTCATTCTGAAAATCTCTATTTTACTCAGAAAAAAAAGAATTTAGTGACCGCACACTACTCGCACTGCTACCTCGGTACACCGCACGCTACGCGCACTTGCTGCCTTGGTACACTGCACACTACAACCCTCAACCCGGGGTGACCGTTCAGCTGCAGCTTGATTGGCCTTCCTACGCCCTTCGAGCATGCACGGGGTCATCCGAAATAGCCCATCCTAGCCCGTGTAATCCATGCACTCTTTGTGTCACACTTCGTCCAAGACCTTGGTTGGTTTTTGGCTTAGTTCGTGTCATAAAGCCTAAGTGTATGCTTTTACACTGATCTCCCTCACAATTCAAACTTAAAAGTTGAGATCGACGGTCGTTTCTCGACCCAAAGTCTTAGCTTTTCAGCTTTGACTTTGACGCAGAACTGTATTAAAACATACCCGAAGGTTCAATGTGACGCAGTGTCATGAAACCCTCGACGTAGGACCATACCCGCCACGACTGGGCCAATGCCAAAAGCTAAGGCCCCTCGCGAGAGCGAGTCAAGAGAGGTCATGCCGAAATTTCGGCACGATTTCTACCTTTACTTAAGGATGTTGACTTCGACCGTGACCGGCATGTCACATACGTTGAAAGTTTACATGACCGACTAGCCTTAAGTTCACTTTTCCCTTTGTCAGTGGAATCCGCTTGCCCTATAGGACCCTCGCTCGGGATTGTCCGTCCCGGGAAGACGATTTACATGTGAAAAATGAGGGGCTTATAGACTTAGTACCGGGATCTAGTGACTCAAGCCCTTGGTTAGTTGCGAAAAAGAAGAGCAATCTTTTCCAACCATTTAGGACTCTGAGAAAGACACGTTTTCAGTAAACTTGAACATTTAATAGAATAACAATTGCATGATCCCATTTCAGGAATTTTTCAAATCTCGACCTTTCATGGTCAAATAGTCAATCTCGACCTTCGCGGCCCGATCTTCAATCTTTAATTGCGACCTTTCTCGGTCTGATCTCCAATCGTGTCTTTCGCGGTCCAATCCTCAATCGCGACCTTTCTCGGTCCGATCTCCAATCGTGGCTTTCGCGGTCTAATTGAGACCTTTCTCGGTCTGATCTCCAATCGTGACCTTCGCGGTCCAATCCTCAAAAGCGACCTTTCTCGGTCCGATCTCAAATCTCGACCATTCGCGGTCTAGTCCTCAATCGCGACCTTTCTCGGTCCGATCTCCAATCGTGACCTTCGCGGTCGAATCCTCAATCGTGACCTTTCTCGGTCCGATCTCAAATCTCGACCTTTCGCGGTCCAGTCCTATTTCGCGACCTTTCACGGTCCGATCTCAAATCTCCAATCGTGGCTTTCACGGTCCAATCTTTAATCGCGACCTTTCTTGGTCCGATCTCAAATCTCAAATCTCGACCGTTCGCGGTCCAATCCTCAAACGAGACCTTTCTCGATCCGATCTCAAATCTCGACCTTTCGAGGTCTAGTCCTTAATCGCGACCTTTCGAGGTCCGATCTCCAATCGAGACCCTCACGGTCCGATCTCAAATCTCAAATCTCGACCTTTCGCTGTCCAATCCTCAATCGGGACCTTCGCGTTCCGATCTTCAATCTTTAATCGCGACCTTCGCGGTCCGATCTTCAATCTTTAAATCGCGACCTTCGCGGTCCGATCTTCAATCTTTTATCGCGACCTTCTGTGATGATGTGTATCCGAAAATTTTCCCATTTTTATTTGAAAAAATCAACGAAACGGAGTCGCCACGCCATTTTAATTTTGAGGGCCAAAACTTTGAAAAAAGCCCGAGATCAGAGATTTAGGTTCGGATGTCATGTTACACGCCGGGAAGGACGTTAGTGTGCACCCGGAATGCCTCGTAAAACGAGTCTTCCAAGCTGAAAATCATTTGTGTGTGTGTGTGTGTGTTTTGGCCAAAATAAGTTGAAACTCAGAAAAGTAAAAATTGGGATATCTTTTTAAGACTTTAAACTGATCCCATGAATTTTTGGAAGATTTTTGGATTGAGATTTGGTACTCAAAAGACCTTTTGAAGTTGAGAGCCATTTCTGCCAGAATGAAAAAGGCAGTGGACCTTTGATTTTGAAATGGATTCAAGGGTCTTAAAACTTCATAATCTGGATAAACTCAGAGAATGAAAGTTGTTATAGACACCTTAAGTAAGATTTTTGCGAAGGAATTTTCCATTTTGGAGAAGATTTGAGGGGTCAAAACCTTCTGGAAACCTCAGATATGAGATCTGGATTCCCAGAAGCTGATGAACTAGCCTCTGAAAGAAAATTTGAAAAGAGGAGTTTTACTCACCCAAAAAATAAAGTAAAAATATGTATGGAAATATCTGGATGTTGTCTACAAAAAGTGTTTTGTAGTCAACACCAAATTCCACATTTATCTGTGCCCAAAAATTAAGATAATGGACTGAGGTCTGGGAAAATTGCTACTGGACAGCAACTTCCCAAGAGAGAAAATATGATTTAAAGGGGGGTTTTGCATCCATGCTTGTCCCCATTTCCCTAGGTTTTGGTTAGTGATCACTTGACATTTTAGTGGTGAATCAACTATACCAAACCATCCTTGGGGTACATTAGGACTAAGCATTTCATTTGCTTGGGAAGGGGATTTTTATCCTTTGAAAATGAGATTTTATGCTTGAAAATAGTTTTTAGGGTTTTGAAAATGAGTTTTCTTTGCAAGAAAGTAAGAGAACTTGAAAATAATTTTGATCTTTTGTAGAAGATCATCCATGGAGATGGTCTTCCATGGTGATCTTCTTAGATCTAAAGCAAGAAGATGAAAGAACTACATTTTGTAGTTTGCAAATGCATGCATGGTTGGAGTTTAGGGTAAGGAGAAGGAGGGTTTACCAATCTTCCTTGTGTTCTTGAGTTTTTGGCTTGAGTGTATGAGTGTTTAAGGCTTGAATATGAGAGTGAGTGGATGAGTGTGAGTTGGGAAAGATTGGAGAGAAAAAGGTGACAATTCTTGAAGAATTCTCACTGTTTTCTCTCTATATTTCGCCAGAGGTTCGGTGCAATTGGTGTTGTTCCTTCTTATTTTTGTGACTGGAGGGCTCAATTTATAGCCCTCTGGAAATGACATACTTATCCGCGCGGATAGGACCCTTCAGCGTGCACTGTTCATTAAATGCAGCTCCAGCTTTGGACAAGAGGAATATTTCTTTTTGAAATTTCAAATTAACAGCCAGTTTATTGTTCCCAGCCATTTCTATTTGTGGTTTTATTCCTTTTGTTTTACTTTTTGAGATTCTTTTTGAGGTTTAACCTTAAATAACAATGCCCATTTTACCCTCACTTTGTTAGAAAAGTTAGGATTGTTAGGAATTGTTAGAAATGTTATAACTTTCGTTAATTTTCTAACGAAAATTCTAACAAGCTCAAATTGGAGCACTTACAGTAGCCCCTCGGCGACGGCGCTTTCGAAGGAAGCGGGGTCGTCGATAAGAGTAAGGCTCCATATTTGGCGGGATGATCGAGTGATCGGGTGGCTGAACCTAGCGATAGGCTACCTACGTATCCCGAATGGGAATCAAGCCGGCCGTAGTTCGGGTCTTTGACCCTGGAGATGATGGCGTTTTAGGTGCCTCGAACCTGATGAGCGAGTTCTACAGTCGGTTGCTGGAAAGAAACTCTGCTGGGGATAAGAGATGACCATTTTCGGTCTGATGGGTATCCGCTCTGCTGGGGATAGGGATGACCATTTTCGGTCTCTGCTGGGGATGATTGCGATTTATCGCTTTCTAGTGATAGCGTCTTAGGTGCCTCGAACCTTGAAGATGGCGTTTTAGGTGCCTCGAACCTTGGAGATGGCGTTTTAGGTTCCTCGAAACTTGAAGATGGCGTTTTAGGTGCCTCGGACCTTGGAGATGGCGTTTTAGGTGCCTCGAACCTTGATGATGATGGCTTTTTAGTTGCCTCGGACCTTAATTTGAAATGGCCTTTCGGTGGACTTCGTCTGCTGCCGAAGGAGAGGGTGACCGTTTTGGTCGAGGGGCTGGACCTAATGATAGGCTACCTACGTATCCCTAGTGGGAATCAAGCCCTTTCGTAGTTCGAGTTCTACTCGAGATTTCGCTGGCTTTTGGGATTCCGTTAACTTTGCTGGGGATTTCGTTAGCCTTTGCTGGGGAAAATCAGACGCATTCGTCTGGGAAATCGGTCTTACGTTTGACTGTCGTTGGATGATTTTGATGAAAGATACGGGATCTCGTTATCTTTCTCGGGGAAATCGGTCTTACGTTTGACTACCGGGGAAGATTTTGATGAAAGATACGGGATCTCGTTATCTTTCTCGAGGAAATCTGTCTTACGTTTGACTGCCGGGGAAGATTTTGATGAAAGATACGGGATCTCGTTATCTTTCTCGAGGAAATCGGTCTTACGTTTGACTGTCGTTTGATTTTGATGAAAGATACGAAATCTCGTTATCTTTCTCGGGGAAATCGGTCTTACGTTTGACTGCCGGTGAATGATTTTGATGAAAGAAACGGGATTCCGTTAACTTTCTCGGGGAAATCGGACTTACGTTTGACTGCCGGGGATGATTTTGATGAAAGATACGAGATCTCGTTATCTTTCTCGGGGCACTCGGTCTTACGTTTTACTGCCGAGGGTGATTTTGATGAAAGATACGGGATCTCGTTATCTTTTTCGAGGAAATCGGTCTTACGTTTGACTGCCGGGGATGATTTTGATGAAAGATACGAGATCTCGTTATCTTTCTCGGGGCACTCGGTCTTATGTTTTACTGCCGGGGGTGATTTTGATGAAAGATACGGGATCTCGTTATCTTTCTCGAGGAAATCGGTCTTACGTTTGACTGCCGGGAATGATTTTGATGAAAGATACGGGATCCGTTATCTTTCTCGGGGCACTCGGTCTTACGTTTTACTGCCGGGAAGGATTTTGATGAAAGATACGGGATCCGTTATCTTTCTCGGGGCACTCGGTCTTACGTTTTACTGCCGGGAAGGATTTTGATGAAAGATACGGGATCCGTTATCTTTCTCGGGGCACTCGGTCTTACGTTTTACTGCCGGGGATGATTTTGATGAAAGATACGGGATCCGTTATCTTTCTCGGGGAGATCGGTCTTACGTTTGACTGCCGGGGATGATTTTCTTGACAAGGGGCTGACTTTGGTTAACTCTGTCAAGTTGGGGACTGAATTGCAGAGTTCCAGATTTTTAAAGGGCAAAAGGGTCATTTTGACCCTTACGATCTTGTCCGCGCGGAGAGGGTTTGAAAACCAGGGGGTATTAATGAGGGGCCAACGCCCTTCCTCTTCCCCATTCAGTTTTCTGAAAATCCGAGAGCAGAGAGAGAGAAACCGAGAGAAGGAAGCCATTGTTGCTCAAAAAGCTTGAAAATTCCTCCGATTTCTTCGATTTTCGAGTAATGGAACACGGGGAAGGCACTTTTCAAGGCCAAGGACGTGGCCCGGTCGCGGAGAGACGATTGGAGCTTGTCCGAATGAGGAGGCATTACACCCTTTCGCAATCGATTGCGGAGGAGCCCTACCCCGATGCTTGGCAACATTGGGCTTCTGATCCGAGTCTCCGAACGGTATACTTCGAATCTTTTCATTCCCTTTGTTGATTTCTTGTTTGAAATTTTAATTTTGGGTGATTTTTGAATTTTTTTTTTTGAAAATTCGAATGATTGATGTTCTTGGCTTTGAATCTTGATTTGGATGCTTTGCATGTTGCAATGATTATGTGGGTATCCCAAAATATGCATTTTGCTTGGAGAAAGAATTGGCCTTTTCGCCATTATTTTTTTTTGTATCCGAAAATTGCATGTGAAAATTCGAAAATTGTGAATTGTGACTTTGATTTTTTTTTTTTTTGAAATTTGAATATTGCATGTTGATGATGATTTTTTTTTTTGAAATTGAATATTGGTATTGATGAATGATGCAATGCATGCATTTTGTTTGGAAAGAATAGGCATTTTGCCAATATAAGATATATGTATGTTTAGGATTTTTTTTTTTTTGAAAAGTGGGACGGATTTTTCCTCCCGTTGCATGTAAGATGGATGATATGCATGTATGCATTTTTTTTTTTTGAAAATGGGACGGAGTTTTTATTTCCGTCGACTTCTTGTAGGATATGCATGTATGCATTTTTTTTTTTTATTGAAAATCGTTGAATGGGATTTGTTGAAAACTGTCTTTTCTGTGAGAAAAATGGGGCTATGTCTATTGCATGCCGTTATGCTGCCGAATTTTTTTTTTTAATGCATGTGTATGCTTTTTTTTTGTGCAAATGCAAATGCAATTTTTTTTTTGACATTTTCTCTCTCTTTTTTTTTTTTGCAGGGCGGAAACCGTTTTGTGACGGAGCAGCTGAACAAAATGAAGACTCGAGGATCAGTGGAGTCCGTAGTTGACCTGTGGGATCGGCTTCCGGATGCGGGCCGAGGAGCTTTGCCGAGTCCGAGACAGATTGTTGTTGAGACGGGGCTTTGGGAGTTCGTTGAGTGCTTGAGGGGGCTGGTCAAGTTCCCTAAGAGCAAGGGCCTGATGTTTGCTTTGGCGCAGCATTGGTGGGACGCGACCCACACCTTTCACTTCTTCTGGGGCGAGGCTACGGTTACGCCCTCCGATTACGCTGCGATCACGGGCCTGTCCTTTAATGGACGCAGCATTGAGTGGCGGGATGGCTACAGCGATGCGGATCTACAGGCTCTTCTGGGATTTTCCCCTATTCCCAAAAAGGGGATGGGGATGGAGTATGCCGTGGTCTACGGTAAGATTGTGGAGACCATCGTGAGTTACGAGGTCGAGGAGGAGAGGATAGGCGCTGAGCAGATCGCTAGGGCCTTCTTGTGGTTTGCCTTTTCGAGCACGCTCTTTGGACATGCCGAGGGACGGCAGCCTTTGCCTTCGAGGTCCTTGGAGGACATGGAGACGGTCGGAGATGTCTCGTGGGGAGAGGCCGGGCCGGGCAGAGCTTTACTTTGCTCTCGATAGGTACAAATGGGAAGGCTGTGAGCTCCTTGTACTGCTTTGAGTTTGCCCTGGAGGTATAAGCTCTCTTTTTGCTTTCCCTCTCTTTCTTTTTTTTTCGAGCACACACTTCTCTTTGCACTGGATTGATTTGATTTTTACCTTTCGCAGGTATGGGCGTTGGAGTTTTTCCACGTCACGATGTGGCGACAAATGGCGGAGTACGTCGGGCGTATCCGGCCATGCAGCCTTGGTCCAAGCATGCCCGGGAGAAGATAAGTTCAAGGGGGCTTACGACTCTCATGTACGCGGATTGCCTTCCTTTGACGGAGGCTGAGACAGATGAGGGGATGAGATTCTGCCCCTGGGATCGCTTCGAGGTGGCGCAGCTGAAGGGCGCTGAGATTTGGACCGTGCAATGGAGGATTCCGAGAGGTCCGACTGCGATGCCTATTATCCGGGAGAGAGGGTGGCGCGCCAGCATGGCGTGAACTCGCCTTTGAGGACACCGGTGGAGCCTCCCGCCGATATGATGCACTCCGAGTGATCGGTCCGTGACTGGGATGATTACCGAGCCGGCCAAGACTTCTCGGATTTCGTGGCGATCGAGCCATATGCGACATTCGTCTTGAGGAGGCCGAGGATGCCTCAGTTCTGGATAGAGAGGGGCTTGGGATCCCGCGGTACCCTCGGACGGATTTTTCATATATCCAGGATGGGGTCCGATTGAGGGTGGAGATTCCTCAGCCCGAGCGGCTTCCACGAGCTTTCCGGCCTCGTCCGAGTATGAAGGTATGGCTTCTCTTTCTTTTTTTTTTGTTTCATCATCTTTAGCATCACTTCCTTTTTTTGACGCTTTTGCTTTTGTGCAGTTTTCGGAGGTGGTCGTCGAGAAGCTGACGAAGCAAGTGATCGGAGCCAAGAGATTCATCAGGAGGATGGTCGCTTGCGGGCTCCTCGTGCTAGAGCGAGGCGACCACGGCCGGCGCCCGTCGACGGAGGCTTCCCTATTCGCTCGTAGACTTCTTCAGTAGACTCCTCTCGTCTCCTCTCCTTGATCCCCGCGGTGCCGCCTTCGGATCACGTCATTCTCGGGGATCCACACGGGCAGTGGACACGTATGGCGCATGGCGGGTCGTCTTCGTACGTTCAGGAGTCCGACGCCTTCACCTTCGGAGACGATTTTTTCGCAGATCTCGTCTTGCCCTATCGTAGCGTGCCGGTTGGTCCCGACGAGCCTCTTTCTGGAGACGAGGACGATTCTGAGCCCGAGATTTTCAGGGCTCCTGAGGAGGCGGGCCCGAGTCGCAAGAGGGGCCGGGGGCAGACATCGGGCGCTAGAGACTCCGATTGATTTTTTTTTTGAGATTTGAGATTGAGATTGAGATTTGTACAGCTTATGCACATTTTTTTTTTTTGGATGTAATAATTTAGGATTTTATTGATGTTTGTTTGTTTTTTTCTTTTTTTAGGGATGTAATAATTTAGGATTTTATTGATGTTTGTTTGTTTTTTTTTTTATGCACACTCTTTTTTTTTTTGGAATGTAATAATTTAGGATTTTATTTTATGAATGCAATGCAGTATGAATGCAGTGTTGCATGAGCCTTATTTTTTTTGGCAAGGGTGTTAGTGTTTGGTATATGGACTGGTTTGGGGAGGGTTTTTGCACAGGTTTCGAGCAACCGGGACGGAATATTCCTCTTTTGGTGTAGCAGCTTGGGTACATTGCAGATTTTTTACGGTGGAAAGCAATCATGTCCGCGCGGATGGGGTCCTGCATCGACATTGTCCTTAAATTTTGCTTCGTGATCTGGTCTCACTTTATTTCAAATTCAAATATCCTCTTCAACCTCCAGTCCAAACAACCATTTTCGGGGAGAAAGAGAGAAAAACCATGGAAAGCTTTAGAAAAGCTCCATCAAAATTGTCCCAAGAATCCCAAATGTCATTCTTCAACAAGTTCAAGGATTGGTCCCGGGAGATCATGCATGAGAGGAGGTCCTTCTTTGAAGAAAGGTACAAGGTGAAGTGCTTATGGTCTCTCAAGGAATTGATTCCGGACTATGAGCTTTTGAGGGCTTCTTCCTCATTTTGGGACACTAGAAGGCATGTCTTTTGCCTTTCCTTCAACGAGATTGTTCCGACTGTCGAAGAATTTCGGGCCTTGCTTGGAGGTCCGGAGGTGGAAGAGATAGCGGTTCCTTTGCCCGGAGGGGCTTCTTTTGTTGACAGATTGTGCGTCCTCCTTCATCTTTCCCCGGAGGAAGCGCAAGGTATGATCCGTGGTCCCGATCATTTTGATATTTCCGGCCTTCCCGATAGGTTTAGGGGCCTAGGCTTGGTGGATGATGCCTATTGGGATGCCTTTGCACTTTGTATGTTTGGCACCCTGTTCATGGTCTATTCCTTTGGGATCTGTCATCGATCTCTGCTAGATGTTGTCGTTCACTGTCGCCTGGGCAGAGATGTCGTTCCTTTGATTTTGGGAGAGACTTTTCATGCTCTTGATAGGCTGTCCACCAGAAGACGGTATATGCACTGGGCAGCCCGTTCCTCTTGACCCTGTGGCTGATGGAGCGTTTGGGGGTTCTTCGGGAAACCTCGATATGATCAAGCCTTGGACATTTGCCAGAGGGGGTTCTTGTGGATTTCGATGATCGGGGCTCATGGGAGCGTTGGATGGCTGGTCTCCGGACAGAGGATATCAGATGGTCGGTGCCTTGTTGGCGGGTGGAGACTCGCAGAGTGCTTCAGACGGGTCCCATGTGGTTATACTTCCGGGGCTTTCTCGGTCAGCTTCTACATTCCGTCTTTAGTTACGAGACAATTTGGCTTGGAGCAGGTTCCTTTGGAGGGCTTTGATGATATAGCCACCAGGGTGGTGGCTCCTGCTTCTATGGATGATCCCTCAGTGTTTCCATTTCTTTCCCGAGCATGGAGGTATGATGCCTTTCCTCCTCGGGTTATTCTCAGCGTCCAAGACCGGTGTTCCCGACCACTTGGTACGGATTGGTATGAGAGGCATCAGGAGAGACTCAGGTGGCTATTTTCGGACGGCGTGAGGCCATTGTGGGTGTGGAGGACCCGACTCGCTTCGAGAGGAGGAGAGCCGAGGCGAGGGCCAACCCCCATGATAGGAGCGGAGACGTTGTGACCGACTATGAGGCTTACGTCAAGAGACAGGAGAGGAGGGATCCTATGCTACCAGCTAGGCTACAGGAGATGAAAGATGACGCTAGGGCTACTAAGGCCCCGACGGAGGCCGGTTTGATAGATCCTGTTCCTATACCGTAGCTTGGTAGGAGGAAGATTGACATTTTTCCGGTTCGAAAAGAAGACTCGAAGGGGGAAGAAGAGGGGAGAGGCCAATGCGAGTGGCTTGGAGTGACTACGAGGTTTCCGAGTATCCCTTTCTTGTCATGGCGGACACATTAGTTTGATTATGTATCTTAGTTTCTTTTAGCGGGTTGCCGGCTGTAGGAATGAATCGGGCTTAGACTCATCAAAGAGCTTTTAATTTGTAATGAATATTTGAATTGCTTGAGTTTTCGAGACGCTTTCATGGTCTGATCGATTGTATTGATGCCAAAATATGGCTTTTATTTGTGTTTTAGAACGAACCGTTTCCGGCTTCCTACGTTCCCCTCATTTTGAGGAGCTCGTGTCTTCGTAGTTCAACCCGATTTTGTTTTTTGTTGTTTTTTTTTTGTTTTTTTTTTTTGTTTTTTTTTTTTTTTTTTTTTGTTTTTTTTTTGTTTTTTTTTTGTTTTTTTTTTTTGTTTTTTTTTTTTTTTTTTGTTTTTTTGTTTTTTTTTGGTGCAACCCTGTTTTTTACCTAGGCCGCCCTTCTTGGGTTTTCAACCTAGTTGGGTATTACTCTTTTAGCACTCTTTTTTTTTTTACGCGTAGTATCTGCGCAGCTTGTCACCGTTCACTGGGTGTACAAAGGGATTCCCGTCGAGGTCTGCAAGTTGCATGGCTCCTCCGGAGAGGATCTTCTGGACGACGTATGGCCCGACCTGCATGTGCTCCCATTTGCCGAGGGGGTTGATACGGACTGGGGGCTTTTCTTTTAAAACGAGATCCCCTTCTCGGATTTCCCGATGCTTTACTTTCTTGTCAAAGGCTCTGGCCATTCTTCCCTGGTAGGCTCGGATGTGTTCCATGGCCTTCAGTCGGCGTTCATCTAGTAGGGCCAATTCGTCATGGCGACTCTGGAGCCATTCGACCTTGTTGATCTGGCTTTCCAGCAGTACGCGGAGCGAGGGGATTTCTAGCTCGATTGGGAGTACGACTTCCATTCCGTATGTGAGGGCAAACGGTGTTTCCCCGCCTGCCGTTCCGGACCGATGTTCGTAGCTCCAGAGTGCCAGTGTAACTTCTCGGGCCAATCTACGCCTTGGACGAGCCATTTTCCGGATGATATTTTCCAGAGTCTTGTTTGCTACTTCGACGGCTCCGTTGGTTTGGGGCCTGTAAGGAGATGACTTGTGACGGGTTATTCGGAATTCGCTGCCACAACTCGCGCATTCCCCTTCGAAGTGGGATCCATTATCTGAAATGATTTCGGCTGGCAACCCATATCTGCACATGATGTTTTCTTTGATGAAGAGGGCAACTTTCTTTGAATTGAGGATTTTGTAGGACTTTGCAGAGCATCCCTTCCGATTCCTTCGAAGAAATCACCAATCTGCGTCTCTTTAGGCTCTTCCGCAGTTCCCAAATTCACACTCGTCAAAATCTCTTCGGCAGCTTGGGCTCGATTTTCCTCTTTCCTGACAACCTGCTTAAAGATTTTTTTTTGTTGTTTGATTTTTTTTTCGTTTAATGTGTCTGCTTCTTTATCTAATGAATTATTATTAAATGTTTTTTTTTTTTAATTCGTCATTAGTTAAAGTGGCAATCAAGGGATACTCAGAAAGGTTCGTCATTTCATTGAAAACGAAAAGGAATACAGCGCTTGCTACAGACTCGTAGTCTTCAGGCGTAAGGCCATCGGACGACCCTAGAGACTCGATCTTAACAAAGAGAGAGACTGGGAGGACTTGTCCTAGATTGACACAAAGGGACGGGGGACCAATCCAAGCTTGGTGATCATTTCCTCCTTGGTCGCGGACGGGCCTGAGAGGTTTTCCCAATTTTTAGCGGCTTTCTTTGTTGGTGGCCTCATGACTCGGGAACTGTGTTGTTTTTGTTTTCCTTTCTCAATTGCTGCTATCATCTCTTGGACCGAGCCGAGATCAATCAGTGTCCGGCACACTGGACTTCTTCTTCGAACAATTGCCGCATAACCCGACCATCCCAATCATCGAGGGAAATTCCGTGGCCTTAGCTTTTGGCACGGTCGGTTCGAATTCGGGTTTCGGATCTTCTGGGCGGTCGGAATAGTGGTTGTGAGCTTCTCGAACTGTTCCACCGTGTCGGGCACGCCTCCGAAGGTATACTCACTCTTCATGGTAGTGGCGGCCCCGTGTATCTTGGGTAGGTCCAGGAACATTCTACGGACCGGGTTAGCTTTGGTTCCTCTAAACTTTTTGAGGCTATCCTGTAGTTTTAGCCATCCTGCCGTAGGAGTGGGCTCTGTGATGTTTCCTGGTTGTGTGGGACCCTTTACAAAGTAGTCAGCCAAATTAGGACTGAAGGGGAGAGATTTAGGATTGTCAACCGGGACCTTTCCTGTGGCAGCTTCAAATCTTTTTCCTTTTGCAGTGTCCACTGAGGAGGCCTCATATCCCAGGCCGTGGCGAGTATTCTGTCCTTTCACCTCGATGAGTTTGTGAGTTCCTTGTTGGTGCTTCCCTGCATCGAGGCCAGGTAGATAGCTCATCTTTCTCATCATTTTCAAGACCGGAGGGATCTTATCCCGGGTGATTGTCAAATCTATGTTGCACACTTGGGCCTTGGGAGGCTCGACTGTGAAGCCTGTTAGCATGAGACCTTCCTCATCATGTTTGATTTCCAGAATAGGTATTCCGCCCGTATCTGTGCCCTCCAAAGTGACTAAATCCCCATAAATGGTTGTCAGGTCCCCATTTGAGACGAATTTCACACACTGGTGGAGGCTTGAGGCGACCCCCTTGACCTGGTGCAGCCAAGGTCTTCCCAATAAGGCATTGAAAGTAATCGGGATGTCGATAACCTGGAATTCCACATGTATCAATTTCTGTCCGAACCAGAGGTCTAAAGTGGCGACTCCAAGGACTGCTCGAGATGTTGAGTCGTAAGCTTTGACTGTGAGGGAGGAAGGCTTCAAGTCTGTAGTCTTGATATCAAGCAGGCTCATGATCTTTGCCGGAAGAATGTTCATTCCGGACCCATTATCAACCAGGACCCGAGGGAGGCGTCGTTCACCCAGCTGGACTGTGATGAAGAGAGGCTCGTTATGATCAGCCCCAAATTGAGGGAGGTCGAGATCTGTGAAAGTGATTATATTCCCGTAATGGATGTTTCCAATTAGTTGTACCACATCATCGGGAGTAGCATCAATAGGCACGAGAGTGCGAGCCAGGCTTTCTTCCAGCTTCAGCTTATGGGGATAGGACGAAGTGAGTAGAGACCAGAGGGAAATGTTGGCCTGTGTTTGCTTCAGCTGGGTGAGCACGGGATCCTCTTTCTGGTGCAGGTTTCAGCTGTCTTAGCATAGGGGCGGCGATCTTCTTTCGGTGCTTGATCTGTGGTCTTCTTATCTGCCTTGGGATTTCCTTGGAAAATTTGCCCGGATCGGGTCAACAGATTAACTTCCTCATCAGTCGTCTCTTGACTGGATTTCTTCAATGCTGCTAAGGTCAACGGGGGAGCCCTTTTGGCTATTGGCCACTGGTTCTGACGGAGTCTAGCAACGGTGAGGGGCTGAGCTGTACTGGCTCCTTCCTGGGCGGCCCTTATAACTGCTTCCCAGGTCACAGGCTTTTGAGTCTGGGGTTGTGTTGTTGCCCCTTGGATGGCCCATAGAGCTAGGGCGTCCTCCGATTCACTCTCATGGCCGGCCTTGCTCATAGTTATCATGCAACAAGAGTCGCTATTGTCGGGACTCGGCGGCCTTTCGATCTCATCCCCGGTATAGTGCAGCCATTCTGATTCGCTTCTGTAATACTCAGAGTTGGAGATGATTATAGCGTTCTGTGTGGGAGGCGCATCCGGTATCATGCCAGTTTCTAGGACTTCTCTGAAAGCTGACATACATTCGGGGAAGGTGACCTCTTCTTGGGTAACCCTGACAAGGAGTGTTACTTTGTTCTGGGGTGGATTTGATCTAACCATGGTTATTTTCTCATTTGGGCGGATGGGAGTTAATTTTCCTCTTTCGATCAGATCTTCGACTATCAGCCTGGATCGGACACCTGAAAACCCTTTCCCCAAAGCATGGTAGGCGGTGTTGAATTCTAAGACATCCACGTGTTCAGATCCATGAAACTTCATGGCCTTCATGTCCTCGGTCTCATATTCGTCTTCCGACGTTTCTTCGTCGTCGCTTGCTGATAACCAGCCATTGTGCCTGGCTCCCACGGGCTCATTTCTGGCATGATTGTTCCAAATTGTTTCCGGATCGGGGGCCTCGGTTGACTCTTCACTCTCGTCATCATCATCATCATCGTTGTCATCGGAATCTTCTTCCCATACTACCGGGATTTCGGCTGAGAGGAACGCCGATCAAACCCGTTGGGGAATATGGGTGCGTGCGGCCGCAAAATTGTCATATGTTCCCATTCCGGAAGTGGCAATTGTGACTCGGCTTCTCCTTTCCGAAATTGCGGGGAAGAGTGAGAGGGGTGGCACATATTTAACACCGAGTAGAATGTAGAAGGGTTCTTCCTCCTCCGATTCTTCGGTTTCACCGCCTTCGGGGTCGTATTTGACTTCTCCAATAGCCGGTTTGCGAAGTGTACTAGCTCCGGATGCTCTTCGGCCTCTTTCTTTGATAAGCCCCAGTACAGGCGCTCGCCGGAAGCTTTCTTGTCTAATTCTTCTCGATTGTTCTAACCATCTTGTGTAAATGGTCCTCTCATATTTTGACCGGAACAGCCCCAGCTCTTCAGTATTGGCCTTCCTTTTATCCGAGAAATAGCGGGCCTCGTATTCTTGCAAGGAGTCTCTGACATGAGACCAAGATGGGTTGATTCGTTCGATATCCTCAAGGGTGAGGGGGAATCCGAATTCAGGATCCTCGACGAGGTTGGCCACGGGTATTTGGGGACTTCCATCAGCGTCTTCCTGGGCATGCGAAGATTCTCCGCATTCAATCATATTCACCTGATTATGGTTCCTTGGCAGCGGATTTTTGACGGTGTTAGGCCCTTCGGGGCCTTCCAACTTTCCTTGCTCTATTAGCCCCTGGATTGCCTTTTTCAGAGTAAAGCAGTTATCAGTCAAATGTCCGTGAGCTTGATGAAAAGCACAATACTTTGTAGTATCCACGGGAGCATTCGGATTCCTGGGTTGGAAATTCTCCAAAGGTCGCAGCAAGCCTTCTTTCACCAGTCCCCTAAAGATGTCATTCGTAGGCATTCCAAAGTTTTCGAGATTCATGACCCGTGGTGCAGGCTCGGCCGTTTTTCCGGGAGCAAAAGGAGTTGTGTTATTACATTCCTGTCCCGCATAGTTAATCATTTCTTTGCCTTTGGCGGGAGCAAGGGCGATGTTTGCGGGAGGAGCCCGATATACGTAGGCGAGTGCGATGGCCGGTTGCTGTAGGCCTTTTCAAACTTAGGCTGCAGAGTTAACCATGGCCCGTAAGTCTGAGTATGGGAAGTGGCGAGGGAGGCTCTCGAATGTGGTTTCAAGCATGACTGGAAGATGTCCGGTTGTTCCTCTTCGGAAGGAGGGATGGCCATTTCACCGAGTTTCGATTCCACCGCTTGTAAAAGTCCCCAACATTCTCATCGGGGCCGCACCGTTGTTTGTAGGTCAACCCTATTTGTTTCCCATTCCAAGTTGGCCTTATATTTCTGTGAAGGCATTGGTAATCTGGTCCCATGTGGCCCTGGCTTCGGGTTTCAAACGGAAGAACCATTTTAAGGCACTTGGACTTCAAGGATAGGCGAAATAGTCGGCCAACTGGCTGATTGGTACATCCTTTGGCTTTCATCGCCAAGGTATATGTGTCCAAATGGGTTTTCGGGCATGCGGTCCCATCAAAGAGATCCAGATTAGGCATCACGAATTTGTGGGGCGGAGGAACAATGGAGTCCGGGTGCAGCGTAGGCCGAAGAGCGGAGCTTCTTGGCGATCGATTCGGCGATACTGCGCTTTCATTTCCTTGTGTTGTTCCATGAACCGGGCCGGATGAGGGTCTTGTGGCGGAACCATGGCATTCAAGCTAGTGGCTGAGCTAGAGAGAGGAGCTACCAATGGAGGCAGGGCGGGTGGAGGAACGGCCGATCCGGGGCGTAGGTGAAAACTTGTCACAGGTGAGTTACCACAGGGAGCATGAGTAGGAGCCCTGAGCAAAAGGATAGAACCTTGCGGCTTCTTTGTTGATTTTCAACCGGCAAAGTAGGTGGAGGCAGCCCGATGTAGCCGGATAACTTGGATTTCCAGAGCGGGGCCCGTAAGTAGGCTTGAGTGCGGCCGCCGTCCGGATTGTTGAATTGCATGGTACTGTGGTAAAGGTGTGTAACCCGGGGGTACTGCGGTCCTGGTGATTCGGATGACACCGGATGGAGGCTTGGTAACCCATAGAAGTCTGAGTGAGGAATGGATTTGTGTGAGGAGCTTGGTGAACTAGTACCTTCGAGGAGGGCTCTGGCGTGGCCCCGAGAACCAAGTTGTGGCGGCATTCCGAGCTGTGGTTTATTCTTTGTGAAGGTCCGGATTGATCGGTTCCGAATCGAGGCGGGATCCCGATTAGCTGTGGCATTCCGAGATAACCCCAACCATGAGAAGACATTCCGTGCGATTTGGCCCCACCGATTTGTGCCGTCGGGCCGCATGGATCCGGTGGTGCGTGGTTGGGGAGGCTGGGCGACCCGAAAATCGAGGAGCATGGGTTGGTAGTGGCACCATAGGAGGTGGGTGGCGGCATCCTGGTGTAATCGTGGTGGCTGAGAGT
Organism: Adenophora triphylla var. japonica; assembly: GCA_022495995.1. NCBI lineage: Eukaryota > Viridiplantae > Streptophyta > Magnoliopsida > Asterales > Campanulaceae > Adenophora > Adenophora triphylla. The sequence continues at coordinate 286,062 of JAFEMH010000604.1, forward strand.
GGGGTTGGCATCCTCGTCTTCTTCCACGAGTGAAGGTGCCATCCGGATTGAGGCCGGCGGCCGAGACCGTGGCTCTTAATAGCCTCCATAAGGCTATTTAGCCGTGCTTCCTGTCGTAACCTCATCTGTTCTGCTAACTGATTCCACTGTTGCTCTGTCTGAGGGGTCCCGGGAGGCGGGGTGATGTTATCCCCATCATTACCGGCTGATGCAGACATTCTGAAACCCGGAGTCGGAACAAACGGCGAAGCTGACGATGCGCTTGACTCTTCCCAACTAATCAAACGGTGACCCGGTGCCCGAAACCAAGCTTTGTGCGGAGCTGTGGGGGAAAGGACACGAAGGTTCAGATGTCTGGGAATGGAAGGAGGGTAGGTGTTTGGGCATTGGGCTCATGCAACATGCGATTATTTGTTCACGTTTACTTAAAACATGCTTTATTAACCTAATCGGTTGGAGAAGATTGCTCTTCTTTTTCGCAAACTACTCTGGATCCTGGATCAGTGGGCCCCGTCACTACGTCTATAAGCCCCTCGTATTCCACCTGTATTTCGACCTCCCAGGGTGGCAGCCCCGGGCGAGGGTCCAATAGGGCAAGCGGGTCCCACCGACCGAAAGAAAAACGATCCTAAAAGTCTGGCGGGTAATCAAGTCTTAACGAGCATTCGATGTAAATTACGGACAAAGCTGACGTCAAAAGTCAAGATCATGTCCGAGGGCTCGACGAAAAGTCGGCGTGATTTGGACTGATAAGCGTCCACAATTGATCTTGACTTGTCGTCAGTTAAGCCGTAATTAGGCATGGAATATTCATTAATCCTTGATGACTCAGTGTCAATGCTGGGAGTCAGTGTATAATTTGTGCCGCCGTAGCCGAAGTCAAGGCGCCGGTCAATATCTTGGTCAAAGTCTCGCGGCGGAAAACCGAGAACTTCGACTGATTAGGGACCCCGAAAGATATTGAGTCGGTATGCCGACAAAGGCTTGAAAGGAAAGGTCTATACACAGACAGGGCATGACACAGACCAGACTAAAAACCAACCGGGTCTCGGACAAAGTGTGTCACGGACAAGTGCATGGTCGACACGAGGCTCCATGGGATGTTTGGGTAGTCCTGTGCTCATCCGAGAGGCGTAATAAGACCAAACGGACCGCGACAAGGATTTCCCCGGGTTAGGGACGTAGTGTGCAGTGTACGGTCACGTGCGCGTAGTGTGCAAGCAGTCTATATTCTTTTTCTGAGTAAAATAGAGATTTTTTTTTATGTGTCTTAAAAATATGATGCATGATTTTTTTTTTTTGAAAATTTTCTTTTTTTTTTGAAAATCCTTTTTTTTTGAATTTTTTTTTTTTGAAATTTAATGAGCACATAAGCACGAAAATTCCGACAGTTAGGGACATTATTCCGACAGTCAAAATTTTGACTTTCTCCGAGGCGGCCAAAACAACATGAAAACTGTGCAAAAATCAACACACACACAAAAATGATTTTCGAAGCCGGGACGGAAGCTTGACCCTCAAAAGCTTTTTTTTTTTGGAAAACGGTGATACCGGTACGTGGGATTGTTAGACCACAATTTATCCCCGATTCGTGTTAGGAGGCGATAACGGGAAGTTTAATGGTTTCCACCAATATACCAAATACCATTTTTTTTTAAAAAAAAAGCTTATATCCCCAGCGGAGTCGCCACTGTGATGATGTGTATCCGAAAATTTTCCCATTTTTATTTGAAAAAATCAACGAAACGGAGTCGCCACGCCATTTTAATTTTGAGGGCCCAAACTTTGAAAAAAGCCCGAGATCAGAGATTTAGGTTCGGAGGTCATGTTACACGCCGGGAAGGACGTTAGTGTGCACCCGGAATGCCTCGTAAAACGAGTCTTCCAAGCTGAAAATCATTTGTGTGTGTGTGTGTGTGTTTTGGCCAAAATAAGTTGAAACTCAGAAAAGTAAAAATTGGGATATCTTTTTAAGACTTTAAACTGATCCCATGAATTTTTGGAAGATTTTTGGATTGAGATTTGGTACTCAAAAGACCTTTTGAAGTTGAGAGCCATTTCTGCCAGAATGAAAAAGGCAGTGGACCTTTGATTTTGAAATGGATTCAAGGGTCTTAAAACTTCATAATCTGGATAAACTCAGAGAATGAAAGTTGTTATAGACACCTTAAGTAAGATTTTTGCGAAGGAATTTTCCATTTTGGAGAAGATTTGTGGGGTCAAAACCTTCTGGAAACCTCAGATATGAGATCTGGATTCCCAGAAGCTGATGAACTAGCCTCTGAAAGAAAATTTGAAAAGAGGAGTTTTACTCACCCAAAAAATAAAGTAAAAATATGTATGGAAATATCTGGATGTTGGCTACAAAAAGTATTTTGTAGTCAACACCAAATTCCACATTTATCTGTGCCCAAAAATTAAGATAATGGACTGAGGTCTGGGAAAATTGCTACTGGACAGCAACTTCCCAAGAGAGAAAATATGATTTAAAGGGGGGTTTTGCATCCATGCTTGTCCCCATTTCCCTAGGTTTTGGTTAGTGATCACTTGACATTTTAGTGGTGAATCAACTATACCAAACCATCCTTGGGGTACATTAGGACTAAGCATTTCATTTGCTTGGGAAGGGGATTTTTATCCTTTGAAAATGAGATTTTATGCTTGAAAATGGTTTTTAGGGTTTTGAAAATGAGTTTTCTTTGCAAGAAAGTAAGAGAACTTGAAAATAATTTTGATCTTTTGTAGAAGATCATCCATGGAGATGGTCTTCCATGGTGATCTTCTTAGATCTAAAGCAAGAAGATGAAAGAACTACATTTTGTAGTTTGCAAATGCATGCATGGTTGGAGTTTAGGGTAAGGAGAAGGAGGGTTTACCAATCTTCCTTGTGTTCTTGAGTTTTTGGCTTGAGTGTATGAGTGTTTAAGGCTTGAATATGAGAGTGAGTGGATGAGTGTGAGTTGGGAAAGATTGGAGAGAAAAAGGTGACAATTCTTGAAGAATTCTCACTGTTTTCTCTCTATATTTCGCCAGAGGTTCGGTGCAATTGGTGTTGTTCCTTCTTATTTTTGTGACTGGAAGGCTCAATTTATAACCCTCTGGAAATGACATACTTATCCGCGCGGATAGGACCCTTCAGCGTGCACTGTTCATTAAATGCAGCTCCAGCTTTGGACAAGAGGAATATTTCTTTTTGAAATTTCAAATTAACAAATGGGCTTATTGTTCCCAGCCATTTCTATTTGTGGTTTTATTCCTTTTGTTTTACTTTTTGAGATTCTTTTTGAGGTTTAACCTTAAATAACAATGCCCATTTTACCCTCACTTTGTTAGAAAAGTTAGGATTGTTAGGAATTGTTAGAAATGTTATAACTTTCGTTAATTTTCTAACGAAAATTCTAACAAGCTCAAATTGGAGCACTTACACCTTCGCGGTCCGATCTCCAATCTTTAATCGTGACCTTCGCGGTCCGATCTCCAATCTTTAATCGTGACTTTCGCGGTCCGATCTCCAATCTTTAATCAATCTCCGATATCGACCTCTCATGGTCAAATAGTCAATCCCGACCTTTCACGGTCAAATCTCCAATCGAGACCCTCACGGTCAGATCACCAATTTCCGTTCCCGACCTTCGCGGTCCGATCTCCAATTCTCGATCTCAACATTTCAAGGTCTAATCTTTTTCGACCAGTTAGGATCATGAGAAAGCGCATTTTTAGTTTACTTAAGCGTTAACTGAACGTTGCACGAGCCAAAAAATCTTGAGCCAAAAAATCTTTGTTCCCTGCAGAGAACAAAGAGTGGTTTCGGGTCAGCACCTCGCCAGAATTACAGTTACGGAAGCATCAGATAGTTCCCCAGTTTCCTCAGTTCCTACAGCCAGACTCTCCGATATGTCCGACTAACCGAGAAATTGTGATGGGAACGAAACCCCGCCACCGATAAACGACATGACACTAGAAGAAGCCATCCGAGCCTGTGAGGTTCACAAGAAACAGAAAGAGGATCATCAGAATTTCGTGGTACAACTTCTGAATGAACGGGGTATAGCAGCTATCCCCCAACCAGACGATACTTTCGTTCTAATCGAGGACGACAATCCTCCCCGATCAGCTCCCCAAACCTTCAACCAGGTTCCTCCGCCTTTGAACTCCGGGAATCCTTCAATCCAAAGAAACAGCCAACCAAGGCTCCATGTTGCCACTTCTCTGGGCACCCCTATGATACACGACCAAGCCAGTGCTACCCCCTTCACTCAATATAACTAGCGCAACGCTGGAACTCCTTGGCAAACGAGGCGTCGATAATTTCGCTAAGGAATGGAACTCCTTGGCAATTTACCAAGGAAAATGTCAAGAAATATGTCCTTTGTAATTTACCAAGGAAATTATCAAGGAATTTGTACTTGATAAATTTTCTTGGTGATATTTTATTTTTCCTTGCTAAATTGGGATTTTATATTACAAAAATTTTATATGATTAATATATTAAATATATTTGTATAATTAAATAAATATTTATTCAAAAATCATTTAAATTAATAATTAAAAATATTAAATGATCATACCGAAAGTGTCAAGTTGGGCTAAGCAAGTAAAGCCCAATCACAGATAGCATGAGCACCCACATTCTCAATGAGACTGATCCAATCAGAACAAGGCCCAAGGCCCATCTCAAACATCAGTCGACTAAGCCCATGGTTCGACCCACCAGGTCCCGACCTAACTTAGTCCGACCTCGTGATCCATACTACAATTCGGGTACGAATCATGCTCTACCCGACAGTCAGGTCGACCATTCCACAAATGGCGACCTCGACCTAAATTAACAAGTGACGACTTGATACTTGCAGGCGTATTTGGTTGAACTATTCTCATAACCACATCCCTACAAATCAGGGGACCGTTATAGACACGTTCCCATTACCAATAACCGCCGCTACAATCACGGAGCACATGTCGTCTCCCCAAAAATACATCACTCTTGTCTATAAATACTTCATCACTACCAAACGGTGAAAGGTAACTGCCATTTTGTATTCTGAGTTCATTATTCAATACATTTTGAGCTATATACATCGTTATCTTACTCTCACGCCCGAGCGTCTTCGCCGGAGACACATCCGGCTAGCCGTGGGTTCTGATTTCAGGTCAAGGAGCCAGGTGATTCGTCCTGCCACTTGGAGGAAGATTGATAAGCACAATTCCTGCAGCATCAGTTTGGTTCCATTGCCGGGAATCGTGCTTTAAACTTGACCTCGAAAACTCTATCAACCTACAACAATGGTGACTTCAGAGGGACATGTATCTGAGGCTTCACTTGGGCATGAAGAAGTGAACAACAACAACACGAATACAAACGCAAATGCTGAGAACCTTAACTTGCCTCCTCCCCCACCGAATCGTCCCCATGGTAGAGCCACCTGCTCTACCAGTGTTGTTGATGGCAGAGGATTGCCTGACACAAGGAGGGGAAAAGGCATATGGATGGGCAAGGAGTTCCACCTCCTCTAAAGTGTCCAACTGCTCAGGTGAATGTTGGAAACAGGGCAGGCTCCTCCACCAACCCCATGAGCAAGAAGGAGATGATGTTGGAGCGAGCCCAGATTCTGGCCGACTTGATAGCCATGGAGGAGGCAGAGCAAGCCGACATACGCTCTGAGAGAGTGGCCCCTACTCAGGTTTCTAATGGACAACAGGCCAGGAGTTTGAGGCCAAATGAAGGTGTGGGGCAGAATGGTGAAAACAGGATAGTCCAACGAGCTCCTACGGTCGTTCATGTGCCCAGTAACGACCTAAGGGCTAGTCTCAACAGAAACAAAGAGCAAGAGGCTCAGTCTGACTTAAGGACGCGCTAATGTACTAATAGAAACAGATGTGTTTCACCAAACAGACACAGAGGTCAGGGTCTCATAGAGACAGGAATGGGCGCAGGTCGCCTGTAAGAGAGGAGAGGCGCAGGTCGCCATTCGGAGATTATAGGCGCAGGTCGCCACAAGGAAGTGACAGCACGCATCTCCAAGACGATCGAGAGGGCTCATTCTCACAGGGGACGAAGGAGTAGGCGGGTGACTCCCCCTAGAAGTGAAGGCCGGAAGTCAAATGCCGCGCCCTCCAAGAGATGAAAGACCCGATGCTAGGGAATGGTTGTTGATGAAAAAGAAGTTTGAGCAATGGGAGGAGGAGAAGAAAAGGATGCTTTGGAAAGGTCGAACGAATTGATTTTTCTCTTCGACCTTTATCCAAAGAAATCGTAGATAGTCGGCCTCCTCCTACTTTCAGTTGCCTCTTACGGAGAAGTATTCGGGTCGACCAATGCAAGGAGTCATATAGCACATCCGGAAGCCACCATGTGTTTTGTCTCCAATGAGGACGACAATATTTGCAAAGCCCTCCTAAGCACACTCACCGGGGCAAAATTTTTAACTTGGTTCAACGGTTCGGCCGCGGTAGCATCACTACTTGGACATGCTTCAGACAAAGTTCTTGGATCGCTTCTCAACCGCAGGAGCTCGGAAGATAATCACACCGATCCGAATAACTTGGTGCGGGCGAAGAATGAAAGCTCGATGAGTTACTTCACCAAGTTTAAGGAAATGGCTGATAAGATAGAGGAGGACCTCACTGATAGGGAAGTCATTAATTGCTTCCGAAACGGTATTTCCTCGGCGCATATGGATTATGAGCTCACGCTTCGTACAAGAACAACTCGACAGAGTTGTTTGAGAAGGTGTATAATGTCGCTCTTCCGAGGAAAGGAAAGAGAAAAAGAATGGTAAAAGCCCCAAGGTGGAGGTCACGATGATAAAAAGGACTCCAACAAGAATGGAGGAAACAATAAAAATGGAAAGAACAGGACTAGGGCAACGGAGATAGTGCCCGAGGCTTTCACTCCCCTTACGGTGAGTCGAACAGAGATAATGAATGCTGTCGAACTGGCTCCTCCTGTCCCAATGAATCCAGGCAACAAATTTAGAAGGGACAATAGCAAATATTGTGACTACCATAAGGACACTGGTCATCTCACAGAAGATTGTTTGGGTTTGAAGCGCATCATCCAGAGAATGGTCGACCAGGGGAGACTCGAGGCTTACGTGAAAAGGACTCAAACTGGTGGAGGCGAGCAGCCAGCAGGCGGACAGCAGGGACCTAGGCAACCTAGATTGAACCTGGGGGTCATTACAGAACAAGCAAGCAACACGGCCATCAAGCACAAGATCTTCCAACTCAATAAGGCCCCACATGTACCTCCAAGAAGAGAAGTCAGAGATGAAGCGATCAGCTTCTACCCCCATGAATTGGCAACTAATATGGCGGCTAGGGAGCAAGTTCTCGTCATCCCAGGTCTCATAGACGGATGTACGACGAGCAGACTCTTAGTCGACACGGGGGCCTGCAAGGACATCTTGTTCTACAAAACTTTTAAAGAAATGGGTCTTAATGATGAGCAGTTGGAGAGATATGATGGTAGGTTGGAGGGCTTCACCAATCATCGAGTTGATGCAAAAGGAAAGATAGAGCTCGACGTCGACCTAGGCTAACACCCCCTCAGGATCGTATCAAAGGTACAATTTATAGTGATTGATGTAAATAGTGACTATGCCGCTATACTTGGTATCCCAGGTCAGGTCGCCCTTGGAATGGTGGCATCGATCCCTCATCAGCGAGTCAAGTTCCCTACACCCGCTGGAGTAGGGTGTGTACAAGGCACAGCTCGAGCCTACCTTGATCATGTTCTCAGAGAAAGAAAGAAAAGGGAGTTGGAAATCGAGACTGCAGACGGTTATTTAAAGTTGTCTCAATCAGTCACCAAAACTACCAGACTGTCAACAATCACCGACGTGGAAGAGTCGACCTATCGCTCAAATGACGAGGTCATGCTTGAGTCGACACGTCACTCTAACACCACTGAGGTCGATTCAGATGTAGTTATGGTCGACCAAGTCATCATAGGCAACCTATGCCTCCAGCTCGACAATAACTCGGGGGCCACCACCACCACCAGCGAGGTTGCAGACAAGTTAGATGATATGATAGCAGAAGAAGCTCCACAATTGAAGGATTACCTCGCTACTCCACCTCTGCTAAGTAGCCCGACCACTGGAGAGACCTTATTTGTATATCTGTCTGTGGGAGACAAGTCGGTCGCAGCAGTGTTGATTAGAGAGGATGAGGGGCTTCAAAAACCAGTTTACTACATCAGCAAGGCCTTATCAGATGTGGAGAGCAGATACTACAATGCTGAGAAGGTCGCTTATGCCCTAGTCGTGGCTTCAAGGAAGCTGCGAGCTTATTCTCTGGCTCATCCAATTGTGGTTCTTACAAATGCTCCCCTAAGAAAAAATCTTCACAAGCCGGAGAGTTCAGGTCGACTTCTCAATTGGTCAATTGCCCTTACTGAATTTGACATTGAGTATCGACCTCGAAAGGCGTTGAAGGCTCAAGCTCTAGCTGACTTCTTGGTCGAGCTTACGTTCACCAAGGAAGACGACGAGCAGCGAGCTCCAAAAGAAAAGGCTAAAGGGAAGGAGTCAGAGTCCCGTGTCGCCATCGCCTACCTGACGATTGTTGGAAGGTCTATTCAGACGGATCAGCGACTAAGAATAGCAGTGGAGCCGGGATAGTGCTAATTGAACCAGAATCTGGGACAGTATACGAGGAGTCATTAAGGTTCAAGTTCGATGCTTCCAATAACCAGGCCGAATACGAAGCCTTGATAGCAGCTATAGAGTACGCCAAGTGTTTTGGAGCAACTAAGATCATGGCTTACTGTGATTCACAATTGATAGTTAACCAGGTCAGAGGCGAGTACGAGGTGCTTAGTGCCACGCTGATCAAATACTGTGAATTTGTGGTGGACACCCGGGGGCCAGGACTCTTGCTGACAAGTTAATCACTTTGGGGTACTACTGGCCACACATGAGAGCTGACACTCACAACTTTATTCAGCAATGTGATCAATGTCAAAGATTTGCCAACTTACCTCATGTGCCAACAACCGAGCAGACTCCAGTAATTGCTGCTTGGCTATTCGACATGTGGGGCGTCGACCTGATTGGACCCTTCCCTCCCGCCCGAGGAAACTGCAAGTATGTGATAGTTGCCATAGACTACTTCACCAAATGGGTTGAGGCCAAACCACTAGCTCGCATCACAGAGGAGAATGCTATCAACTTCATCCACGACTTCATTTGGTGTCGATTTGGTTTTCCTCGTGCTATAGTGTCCGACAATGGTTTACAGTTCTCCCAAACCTTCGAAACAGAAATGAATCGAGTAGGGATCAAACATTGGAAATCGTCTGTCGCCTATCCTCAAGGAAATGGACAAGTCAAGCAAAGAAATAAACTTATTCTATCTTCGCTCAAGACAGGCTCGTAGGTCGATGAAACAATTGGTTGGACGAACTTCCCCTTGCTCTTTGGGGCGCTCGTACAACCACTCGGGGGCCTACTGGGAAACCCCTTTCGCTCTCACTTACGGATCGAGGCCACGGCACCCGCCGAGCTCGATTCCCTACCGCTATAGTGACCTTCTTTGATCAAGAGCGTAATGATACCAACAGATTGATCGACTTGGACACGATCGACGAGAAGCGAGAAACAACCTACCTCCGAATGGTCAACTACAAGCAGCGAACTAAAAGTTATCACGACAAGAAGGTCAAGGCAAGGTCGTTCCATGTTGGAGATTATGTGTTGAGAAAGATTGAGGCAACGGGTAGAAGGACCCAGCAGAACAAGCTATCTCCTAACTGGGAAGGTCCATATGTAGTCACTCGAGTCGTCAAGGAAGGAACCTACATGATAGCTCATCCCGGAGGTGACGAGTTGAAACATCCTTGGCATGCTACTCACCTCATCAAATACTACTTCTAGCTTTTAGTTTCAAAGTTCAAGCTCGTGTTAGTTCTAGTTTCAAGTTGATGTAAGCATGTTCCCTACTTCAATAAAAAGCGCAGTTTATTCGATCAAACATAGTGTTACACTAACCCCAACAAGCTCGACTCTTAGTCAGCTTCGTTTTAACAAGCTCGATTCTTAATTAGCTTTATCCATTTAACAAGTCCGACTCTTAGTCGACTTCGTTCTAACAAACTCGACTCTTAGTCAGTTTGTTCTAATTAGCTCGATTCTTAATCAGCTTTATCCATTTAACGAGTCCGACTCTTAGTCGACTCCGTTCTAACAAACTCGACTCTTAGTCAGTCTGTTCTAATTAGCTCGATTCTTAATCAGCTTTATCCATTTAACGAGTCCGACTCTTAGTCGACTTCGTTCTAACAAACCCGACTCTTAGTCAGTTTGTTCTAATTAGCTAGACCCTAGGTCAGCTTCAATAGTGTGAGCAGGTTCGACTCATAGTCAATCTCATTCACAAAAAAGTTAACCAAGTCTGAGGTCGACTAAATAAATAAAGATCAAGTCACCTCTAGGCTCAAGTTTACTCATTCATCCTATCTATATCTAGCTCGACGCTTACATCAAAAGCATACAACATACAATAAATAAAGTCAGCTATGATAGAGATAAGTCTCCCAAAACGGGCTAAGACTTAGACAAAATTAACTTACAAAAATATTTTGCCTCCCAAAAAACTGGGCCAAGGCATTCGGATAATGTTAGAGCAAAAAACAAAAAATGTTGTTTGGGACTTGTTCATTACAAATTCAACTAAACAATTCAAGAGTCCTGGCCGACATCAGTTTGGTCGTCAGTAGCAGCTCGACCCTCCCCATCTCCTTGTTGCTGGGGGCCAATGGGTTTACCCGACTCTGAATAAACCTGTTCATCTGCTGTCTCCATAGCTTCAGCATCATCCAACTCTTGCAGAACCACATCAAAATTTCTATCAACAATAGGGGGAGCTTCCCACTTCTCACAATTATCTTCTTCATCTTCCTGGGCAATAAAGGCCAAGTCATTCTCGAGATAGGGAACAAGCGAATGACCTTGGCGAGCTGCCATGTCGTACTGGGACTCAGAAAACCAACGAGCTAATTGCTCGATGGTAACTGTAGCTGAGGGATCCACCAGTGCTCGACGGGCCATGTGCCTCTTGCCGACCTCAAGAAAGTCTTGTGCCTTGGCCACGATAGCATTGTAGTATTCATCCCCCTCCTTGAACTTTTCAACTGCAGCTTCAGCAGCGTCCTTAGCAGCTTTCTCAACAGCAGTCTGGAGATCTTTCTGACCTTTCTCTCGCTCAAGTCGATGCTCTTCATGCAGCTCGAGTAAGAAGTCATCCTTCTCCTTCAGAAGCTTGTTAATCGTGGCCAGCTCAGTCTTGGCCTTCTCCAGTTCCTTCTTCTCAGCATCCTTCTCCGCCTCCACTTCCTTGAGCTTGGATTCTGTAGCTTCGAGGTCGGACAGGGCCTTTGTCTTCACCATCTCATTAGCTTCATATGAGTTGTCCAGATCGTTGTACTTCTCCTTCAAATCCGCAAGCTCTTTAGCCTTTTTGGAATAATCTTGAAGGGCTTGCCTCTCCCTCTCAATGGAAGCTCTCCAAGAGCTTTTCACCTGCTCGACCATAGTAAGATTCTACATTTCAAAGAAACAGAAGAAGTGTTAGCTCGTAATTTAAGTGGATCGAGTAAAGGGATAAGCAACTACAATGAAAGAGAAAATGACAAATTACCTCACTATGAGCCATCCCAGAACGAGCAGAAAATTCCTCGGGGGTGATCCCCTTATCAGCGAAATGAGCTAGGAGGTCGACATCTATTGCCCTCCTAACAATCACTTGGCCCAGGCTCATGTCGGGATAGCGGCGGCTCAAGCTGTTAAACCCTTCGAGAGGAGGGACATCACTTAACCTCTGCATCATGTCTTCAATAGATTCTTGGTGGGGGCGAGAAGAAGCTGGAGGAGGTAGAGGTAGTTGGCTCGAAGGGACTGACTTCCCTTTCTCAGAGCGCAGCCTCTTTCTCGAATTCAAAGGCTGGTCATCTGCATCGACCTCCATGTTGTCATCCTCAACAATCACAACGTCTAAGGGACTAGCCCCTGTCATCTCAGCCCCTGAAGTCGCAGCATCAACCTCCTGGATTGGGTCGGAGTTTAGACTTGCTCTAGCCGATTTGGTGGACTCGTCACCCCCATCAGTAGTATCCATAGACTGGGTACCACTCAGCAAAGGGTCATCTTCTTCAATCCCCTCCATTGGCACCATCCCAATGTTATCCTTGGGCAGCAAGCTGGTCCTCAACGCGGCTTCCCTCTGTCTATGAGCTCGAGCATTAGCAGCTCCATGAGCTTTTCTAGCTTTCTTCTTATCAGAGACGCCCACGATGCGACCCATATTTGCTTCTTGGTCGGGTGTTAGAACTACAACAAAATCAAAACAACAAAGTGTTAGATCGACATACGAAAGTTCTACATACGAGCACAAGTTCTATGTACGAGCAATCTATGTACGACTCAATTATCTTATACGCGAGCTAAGAAATGACGAGCTAAGAAAGGGACACAATACAAATGATTTATTATGTTGTCAGACCGACAAGCAGGCAATAGACGAGTAAAAGGATGCAGAACGAGATCTTACCACCGGCGTGCTCCCCGTTATCCTTGCAGTAGTTTTCTGTCTTCTTGCAAAGTTGACACAAATTTCCAAACCTCCCCAGGGAATGAGTAACCCAGTCAGGATATACTTGTCCTCTCGACACAGGGATAAGGGGCTCTACCACTTCATCTCCAGACATCATCCCAGCCTGGATGAAATTATACTTGGTGGTGAGCAGACTCTCCCAGCTGATGGGTCTTCTCTCAACTAATCGACATAAAGCCCTATACAAGTTAAGATGCCAGGTTGGCTCCCAATAGTTCCCCTCATCTATGGCTTCTGTTTCATCATTGGGCAATGGGAATTCCCATCCTAATCTACTCTCTACCACAACAACATGCGAGTTCCAGCCACTATGTTTACTTGGGAGGTTGGTGAAGAGCTTGGGAGATTTAGGTTTAGAGGGAGTACTGATGCTCAGATCCTCTCCACTATACTTAATACTGAAAAATTCTTTGAACACTCTCATACAAGGTTCATACCCTAGGAATCTGCACACCATAGCAAAGCACACAAGGACCCTACAAGTATTGGCTCCGAGCTGAAGGGGAAGAGCATTGGCACATTCTAAAAACTCATTTACAAAGGGATCAAGAGGCAACCTGAGGCCAGCTACGAATTGACCATAGAAGAAGGCTACCCTAGTGGCATCCTTAGTGAATGACGACTGAACAATTTCATAAACTCCTTCTGAGTATAAATGGTCACCCTATAATCTTCCTTACTTACCTCACAGAAATCCCAAATCATGCTATACCTAGAGGGCAGGTTCTTCTTTCCACGTAATGGCCCTTGAGGAACATAACCCCTCTCATTCTTTCCTGGCACGGCTGTATCATCAAACGCGTCAACGATTCTGGGACCAGAGGAAGTAGATGCTGTAGCTCCGCCTTGAGTTGCCATATCTGTACAAGAAGAAGGAGAAACAGGGGAGTCAGGCCTATGAATAATTTCAGTCGACCTATTTAAGGGCGACCTAGACTCCCCTGGAAAGCCTATCCTATTCCTAAGGAAGGAGGGTTTGAGGACATCCCTAACATAGAACAAAGTAATATGGTCGAGCAGTTCATGGAATAGATGGAAAGTGACGATATTTGAATCATCAACTACCAGGTTTTCAACGTCCCCTACAATGGGCAAACCTATCTCACTAAAATTTAATTCCCACTTGGTTAAAATGGAGGCACATTCATCCAAAGACAGTTCTCTCCACTCACCGTTCACATTCTTGTAAACCCTACGATTAACAGTGCAGTACCCATACCAAGCTCCTGGCTCGCTACTAAAAGTCCTAGCCATGGCGGAAATCAAAAAATAGAACAGAAATTAAAGCCCTAAAGAAAGAAAGGGAGATAAATACCTTTGCAAAGGTCGGAGTAGGAAGCTGTTGCCAAAGACGGAAGCCCAATTTAACTCAACTGCTTCTTCGCTATTTTCGCCGGAGATTCTCAGAGCTTGAAAACGGTAAAAGTTCTAAACAGAGAAGGAATGTGCAATTTATATTTTCCAAGATTGGAAAGGAAAAAAGAAAATTCAAAAAACAATTTCCATATTAATGGCGGAAACGGTTCCCGAGACAGATTATCAAACGTCTAATTGTAATCATTACGAAATACGGCGCTCCTTCATCTCTGACCATTCGTTGCCAACGACCAGGATTGTGCCACGTCATCAAAGGTCAGCTATACCTCAGAACGAGTATCGACCTGCGAGTAAAATAATTCTCATCAAAGATCCTCTTAACTTCCAAGTCGACGAAGTCAACTCGTAAGTTGGGGGCCACTGATCATACCGAAAGTGTCAAGTTGGGCTAAGCAAGTAAAGCCCAATCACAGATAGCATGAGCACCCACATTCTCAATGAGACTGATCCAATCAGAACAAGGCCCAAGGCCCATCTCAAACATTAGTCGACTAAGCCCATGGTTCGACCCACCAGGTCCCGACCTAACTTAGTCCGACCTCGTGATCCATACTACAATTCGGGTACGAATCATGCTCTACCCGACAGTCAGGTCGACCATTCCACAAATGGCGACCTCGACCTAAATTAACAAGTGACGACTTGATACTTGCAGGCGTATTTGGTTGAACTATTCTCATAGCCACATCCCTACAAATCAGGGGACCGTTATAGACACGTTCCCATTACCAATTACCGCCGCTACAATCACGGAGCACATGTCGCCTCCCCAAAAATACATCACTCTTGTCTATAAATACTTCATCACTACCAAACGGTGAAAGGTAACTGCCATTTTGTATTCTGAGTTCATTATTCAATACATTTTGAGCTATATACATCGTTATCTTACTCTCACGCCCGAGCGTCTTCGCCGGAGACACATCCGGCTAGTCGTGGGTTCTGATTTCAGGTCAAGGAGCCAGGTGATTCGTCCTGCCACGTGGAGGAAGATTGATAAGCACAATTCCTGCAGCATCATTAAACATAATTAAAGAAATGTGTGTTTAGGATTATTAATGAATTATTTTTAAAATATACCACCACCATCATCATCAAATCAAAATACAAATTGGAATTTTCATTTCTTCCAAATTTGAATCTACAAAATTCCAAACAACAAATTACACTTCTATTCAAAATAGCATCTAAAAATCAAAACAAACAATCAAATCCAAAAAAAAAAAAATTAAGTCTGCCATTTCTTTCTTTCTTCTTCTCCCCGGAATCAATGAAGGTGATCTTCTTCTGGCCGGAATTCAAGTCTGCCACTTGGATGTACCGGAGGTGATGGTGGGATAAGGGATGAGGGCGTGAGGCAGCTGCTCCGGATTCACCGCCGATAAAACCGAGTTGGAGGTTTCAGAAGCTCCACCGCCGTTGATTGACCGGAGATGGTTGAAGGAGAGATTAAGGCGCTTTACGGCCCCACCAGTGAGGAGTGAGCTTTGGGAAATTGCTTCCATGTTGAGAAGAGAGATATGATAGAGAGAGAGAGAGAGGAGGGTGGGCTGGGCGCCGAATCTGTTGGGGGGGGGTAGCAGGCCTGAAGTAGAGAGAGAAAGAGAGTGTGTGTGAGAGAGAGAGAGTGTGTGTGTGTGTTGTGAGGAGAAAGAGAGTGTGTGAGAGGATAAAGAAAAAAAAATTTGAAATGTTTTGTTTTGGTGAATTTGGACCATTGGATGTGTATGATTAATGGTCCAGATTGATTACGTCATCAATTCATGTGAACATTTATAAGCCAATTAAATGAAAGGGTGTCATTATTTTGCTAAATAAATTTGGACCATTGAATTATATTGTTTGTGATGTATATAATGTCTAAGATCTTTTTTGTGATGTATTTAATGGCAAAAATCTCTTAATGACCATAATAATTAGTAATATCAAAAATAATTTAAAATATAAAATAATATTATATAATAATAATAATTAAATAATAATATATCATAATAAAAATTTATTTATCTAAAAAATATTTAAAAAATAAAAAATAAATGCTATTGTCCGTCTCCTTTTTTCCATTATATGTTTTCATTTCTTAAAAAATTCTTAAGTTTTTTTTATATAACATTTTGTAAAAAATTTCACTACTAACTAACATATCAAATAGTTTTACTTATCAAAAAAAAAAAAAAGTAAATGCTATTGTCCGTCCCACTTTTTTTCTATTATATACTTTCATTTCTTCAAAAATTCTTAACTTTTTTTATATAACTTTTTGTAAAAAATTTCACTATTAACTAACATCTCAAATAGTTTTATTTATTCAAAAAAATAATTAAAAAAGTAAATTCTATTGTCCGACCCTCTCTTTTTCTATTATATACTTTAATTTCTTTAAAAATTCTAAACTTTTTTTATATAACTTTTTGTAAAAAAAAATTCACTGATAACTAACATCTCAAATAGTTTTATTTATCCAAAAAAAATTTAAAAAATTAAAAAAGTAATGCTATTGTCCGTCCCTCTTTTTTCTATTATATACTTTCATTTCTTTAAGAATTCTTAACCTTTTTTTATATAACTTTTTGTAAAAAAAATTCACTACTAAATAACATCTCAAATAGTTTTATTTATCCAAAAAAAATTTAAAAAGTAAATGCTATTGTCCGTCCCTCTTTTTTCTATAATATACTTTCATTTCTTTAAAAATTCTTAAATTTTTTTATATAATTTTTGTAATCGGAAGAATAAGCGCCTGAGGAAGAATCGCCGCTGGAAGAACGCCGCTGGAGGGTGAGGAAGAAGAAGAGGAACGAGAGAGGCAGAAAACAAAAGGGTTTTCTAAACCGTGGAATTCTATCAGAAAAGAAAAGGGTTTTTTAATTGTTTAATTGAATAATTTTAATTTTTTTCTTCATATAACGCGATTGTAAAAGCAGTCGCCTTTAAAAAAAATAAAAAATCCAATTTTAAAATTATTTAATTTAATATTTTTATAAAATGTGATTGCTAAAGCCATCGCCTTTGATAAAAATTAGAATTTCACATTCCTGCCCGGACTACATTTTTTGCGCTAGAGGGAAAACCATATATGTGATGGCATCCGTGACTGCTTAGCCATCACGCTAGCCTACTGTGACTGCACTAAATGCAGTCACAAAGGCCGTCTCCTTATATACTCAAACGCGACTGCTTTTATTGCCATCGCCAAAAGCAATCGCGAAAGATCAGTTTTCTTGTAGTGATCTCAAATAGTTTTATTTATCCAATAAAAATAAAAAAAAATTAAAAAAATTAAAAAAGTAAATGTTATTGTCCGTTCCTCTTTTTTCTATTATATACTTTCATTTCTTAAAAAATTCTTAACTTTTTTTATATAACTTTTTGTAAAATATTTCACTACTAACTAACATCTCAAATATTTTTATTTATCCAAAAAAAAAATTAAAAAAGTAAATGCTATTGTCCGGCCCTCTCTTTTTCTATTATATACTTTAATTTTTTAAAAAATTATTAACTTTTTTTATATAACTTTTTGTAAAAAAAATTCACTGATAACTAACATCTCAAATAGTTTTATTTATCTAAAAAAAAATTTAAAAAATTAAAAAAGTAATGCTATTGTCCGTCCCTATTTTTTCTATTATATACTTTCATTTCTTTAAGAATTCTTAACTTTTTTTATATAACTTTTTGTAAAAAAATTTCACTACTAAATAACATCTCAAATAGTTTTATTTATCCAAAAAAAATTTAAAAAGTAAATGCTATTGTCCGTCCCTCTTTTTTCTATAATATACTTTCATTTCTTTAAAAATTCTTAAATTTTTTTATATAACTTTTTGTAAAAAATTTCACTACTAACTAACATCTCAAATAGTTTTATTTATCCAAAAAAAAATTAAAAAAACTTAAAAAAGTAAATTCTATATTGTCCGTCCCTCTCTTTTTCTATTATAAAATTTCATTTCTTTGAAAATTATTAACTTTTTTTATATAACTTTTTGTAAAAAAAATCACTGCTAACTAACATCTCAAATAGTTTTATTTATTTTAAAAAATATTTAAAAAAATAAATAAAATCATATACATAATCCCTAAATCCTAAATCCTAAACCCTAAATCATACCCCATACCCCATACCCTAAACCATAAATCATATGCCTAAACACCTTATAACTCATACACATAAAAATTAAATAAAATAATATTTAATATACCAAATTTCTTAAACATATATCATAAATTCATACACTAGACACCCATACCCTATACCTAAACAATAACTCATATCATATACCATATATCCCATATACCATACACCCATACTTTATACCATAAATAATATACTTCATATCATAAACACATATCAAATACTCTAAATCATAGCCCAAATACATATACCCTAAACCATAACATATACCCTAAAATATAACACATACCCTATTGTCCTCTATTTTCTATTATATATTTTTATTTCTTTAAAAATTCTTAACTTTTTTTATATAACTTTTTGTAAAAAATTTCACTACTAACTAACATCTCAAATAGTTTTATTTATTCAAAAAAAAAAAAAATTAAAAAAAAAGTAAATGCTATTGTCTGTTCCTCTTTTTTCTATTATATACTTTTATTTCTTTGAAATTTTTAACTTTTTTATATAACTTTTTGTAAAAAAATTCACTACTAACTAACATCTCAAATAGTTTTATTTATCAAAAAAAAAATTAAAAAATATTGAAAAAAAATGCTATTGTCCGTCCCTCTCTTTTTCTATTATATACTTTAATTTTTTTTAAAAAAAAGCTTAAGTTTTTTTATATACATTTTTGTAAAAATTTTTACTGATAACCAACATCTCAAATAGTTTTATTTATCCAAAAAAAATTAAAAAAAAATTAAAAAGTAATGCTATTGCCCGTCCCTCTTTTTACTATTATATACTTTCATTTCTATAAAAAATTTTAAAATTTTTTATATAACTTTTTGCAAAATATTTCACTGCTAAATAACATCTCAAATATTTTTATTTATCCAAAAAAAAATAGAAAAAAATAAAAAAGTAAATGCTATTGTTCGTCCCTCTTTTTTCTATTATATATTTTCATTTCTTTAAAAAATCTTAACTTTTTTAATATAACTTTTTGTAAAAAATTTCACTACAAACTAAAATCTCAAATAGTTTTATATATCCAAAAAAATTACAAAAAAAAATAAAAAAAATTAAATGTTATTGTCCGTCCCTCTTTTTTTCTATTATATACTTTCATTTCTTTAAAAATTCTAAACTTTTTTTATTTAATTTTTTGTAAAAAAATTCACTACTAACTAACATCTCAAATAGTTTTATTTATCCAAAAAAAATTTAAAAAAATCAAATGTCTAATGAGAAACAATTATAATATATTATGTGTGTGTAAATATAAGAAATTATTTTTTTGACATCTATTCCTTTGAAATTTACCAAGGATTTCACCAAGGTAATATTTCCTTGATATATATTCCTTTATATTTCCCTTGGTAATTATGGCGGGAATTTTCCCACCAATTTTTAAAAATATTTTGAGTGATTGCCTAGGAATATACTCTCTCTGTCCCGGTAGAAGATTCACAGTTACTGTTTGCGCGGGGATTAAGGAAAAAAATAATAATATAAATGTTGTGAGCGTAAAAGTAAAATAGGAGAGAGAATGAGTGGATGAAATAGTAAATTATAATGGTGTTGTGAGTATTAAAATAATGTAGGAGAGAGAATGAGTGGAGGGAATAGTAAAGATTATTTGTCATTTTAGAAAGTGTGCAGTTTGTAATGGGACGCCCAAAATAGAAAGTGTGCAGTTTGTAGCGGGACAGAGGGAGTATTCCTTAGTAATTTTGGAGGGAAGTTTAGCACCAAATTGAAATTTTGGGTGATACTTCCCAAGAAATTTAAAAAGGAAATTTTTCTAGGAAATATATTCTTAGGTAAATTCCTTGAAATTCATCATGAAAAAAGTATTCCTTCGTATTTCCATCTGAAATTACAATGAAAAATGTTTTCTTGGTAAATTCCTTGCAAATTTTCCTAGAAAAATTTATCCTTCCTAAATTTCTCGAAATTCACTATGGAAAAAAAATTCCTTGATATTTTCCTAGGAAATAAAATTCCTAGATAAATTCATTGGGAATTACCAAGGACAAAAGTTTTCATGGTAAATTGTCGTCACTAATCCACAGTTTTTTCGTAGTGACATGATTTTTCTAAGGCTCTTATGCAAATGTAAAAACGGCACTTCTGGAAGTGATTTCCAGATTACTAATATCATCGTTCTCTTTGCATTATACACTATCGAGATTGATTTGATAAATTTTAGGTTTCGCTAACTTAAAATTATTTCATCTGTTGAGCATAAAAATGAGCAGATGTGGTGAATTTTGAATTGTTAGAAGGAAAGAGTTTATTGGAGCAAATTCTTGTTTGTAGCTTGCCAAATCTACTTTATTGTCACTCAATCCCTTTGTTGATAAGATCAGATCTGATTGTCTTCTATTTGCTTCTAGTAAATTTGCTTTACAAAAGTATCAAATATGTCATCAATGTATTTATCTTTTTTTGGGTAAGATTAGGTTTGTTGGCCAAATTTTTGCACCATTATATTATGTATAAGATAAATTAGGCCCATGATCGAGCTTAACCGCATATTTTAAAGTTGTTATTTTTTAGTTTTTTTTGGAAGAATTGTAAAGTTTAAATTTAGTGGCTTTGAAATTGAAAGACAAAATTTGAAAAAAATATTGAAATAATACTTAGGCTCCGTTTGTTTGGGGGAAAATGTTTTCCGGGAAACGCTTTCCTCATTTTCCGGTGTTTGGTAAGCATCGAAAATGGATAAAATGTTTATCGAAAATTGTTTTTCTCACTTTTCTAAGTAAATGACTTGCGTATTTTTCCTAAATAAAACATTTTCGAAAAAATGGTAATACCCTCTCACACACACACCTAACTTTTCATACACCCCACAGGTTACCCACCCCTCATCAACCACCCCTACCCCAAACCCTCATAAAAATTATTTATATTAAAATTATTTTTTACAATTCTCCCCCCCCCCTCACCAACACCACCACCCACACCCCACCGTCGGATAAAAAAAATATAATCATTTAAAATTTATTTTAAACAACTCACCACCACCACCTTAAGGTTAAAAATATTTTTTATTCATTTTAAAATTATATTTTAACAACTCCCCCACTCCTAAGCAATTTTTTTATTCATATTAAAATTATTTTTTAACAACCCTCACCAACCCACCACCCCCACTCACCCACCCACCCACTAACCACCAACCCTCCTCCCAGTGTCAAACTTTTTTTTACTCATAATTAAATTAATTTATTTTTTAATAACTCCTTCACCGTACCCCCTCCCCACACTCTCGGCAACCCACCCTACCCCACACCCACCTTACCCCTACTAATCCCCACCTCCTACCCTACCACCCCACCTTCATCACCCTATATCACCCTACCCTACCCCACCCTATCTCTTTCAACTTATCTCAAATTGTGTTTTTATTGAAAAATATTTTTCTTTAATTTATTAAACACATGAAAATATATTTTGGAAAATATTTTCCTTACCAAACAGCCGAAAACATGTTTATGTCATTTTTCGAAAAAACATTTTCATTTTCTGGAAAACATTTTAAGCGAAATCATTTTCCGGAAGTCGTTTTACGCGAAACATACAGAGCCTTAGGCTCCGTTCGTTTGGGGGAAACTATTTTCCGGAAAATGTTTTCCCCATTTTTCGGTGTTTGGTAACTATTGGAAAATAAATTCAACGAAAAGATTTTTCGATCAGTGAAAAATAAGCTTGTTTCCTAAGAAAAATATTTTTTGGATCAAAACATTTTCCGAAAAATGAATCTTAACACCATCACCCCCAAACCCCAACCCCACTACACTCCCACCCGCACCCCCCGATCAAAATTTGTTTTTTTTACACATATTAATTTTTTTTAATCAACTCTCTTTCCGTCCCTCCAAACCCCCACCCACCCACCCAACCCCCATTAAAAAAAAAATTCATATTAAAATATTTTCTGAAAAACATTTTCTTTAGATTTACCAAACAACCGAATGTCATTTCCCCAAAACATTTTCATTTTCAAGAAAATGTTTTCCAGAAACCATTTTCCGATAAACATTTTCTCCCAAACAAACGGAGTCTTAGGCTTTGTTTGTTTGGGGAAAATATTTTTCAGAAAATGGTTTCTTGAAAATATTTTCTGAAAAATGAAAATGTTTTCCAGAAAATTACATTCGGTTGTTTGGTAAATACAAAGAAAACATTTTCATGTATTTTGTAAATCTAGGAAAAAAAATTCTAGTGAAAACACAAAATGGGATAGGTAAGATAGGTGGATTAGGGATAGGGGTAGGGTAGGTGGTGGGGATAGGGTGTGGTAGGGGTTAGCATTAAAATAGGATAAAGTAGTGGAAATGGGTTGGGTGGGTAGGGTGGATGGGTGGGTCGGTGAGTGAATGAGGGGTGGATAGGAAAGGGGGTGGGTTGGGGTAAGGTTGTGGGGTGGGTTGTCAGGGGCGCAGGGGAGTTGTTAAAAAATAATTTTAATATTAGTAAATTGTGTATTGAAGGGGGGGGGGAGGGATTTGGGTGGGTTCGTGGTGGTGGTGGTGGTGAGGGGAGGCAGAGGAGTTGTTAAAAACATATGAGTAGTAAAAAATTTGACAGGGGAGGGACGGGACAAGGGAGAGGGCGTTGGAGGGGCGTTCAGGGGAGTTATTAAAAAATAATTATAATATGAGTAAAAAAAATTATGGGGGAGGGCGGTGGGTGGGTGGGGTTTGGAGAGGTTAGGGTGGTGGGTGGTTTGGGGGTGGAGGGATAGGGGAATTGTCAAAAAATAAAAAAAAAATAATACGAGAAAAAAAATTTGTTGAGGGGGAGGGTTGTGGAGGAGAGTTGTTAAAACTAATTTTAATATGAGCAAATATTTTTTTTGACAGGGGGAATCTGGGTGGGGGTTTGGGGGGGGGGGGTGGGGAATTGGAGGGGTGGAAGGAGAGTTGTTGAAAATTATTTTAATGAGAATTTTTTTTTGAGGGGGGGGTTGTTGGGAGGTGAGAGTGGGAGGAGAGTTGTTGAAAATTAATTTTAATATGAGCAATTTTTCTTAGGAAACAAGCTTATTTTTCATTGAACGGAAAATCTTTTCATTGACTTTATTTTCTGATGGTTATTAAACACCGAAAAAATAGAGAAAATATTTTTCTGAAAACATTTTCCCTCAGACAAACGGAGCCTCAATGTTACTCATATATTGTATTAAATTAAAATAAGTGTCTTGCTTTTATTTTTGTCCAAAATAAATGTCAAACAATAGATATTACTATCATTTTTTACAGTATTAAAATTAAAGAATAAATAAAATATGTACCATTATTAATAAGAACTATCACAAGTCAAAAAACAATATACTCCCCATGACCCATAATAAATATCACATTTGATTTAAATATTGCATTTCATTTGTCAACACTTTTTTATGAAATTATAAACAAAATTGTCAACGTTTTTAAAAAATGTGTTTTACTTGCTAGTAAATTACTAGTATACTACAAGAAATTTATCGATTAGTAACGGAAAATTCCATCACTAATAGATGTAATTATGTAAATAAAACATATTACTAACAGAATCTTGTTAGAACATGGATTGTATAACATATATTATTAGTGAAAGTACTTGATAAAATAGTGATCAATATTATAATGTTTATTATAAAGTATAGGATATAATATAATGTGTAGAATTCCATAATATAAGACTACCATTAAATGATGGGCATAATGGTAATTTCTTATATATCAATAGATGTAGTCCCTAAATGAAGTGCCCCTTGGATTCCTATATAAAGGCCTATCCATCAAGCCTATGAATTCACTAGTTATTACATTCTCATTCAGTCCAAAATCTTCTTAAGTACTTGAAGACTAAAGAGAATAAAGGCACTCATCATTTAGAAGATCTACTCCTCCCTTCTTTGAAGACTATCTTCATACTTCATCAAGAACAAGACTAAGAACAATCATGGAATCACAAGGTACACGCACTACTAGAAACAGGGGCATTACCGACAGACTTTTACCGACGGACGAAGTCCGTCGGTAATACAGACGGAAACTTTTCATTTACCGACGGAAATTTATTTTATTTTACCGGGAATTTAAATTTTTAAAATTTCGTTTTGTCCGTCGGTAATTTTTAATTTCCGTCGGTATTACCGACGATATTACCGGCGGACTATGTCCACCGGTAATACAGACGGACCCGTCCATCGGTAACTAAGTTATATATATACCCATTTACGCCTCAGTAATTTACAATTCGCAAACAAACGAAATCAACGAACGCCGAACCCTAGCTACCTCTGAACAACGCCGTCGCCGATCCTCGCCGTTCGCCGTTCTCGCCGTTGCCGGTAAGGAATCTCTCTCTCTCGCTTTCTTCTCTCAATTGCTTTCTCTCTCTCACCGATTTCTCTCTCTCACTCGCTTTCTCTCTCTCTCTCTCTCATTAGTGTCACAGCCGTTCGCCGTCGCCGTCGCCGTTACTGACTGAGGTAAGGTTCCGAGCCTTTACATCCCTAAACTGGTTCTGTGCAAATTCGATCATATGTATATCATATGTATATAAACAGTTTTGTGTGATTCATGTTTGGTGCGATAATTGAAGATGTTCGAATTTTATAGGGGGTGACTGAGAAATCATGTATGCTCAAAATGTAAGTTTTGTCAAATTGCTCCCATTTCCTTGTAGCTTTTGTGTACTGTATGGTTTTTATATGTGAAAGTGGTTCCTGATTTAAATGTTTCTCTTTGCAATATTGCAATTTTTTATTATCTATATTTGTGTTAAATGGGAACAAGGTTTCATATTTTCTTTACTTATAAGGGAATGTCATAGATAAAAATTTAGAAAATGCTGGAAAGTCTTAGTTTCGTTTACGTATAGTTTTTATCACATTCATATATATGCATTTATATTTGTACACACACATATAATTGGGGTGGGGTGGTGGAGAAACTCAAATGGAACTTTGGGATCCTCTTGGGGTGGATTGATTAGGCTGAAATGGATTTGGGAATACTTAATCAACATCTTACGAAGAACTAACCCTAGTACCTCACTGACTTTTTCCATATATTGCCCCCCTTCTCCCCCAAAACAGATTAGGGTTAGTTAAAACATTTCGAATAGGAATAGTGACTCTTTAATTTCATAATATTTGGAGAATAACCTATAGAGAGGTGAGGAATCAAAGAAGTGGGAGGTCGGGGAAAAACCCTAGAATGAATTAACTAATCCATATAAAAATGGATTAGTAAAAAGAACAAACCCTAATCTATTTCTAAAGTAAGCCATGGTGTTTTTGGGTTTTGGAAGTGGCTCTTCATTATACCTAATTGATAGTTAATTAGGCTTTAAATAGATTGAGGTACAACTCTATTTAAAATATAAATAAGATGAGAGCCTTTTTCACCCACAGCTATCAAAATTCGTCTTCTTTGACCAAGGAAGACAGAGCAAACAAGTTCATTGCCGTTTGAGTCAAGGATTTTTCTGTTTAATAAGAGTTTTACGGTGAACCGTAAAAATTCTTATTAAACAGAAAATCCTTGACTCAAACGGCAATGAACTTGTTTGCTCTGTCTTCCTTGATCAAGATGAGATTGGGTTTTGATAGTTGTGGATGAGAACGACTCTTATCTTGTTTATAAATGTTAATTTAATTCATCATTGTAAAATTTCAAATTTTACAATAAAGAATTAATATTTCAAATTATTCACAATATTAATAATTTAAAAAATATGATAGATGTGTGTGTTAATTCATTATTGTAAAATTATGCATTTTACGGTAATGAATAAAAATTAATGTTACGACGTAACGTTGTGACGGTTGAAACACAAAAGCTTAGAAACCCGTTTAAGAATCTTTAACTTATCATGTTGAGGTCAACATGTAGTCATCGATTCTTAAATTGTCTGTGTGGACAGTCTTGAAATGCACGATTATATGATTTGTAAATATCATCATTGTCTATTAAAATTGCTTGAATAGTCGATAGTTGAGATATTTCGGTTGCATTAATCCTATTGTTCTCTGAGTGTATACTAGACATATATGGTTGATTACACACTGTCGATTCTAATCGATAGTGTTTGATTGACCTAGTCTACGTCGTGCACTTGGAGACCATGGGGTTATGCTGCCGAAATTTCTTGATTTTCGATTATAAAGCAAGTAGACAAGGTGATATTTGCAATTCATACGTGTATTTCGGGATGGGATAGAAACCAACCCAATTCTAAACCTAAGTAGACAGATTACCGACGGAAATTTCCGTCGGTAAATTAATACAAAAAATAAATAATTCTATTTTTCCGGCGGAAATATCCGTCGGAAAATAAAAAATAAAAAAATAATACTCAAAATACCGACGGACATATCCGTCAGTTCAGGGTTTATATTCCGACGGACAAATCCGACGGTAAATTTTTTGATTTCCGACGGTTATAACCGTCGGTAATGATTTTATTTCCGATGGATAATTCCATCGGTAACCTCCGGTATTGCTCCGGTTAACCGGCCGGCGTAACTCATTTCCGACGGACGTTTTCCGGCGGAATTTTTTATTTTTCGGCGGATAATCCGACGGAAATACCGGCGGAATTTGTCCGTCGGTATTACCAACCAATTATTTCCGACGGAATCCGACGGACTATTTCCGTCGGTAATATCCATTTAGCGACGGATTTGTAGAAATACCGACGGAAATTTCCGTCGGTAAACGGCCTTTTTCTAGTAGTGACGCTTCCGTCTTCATCTTCCTCTCATTCTTAATCTAGTTGTGAGTTGGTTCATGGTTTGATGGATCGTTCATGTTCCAACAATTGGTATCAGAGCCTACTCATATACAAGATTGAGTTTGAGTTTCTTGTAAAGCCTTATGATTTTATTTCTTGAAAAGATTCCATGTTCATCATGTGTTCTTGAATTATTTTCATACTCTAATTCATATTCTAGAGCATGGTGTTAAAAACTTAATTATAAAATTTTGGTTTTACTCAAAAAGGCTTTCAACTCTTAATGTAAGATTATCCCATTTTTGAACATAGCCACCATCCTTGGATGCGTTGTGAGTTTGTTCATATGCATTGCCACGCATTTTTTAAATGTGTTGTGAGTATGCGGATCTACTTACTTTGGTTGAAAATTGAGTCACCATTAAATTAAGAACTTTATTCAATTTCTGGAAATAATGGTAAAAATCAAGAGGCACAATGGTTCATACAAGATTATCCCAAGATTCATACTCGATGTCCTGGAAATAATGGTAAAATTATGGCTCTCTTTTTTGTTCAAACCTGTTCATAAAAGGTGTAAAAAATGGTGACTTTTCGTCAAATCTGGGTTCCGGGCGTGATGAAGCTTCTGTTCACTAGGAGCGTCCGCTCCCTTCATAATGGAGCGTCCGCTCCCCCCTTGGCAGTTTGATTGGTGACGTTTCAAAGCCACCTTTTACCATGTTATGATATCTCTGTTTCCTGGGAGCGTCCGCTCCCTTTATAGGGGAGCATCCGCTCCCCCTTGGCAGTGTGGTTTGGTCGCGTTCAAGGCCATGTTTTGTCTTAAGCATTGATTTGGGTTAATTTAGAGGGATATTGAGGCCAATTTTTGCCCAGAATTTTGATAATTTATTGATAAAATATGGTATCTGGACACCAGTCACGCTGATTGGCGGTTCTTAGATTTGTCAAACTTTAAGAATGGACGGGTAGAACAAAAGGATTATTATCTTTTATTAATAAATTTCATTAATTACCTTAAGGCCTTTTTGTTTTCGATTAATTATATCCTTAACATTTTTTGGACAAAATTAACATGCTTGTTTCCTAAAGGAGACCTTGTTTATTAAATTCAAACTTGTTAAAAGATGAATGTAAATATTGATATGTGATAACATGCTTGTTTCCCAAAGGAGACCTTGTTGTTGACTAAGTATTTACATTCATGGGGTAATAATTGAACTAAACTTTTGGTCATTTTAAATGCTGTAAACAATCCCAAAGGAAGGCAGGTGTTTAAAGTGAATTGTTTATGTTCTTTATTGCCGGGTAACAAGCACCTTAAACTTTAGGACACTTTTTGTACTTGATCCGGCCCAAAGGAAGGCAAGTATTTAAAGTGTGTTGTTTAAGCTATTTGTTTACCTTAAGATAAATCAAATTGTGAGTCAATTCGCAATCCAAAGATTAGTCTTGATGTCATGTTGATTATCTTTTATTTTGATGGAATTCATTTGATATAATTAATCATTGTGTAGTTTCTTATATATGTTTTGTTTCATTCTTTTGTTCTCTTCATTTAGATTTGATCAGTGCTTCATCTGTTACTACTGCCATTAACAATGCACCTTTGCTTACTGGGACTAAACTTAAAACTTGGAAAATAATATAACAATGATCTTAGGCAATATGGACATCGATCACGCATTTGGGGAATCAAGTCCCGCTGCTCTCACTAAAGGAAATACCGTTATAGAACGGAAAAATGTTGAGCAATGGGAACGGTCCAACCGCGTGAGTCTAATGATCATGGAAAACGCAGTTTCAGAGACATTTTTGGACAATGTCTCTGATATCGAAAATGCTGAATTTTTCTTTGAATTCTTGTGGAAACTTGTTTCCATACGGTACAAGGGTGACGAAAATCTTCGGGAGTACATTATTGAATTATTTCATCTTTCGATCAAACTAAAGGCACTTAAGTTAGAGATTTCGGAAGATTTGCTCGTGCACTTAGTTTTGATCTATCTTCCTCCTCAATTTGGTCCTTTTGAGGTGACCTATAAATGTCGAAAGTATTAATGGATTACTTTCACATATGACATTAGAGGAAGATAGGATGAAATATCTTAAATTAGAAAGTACTCACTCAGCATTTACTTCATCTCGTGGGATTAAGAGAAGAGGGAAGGAAATTGCGGTTGCAAGTAAGAAGAATAAGAGATAATTTAAGGATCATAAAGTCAAGAAATGCTTCTTTTGCAAGGACCTTACTCGCATAAAGAATGACTACCATAAGTATCGCGAATGGCGAATTCAGAATGGTATGTCATTTGGTCTTGTTTGTACCAAGGCAAATTTGGTTTCAATTCCTTAATATACATAGTGCTTGTATTTGGTGCAACAACTCACATTAGTTCATGTATGCAGGGTTGCCTGAATTACCGAATCCCCAGTGAAGATGAGAAATACATCTATATGAAAGCTGGAAATCCGGTTGAAGTTATAGGCATAGGGATTTTAGATTAATGTTAAGTACTGACTATTATTTTGTATTAAATAATACATTCATTGTACCATCTTTTAAATGAAATTTAATATATATCACAATTTTGAACAAGAAAGGTTACTCTTGTTCTTTTGGTAATAATAAATGTGATCTTTATTTTAAATTCCAAACTTGTTGGTACTAGTACTTAGTCATATATCGATAATCTTAATTTACTTGACACAGTCAAGAAAATGAATGAGTCCCATAATAATGAAACCAAAACTAAAGGCACTAAGCAAAATTTATCAAGTGAAAATTATTGTATTCTATGGCATAGGCGTTTGGGTCATATCTCCAAAGGGAGAATTGATAAAGCTTATGTCGGAGAGAATCCTAAAACAACTTGATACTCCGGATAAAACTTTTGCATTAAGTGTTTTAAAGAATAAATTTACAAACATTAAAGGAAATAGAATTTTTAGAGTATCAAACGTCTTGGAACTAATTCATATGTACATTTGTGGACCATTCATTAATCCTTTATGGAATGGTCAACAATATTTTATTACGTTCATGAATGATTACTCTCGTTATGGATACATTATTTTCTTCATGTAAAGTTTCAATCATTGGACGTTTTCAAGCCTTTTAAGGCATAAGAAAGACTATTAAGAACGTTAAATCTGATCATGGTAGTGAAAACTACGGACGGTATAACGTATTGGGTGAATAACGTCCGGGTCCTTTATACTCGCTATTTTGAAGAGTGTAGAGACATAATAAAATCCTTAAGGATATGGTAAGAAGTATATTTTCTTGTACTTCTTTACCTCACTCATTATGGGCGAAGCATTAAAAATCGCAGCTTATATTCTCAATAGAGCACCTTCAAAAGCTACCGACAAAACCCCTTATGAGTTATGGACGAATAAGAAACCGTCCTTAAATCATCTTCATGTATGGGGTGTCCAGCAGAAGCTAGACCTTATAGGCCTAATGAGGGCAGATTGGACCCTAAAAATGTTAGTAGCTATTTTGTAGGGTATGCCGAGAGATCTAGGGGATATAAATTTTATGACCCGAAAACGAGAACATTTTTCGAGACTGGCAATGTTAGGTTCCTTGAGGATGTTGAATTTAGTGGGAGAAATAGTAATGATTTTGAATTTGAAGAGTTAGAGGAACCACTCTTTATTCCTCAAACTTTAGTTCCTGTTGGAAATCAAGTAATTGTACCTGAAATTCAACAAAGAACATACAATTCAAAATAATATAGAGACTCCCGTATATAACGGACAACATGAAAATGTTGGACATAATGAAATTCAACAACCTCAAAATGAGGATGAACCGGTGCCCTTAAAGGAGATCTACTAGAGAAAGAAGAAGTGCTATTCCGGATATTTATGATATGTATCTTGCGGAGAATGAGGACACCTTAGGTTTAGTGGGAGATGATCTAATCACTTTCCATGAAGCCATTAATAGTCCTAATTCTCATAAGTGGATCAATGCCATTAATGAGGAGTTAAAATCAATGAAAGACAATGACATTTGGGATCTTGTCCCATTACCTGAAGGTGTAAAACCTATTGGTTATAAATTGATATTTAAAACGAAAAGGGATTAGCAAGGTAATATGAAAAGATATAAGGCACGTCTTGTTGCTAATGGATTTACTCAAAAGGAAGACATTGATTATAAAGAAACATTTTTTCCGGTATCTTCTAAAACCTCTTTTTATGATCATTATGGCATTAGTGACACATTTTGATCTTGAGCTTCATCAAATGGATGTTAAAACAGCATTTCTCAATGGCGACATTGAGGAAACTATCTATATAAAGAAAACCAGAAATGGTGACCAATTCAGATCAAACTAATCAATTAGTTTGTAAACTTAATAAATCCATTTATGGTCTCAAGCAAGCTTCTCGTCAATGGTATTTAAAAATTTAATCAAGTTATTCTTTCCTTTGGTCTTGAAACGAATCTTGGTAAAAATTGTGTATACTATAAGTTCAGTGGGAGTAGATTTATATTTTGGTCTTATATGTGGATGACATTTTACTTGCTAGTAATGATAAGGAACTTCTTAAGGAAACTAAAAAATTTCTCTCAAACAAATTTGAGATGAAAGATCTTGGTGAAGCTACTTTTGTATTAGGAATTCAAATTCATCGTGATCGTTCACGAGGTATTTTTGGATTATCACAAAAGAGCTATATAGAGAAGGTATTACAAAGGTTTAGCATGGAAAATTGTAAACCACATGACACCCCTGTTTCTAAGGGAGATAAATTCAGTCTAAAGCAATGTCCTAAAATTAATTTTGAATCCAAGTATATGGAAAATATCCCTTATGCACCGGTAGTAGGAAGCTTAATGTATGCGCAAGTCTGTACTCGTACGAACCTTGCATTTATTATTGGATGCTTGGTCAATACTAAAGCAATTCGAAAAGAAGAACATTAAGTCGCATCCAAAAGAATGATGAAGTACCTATAAAACATTAAACTACATGCTTATGTATATAAATCGGATCATTTTTGAGATCATTAAGCATTCTGATTATGTTTTAGTGGATGCAAAGATGTCGAAAGACATCATAAGGTTATATCTCTTGTTGAAGAGAAATAAGTATAAAATAAACAAATAGATATACAACTTATATGATCAAACTCCATGTTATTGGATCCATTTTATAAAGCGTAATCTCTTTTGATGTTTCACGAGCATACTGCTCATATGTGTGAAACGACTTTTGATAATGCTTAAATCAGTGGGAGTTTGTGTTGTTTTCTATTTCTTTGTGTTATTTTTATTTATATTGATCTCATTTGGTTAAGTAGGACTAGTTGGAGAATGTATATACATAAGTTCTTCATATATATTCATTAATATTCCATGCTACACATCTATACTTAATCTATGTCGTTTAGTTGGATATATATATGTGATTAATGTGGGTTTAGTTGCGAATCAATTACAACGACTGCCCCTTTAGTCCTTATACTTATATGACTAATAGACGGGATTGTTTTCGAATGACAACAAAGTGCACAAAAGGGTTGTCATTTATGTTATAAATATGATTGAAGAATTTTATTAAGTATAAATATATGTTATTATAATCCAAGTGGGAGATTGTTAGAACATGGATTGTATAACATATATTATTAGTGAAAGTACTTGATAAAATAGTGATCAATATTATAATGTTTATTATAAAGTATAGGATATAATATAATGTGTAGAATTCCATAATATAAGACTACCATTAAATGATGAGCATAATGGTAATTTCTTAGATATCAATAGGTGTAGTCCCTAAATGAAGTGTCCCTTGGATTCCTATATAAAGGCCTATCCATCAAGCCTATGAATTCACTAGTTATTACATTCTCATTCAGTCCAAAGTCTTCTTAAGTACTTGAAGACTAAAGAGAATAAGGGCACTCATCATTTAGAAGATCTACTCCTCCCTTCTTTGAAGACTATCTTCATACTTCATCAAGAACAAGACTAAGAACAATCATGGAATCACAAGGTACACGCTTCCGTCTTCATCTTTCTCTCATTCTTAATCTAGTTGTGAGTCGGTTCATGGTTTGATGGATCGTTCATGTTCCAACAAATCTATCCATGAATGATGCCTTGCGAAAACCTTGTGGCTATTACTAGTTATGACCATAAGTAAAATTTTACTCATGGAATTATCCGCAACTAAATTCTGTAAGAAAATACTGACGAGACATCCTTAGTGTGAATCCATATATAATTACATTGTATAAGAATCACACATTGTTGTGTTAATGAGACATCGTTAATTTTTTTTACAACTAAACGTATAGTTGTAAAATTTTACTATGATTATTTCTATATTTAGAAATTCGATATTTGTTTTAAAAAAATAATGTAGCATTTAATATGATTTTGAGAAAGCATTCTTTATATCTTTGGGTGAATGGAATATGAAATTGTCTATGGCTAAGAACTTATGAGACGAAACTCACAAGGTGAGATGAAACTCACGGGTGTTGTCCTTAGTGTTAATGACACTAACGACGACACTTTCACCAATTCTAGAAAAGCACAAATCAATAGAAATAAATATAATTTGCAGCGGAAATATTAAAGCAATACAAAGGAATATAATTTTTATCAAGTTATATAAATATATAACTTGATGGGTGCCTAAAAGGCAAGACCTTTCTATTAATAATATGAATTCAATACAAGGTCGAGGTTGTTCCTTAATGATAAACGAACCCTGATATAAGGAACAACATACACGAATTCTCTCAGTAAATAAACACTCAAAAACCTCACAAAAATATAAAAATCTATATGAAATATTCGAGTGTTGGACAAAGTGTTGCCGACACTGAATGGCAACACTTGAGAGCAGAATTCTACTTTTCTTGTGCAGATTTGCGTTTTCTGAATTGGATGATCTTCAATGAAGATCCACTGCACTATTTATAGGCCACAAAGTCTTGGAGCCTACTCAAATGATCAGCTAACAGTTTGGAGTTTGTTTCCTCTATTTATGCCACTCGCCTCTTATGTAGGAGACCTAGTCTTCTCTTGCTTCTCTTGCTTGTACCTCTTAGCTTTGGTTGCCTTGTACTCTGACTTGTTCTCCCCGTAATAGCTGAATAAAATATCTCCTGGCTTGGTCATCAATTAAACAAATAAACACATGTTTATTTGTTAATTTCTTCTCCTCTTCGTGATTAACGCACAGGCCGTTTCGTTGCTGATTTTAAGCTCATTTTAAGGTGACTAACTACTGTTATATAAACATTAATTTACCCATTAATATTTGTGAAAAATACAGTAACTAACTCAGTGTCGCCAATTCCAAATGGCAACACTTTTGGCAACACCAGTGGCAACACTGGTTTGCAACACTTGGGATGACATTCATGACAACACATGATCTAACATTAACAATCTCCCCCATAGTTACTGATTTCTTCACAAAATACCAATGTGATGATCTTTTCAAAAATAGTTAGTCAAACTTAACTAAAACCACAAAAAATGCCACGAGATTTTGATAGAGGCAACATCAACCTTCAGGCAATGTTTTGAAATATTTTTCAATCCAAAACATCAACCATTAAGCAAATGAAGTATCAAAATCTTTACAAAAATCTCCCCCTTAATACGAAATTTAATAATTAAATAAACTAACTATTAAATTCTAAACAACCAACCAACCATTTAACAAAAACATCCATCATCTTTTGAAGAAAATTCCAGCTGAAACAAAGAAAAAAAAAACAGAAATAAAATTTGTTTAAGCATTACAAACCAAAATAAAACAAATAAAATTGTTTTTGTTTCCAACCACCAAAAACACAAACCATTCGAACCAACCACCATTAAACTGCATTTCCAGCTCCTTCACCTCCCTCAGCTGTCCCACTAGGCCCAACACCATTCCCAGCTCCATCATCATCATCACGCCTTGGTGGCTTATCTCCCCCTATTTTGGAAGAAATTAAATCCACCATTTTCATCATGTCAGTGCGCATATCCAACCATCCCTGAATTACTGAGTCAATGTGCTTCACTTGACCATTGAAAAAATTAAGAATCATCGCAGCATCAACCATAACAGGAGCAGTGTTGCCAGAAGTGTTGCCAGTTTCAGGAGCGACACTTGGGGCGACACAGTAGCGAGGCGATAACAGGAGGAGCATTTGTAACCAAAACCCAAGGTAAATCCCTGTGCCTATCACCTTGATAAAGTGCTTGGTAATTCGATAGTACACAGGTCTTTCAGAAAGATTATCACCATTCCAAGGCTTAAGGTTTTGGTACATTAGGACTTGGAAAATAAGGGAAGGAAAAATGAAGGAGGAGGTCTTTTTCTTTTTGGCCCATGCAGCAAGGTGAGCAAATACAAGTCTCCCAAAATTTACTCTTTGTTTCTTTCCTAATTTATACAACAAATTAGCTTGCTCAAAGGTTACGGTGTTTTCATTTGCCGTGGGAAGCCAATTTGTTATACATAACTTGTGTAGCACGCTAAACAAAGAAGTGAGATAGGTAGACTTAAAATGATCGACCAAATGGTAATTCTCCCTCCAGTTAAAAAGGTGGCTAAGGCATTAGGATCATATTCCAAGCTCTCATCTTCGACATTAGGGAGGCCGAAGGCTCTATTGATAATCAAAGGATTAAAATCAAAGATAATGCCCCTAACAAAGATCTTTCCATAATGAGGGGTATTCCTATCATCAATATTATCCCTAAGATGAGCATAGAAATTCCTAACCACACTTTCAATATACGATGACACTCTAGTCACCGTAGGCAAAAACATCCTATCCTCCAAAAACTGATACACACCTAACTCCTTGAATTGAGTCACATAAATATTCTTTTCATTCAGAATTTTCTTCTCAGAATCTTCAACAAAATTATGAAGACTCGCATCACTATAAAATTCTTCCGAAAGAAATGGACGTTCATAAAATCCAAAAGACTCATAATCTGATTTTTCATCTTGAGAGGGATTAGGAGAGTGTACCTCAGGCCATGAAATAGGAGAATAGGAAGGAGAACTCGACTGTGCTTTGGTCTTGGCAGCAGGTGTTGCTTCTGGTGTTGCCATTGCATCGGCAACACTTGGGGCGACACCACCAGAAATT
This sequence comes from Adenophora triphylla var. japonica, assembly GCA_022495995.1. NCBI lineage: Eukaryota > Viridiplantae > Streptophyta > Magnoliopsida > Asterales > Campanulaceae > Adenophora > Adenophora triphylla. The sequence continues at coordinate 322,057 of JAFEMH010000604.1, forward strand.
TTCTGTTTCTTCTTCAACTTGGACTGAGCTTCAGCAAGGGTTTCTTCATCTTCCATCCAGGCTTCTTCATCCTCATCAGAAGATGATGAGGGCTCCTTTGTCTCTTTAAAAGCAGGGTCCGAACCTTCCTCGGACGAAATGTTGAGAGACGAGCTTGAAGAATCCTCCACATTCACCGGATCATCAGCTGTATTAGATGGTATCTTCGACCTGAACAGAGTTTTGATCCTCTCCGATTGTCTACGCACTCCACCCCTAAAAGAGCTCGAGGCATCAACCGCCTTTCGCTTCTTGGTCTTCTTCTGAGGGGCGAAGGTGAGCTCTGTGGATGGTGTAGCTTCAGGAAGGTTGATGGGAATTGGAATTTGAGAAGGATCATATACAACAATATCCAAGGATGGTGAGGTTGTGGGTGTGGCCGAGAATGTCGCTGGTGAGATTTCCATGGAAACTGCGACATTTGAGGCGACACTAGAGGGAGCTAGAGGCGAAATCTCCATGGGTGATGAAATTTGGGGAGAATTTTTAGGGCTTGCCATGGAAGATTGAAGAAGGATGACGAAGACGAAGGGAACAGGGGAAGGGTTTTGTTCAACGCCTAGAGAGAGAGAACACGATGAGAGAGAGAGAGAGAGAGAGGGTTTTAGGAGTGGGTTTTAATGAGTGAATAGTGGTAGGATTTAATTGATTTGACAATGTCAAATTAATTAAATCTCCACTTATCTCTCAAAAATCCCAACAAACTCAAGCTGATATCCGACATTTTTTTTTTTTAAAAATTTTTTTTTTTTTTTTAATTTTTTTAATTTTTATAATTTTTAATAATAACTAAACATAATTTTAGTAATATCCATAAAATTGTGTTTTTCAAAATTCAAAGAGATGAATTTTAAAAAATAGATATTACAAAATTACACTTAGATTGACAAAAATAAAAATTTTTGCTAAAAACCTTTTAAATTTCACAAACTCTAAATATAAGCAAATAGACTTTTGGAAATTTAAAATTTAATTAACAAAAACAAAAAACAAGAAAATAAAAAATTAATGTAGCATCTACTAATGTGTTACTAGCAATGTTGCGTGACACACAAGGCAACATTTAAATAAAATCCCCTTGATATTTTTCAACATATATAACTTATCATTCCTTAGGCAATTTATAAGCACACTTTACACTTTCTTTATTTACAAGGAAGCATCGTAGTAGCGAGCTCCGTGCCCCGAATTTTTTATTAAAGTGTAAAGCTACAATTAGTAAGTTTTATACCTTTCAAGTAGGGTACACTGTAGTAGCGAGCTCCATGCCCCTAATACTTAGTATAAAACACTACATTATATTCCCTTTGGGAATTTCCACAAGCTTTGCCTTTTTCAATATCAACAACAATGTGAGTGACTTTGTCACTTTTTAGCACAAAGGGGTATTTTATAAAAAAATGTTAACCTTAAGAATGTACACATACTAGAACAGAAAGGTCAGTAAATGCCCCCCATTTGGGATTAAACAACTATATATTTTTTTTTTTTTTTTAATTTTAAAGATAATGTACAACTCATACAAAGTGTTGCGACGGTGTTGGTAACAGCGGCAACACTAACAGATTTATAGAAAACATAGACCAAGAGATTTTTTCAAACTTGAAAATCTCTCATGGTCCAAGGCTTTGGTCAAAATATCAGCAAGTTGATGTTTTGTATCAATATGCTCTATTTGGATCAATTCCTTTTCTACTAAATCTCTTAAAAAATGATGGCGGATATCAATGTGCTTAGTGCGTGAGTGTTGTACAGGGTTTTTGGAAATATTTATAGCACTCAAATTGTCACAATACATGGTCAAGATATTACTATCAAGACCATAGTCATCAAGCATGTGTTTTAACCATATTAGTTGAGAACAACAACTCCCTGTCCACATATTCAGATTCGGCGGTCGAGAGAGAAACACGGTTTTGCTTGCGGCGTACCATGACACTAGATTATTACCCAAGAAAAAACAACCCCCAATAGTACTCTTTCTGTCATCTATATCCCCTGCCCAATCAGAGTCACTAAAACCAACTAAGTTGGTATTAGTGTCTTTGGTGAACCAGATTCCCAATTCACTTGTCCCAGACACATACTTGATGATTTTCTTGACAGCATTTAGGTGAGAAATTTTAGGAGCAGATTGATATCTAGCACAAACACCTACGCCGAACATTATATCGGGACGGCGCAGTAAGATAAAGAAGACTACCTATCATGGATCTATACAGAGTTGGATCAACATCCTCCCCTGCCTGATCTTTGGTTACCTTAAGAGATGATCCCATAGGTATTTTAGAGCTCTTGGCACTCTCCAATCCAAATCTTTTCACCAGACTTTTAGCATACTTGCTCTGAGTGATGAAGATTCCATCATTCGATTGTTTCACCTGCAATCCTAGGAAATAATTAAGTTCTCCTATCATGCTCATCTCAAATGTAGATGTCATAGCTTCCACAAAATTTTGTAAACATGTTTTAGATGTGGAACCATAAACTATGTCATCAACATAGATTTGAGCAATGACAAGCTCTTTATTTTCCCTAAGAATAAATAATGTCCTATCGGCTTCTCCTCTAACAAATCCATATTCAAGAAGAAAGCTTGTTAGACGCCCATACCATGCACGAGGAGCTTGTTTTAAGCCATATAAGGCCTTATCAAGTCTGTATACATGGTGCAGGTGGAATGGGTCTTCAAACCCTTTGGGTTGCTCAACATAGATCTCTTTATCTAAGTACCCATTCAAGAAAGCCGCTTTGACATCCATTTGGTGCAATGTGATTTTGAGATAACAAGCTATAGCAAGAAGAAGTCTTATTGACTCAATTCTAGCCACTGGTGCAAAGGTCTCGTCAAAGTCGATTCCTTCCACTTGTGTATAGCCTTGAGCCACAAGACGAGCTTTATTACGAACAATATTACCCAATTCATCGGATTTGTTTTTGTAAATCCATTTAGTTCCAATAATGTTAGTATTTAAAGGACGTGGAACTAAACACCAAACCTCGTTACGGGTAAATTGTTCAAGCTCTTCTTGCATAGCTTGAATCCAGAATTTATCATTTAAGGCCTCAATCACATTTTTTGGTTCAACGGAGGAAACGAAACAGGAGTGTTTTACCCGAGAGTATGTGGAGGACATACACACATACCTAACCATATCTCTGTAATCAACCGGCTCCTTGTTCCTTGTTCTAACCCCTTCATTAACATCACCAATTACTTGAGTAATGGGATGATAATTTCTAATTCGAGCCGGGGATCTCTCTGCCGCCTTGATGGTACACCAATCCATCTTCTCCTTCGAGTCACCGCTCTCGGAATTTCCACCGTTCTGTTCTCCTGTGTTGCCTCGGGTGTTGCCATTTCAGGGGCGACACTTGGAGCAACACTTGAATCTGTGGTGCAATGGCTGAATCGATTCTGTTCCAGCCCTTTGTTCGACTTCTTCTAGTAGAGTCGGAGGTATATCATCACCGGTTCTCTGTGGCACTCAAGTAATCGTTAAATTCAATATTTACCGATTCTTGAATCACTTTTAACCTCAAATTATAGACACGATAAGCATGACTGTTTTGAGAGTAGCCAAGAAAGATGGCTTTGTCACTCTTAGAATCAAGTTTTCCTAAGTATTCCCGGTCATTTAAAATGTAGCACAAACACCCAAACACATGAAAATAGTGAACCGTAGGTTTCTTTCCATTTAAAATCTCATAGGGTGTCATAATTGTACCGGGTCTTAAGAAAACTCTATTTGTAGTGTGACAAGCTGTGTTTAATGCTTCGGCCCAAAAACCTTTAGAAATATTTCTAGCAATTAGCATAACACGAGCCATTTCCATTAAAGTCCTATTTTTCCTTTCAAAGCAACACCATTTTGTTGTGGTGTTTTGGGTGCTGAAAACTCATGGTGTATCCCCTTTTACTACAAAAAGTAGAAAAGGAGATGTTTTCAAATTCTCTACCATGATCTGATCTTATTCGAAAAATAGGAGAACAAAACATGTTTTTGATTTTAGAGACTAAGTGAGTAAATTTATCAAAAGTTTCAGATTTTTCTCTTAAGAAATACACCCATGTAAACCTAGAAAAATCATCAACTATCACATAAACATACTTCTTACCTCCCAAGCTTTCTACCTCAATAGGACCCATCAAGTCCATATGTAGAAGCCGAAAACAATGTGTTGTTCCCGAGTGTTGCTCATTGTGTTGTTCAACACTTGTGAGCAACACGAGTTTGCTTACCCTTTTGACAGTCACCACACATCACGGTGTTTTTGAGGTCTAGTTTAGGAACACCTTTGACGGCATTATGTTTGATAATCTTCTCAAGATTCCTATAATGAGAATGACCTAACTTTTGATGCCATAACCTAATATCATCAAGTTTTGTCAAATTGCAAATGATTTATTACCAACCGTATAGCAATTATCACTTGATCTTATTCCAGTCATGACACAAAAGTTAGTGTTATCAAACACTTCACAGGTATTTTTATTGAATTTTACCTCCAAATTGTCATCACATAGTTGGCTAATGCTAATTAAATTAGCAAGTAAACCATCTACGTGCAAGACATTTTTCAAAGGAGGAAAACCAACAATATCCAGTGTTCCTTTACCAACTATTTCACTCTTGCCTCCACCACCATAAGTCACCGAGCCTCCTTGAATAGGTTGGTACTGTTAGGAATGATTTTGTACCGGTCATATGACGTGAACAACCACTATCAAAGTACCAAGTTCCCGCAATGTTAGTCCTTAAGGCCGTATAAACAACATAGCATTTCAGTTTTCCTTGGGTAACCAACCCTTTTTTGAAAATGCTGGATTTACATTCACCGATGTTGCCATAAGTGTTGCCCCGAGAAACCGCGACACTTGAGGCGACACTTGAAGACTGGACATTTTCTTTTGTAGGAAAATGCAATCTGGTTTTAAATGTCCAGCTTTGTGACAAGTATCCACACTCATTGGATTGATCGAGGAATCACTAGGAGTGCTACCCTTTTCCTTGACACGCTCTTTTACAAAACAATTTTTAGTTTCAACATCAAACAAGGAAGAGGTAATACTTTCAAGTGATTCTTGGAACCCAAGACCAGCTTTCAGAGGCTTACTCAATTTGAGTATTTCATCCAATTTGGATGAACTCGTGTTGAGTTTTTTGAAGGTGGATTCGGCTAGGTTGAGTTTGGCCTTGATTTTATCAAGATCCAAGTCTCTCCTACTGAGTTGAGCTTCTAGCCGAGTCAAGGAGTTCTTAAGATCCCGATTTTCCTTTTTCAAGAAAACCACCATCTTATTCTCCTTTTTCCATTCCACGAGGAGAGATTTATAGAGGTTTTTAATTCACAAATAAGTTCATCTTTATCAAGATCATCCTCTATAATCTCTTCTGAATTTAAATCGGTTGAACCATGCAAATTAAGATCATTTAAAGAATCATACCTGCTGAGTGTTGTGCCAAGTGTTGCCAATTCTGAACGACACTTGGGGCAACACTTTCTGAAGAAGTCACCAATGTTGTGTCAAGTGTTGTCAAATCTAACGACACTTGAAGTAACACTCTCGCCGAAGGTAGCTCCTCTACCGTGGCCATCATGACTACTTGCTCCGTCTGTTCTTCTTTCTCCGTTCCTTCCTCCTCTCCATCACTAAGAGATACCCATAAGTTTTTTCCCGCCTTTCTCAAGGTGTTAGCACATTCATTGGCATAGTGACCCCAACCGAACAAGCATGACATTGAATAGATTCAATGTACTTAGGATCGGACCGGATCTTTTCCGAGGATGCACGCCTTGGTGGGATATCCTTTTGATTTGGAGGAGGACTTCTCCTTGGCACATAACTAAAGGTTTTGGCCGTTTGGTCCTTAGCCTTTACCTGCACTTTGTTAAATTTTCTAACCATAGAATTATATCTCTTTGCAAGTAAAGCTACACTAGTATTTTCATCTAACTCCTCGAAGACTTCATCTTCATCGTCCACACATGTGTCCGAAGATTCGACTTTTAAGGCAATATTCTTACCTTTAGAAGCCTCCGTTTGTTCATTGTGATTCAACTCAAAGTTTTTCAAAATACTCATTAAGGAGTTGATGTCCATTGTTGAAAGATTATGGGCCTCTTCAATAGCTGAAACTTTAATATTAAAACGTTCGGGAAGAGTACGAATAGCTTTTGAAACAAGTTGTTTATTTGTAAAAGGCTCCCCTAATACTTGACAAGCATTTGAAATATCAATCAACTTTTCAAAATAAGACGAGATGTCTTCGTTTTCACCCATTCTTAATCTTTCAAATCTACTAGTGAGACCTCTAAGCTTTGTTTCTCGGACACTGCCATCTCCTTCACAAAATCTTTGTAAAGTATCCCAAGCATCTTTTGCAGAGGGACTATTTTGAATGAGTTTGAACATATGCATGTCAACCCATTCATAGATGGCATTCAGTGCCTTTTCATTGAAACTAGCAAGATTATTCTCTTCAATTGTCCACTCGAATTCAGGTTTGACTTGAACGTCACCATCGTCATCCGGAGGAAGCATTGGAACAGAATAACCATTTAAAATAGATCGCCAAGCCCGAAGATCAATTGATTTGATATGTGAGCGTAGGCGAATCTTCCAATAAGCATAATTAGATCCGTCTAAAACCGGTAATCTCTTTTGATTAGGGTTTGCAGGATCATAAGCCATGACAAAAGGATCTAAACACTTAGTATATCAAGTGCTAGGCTCGATACAAATTGAAATTGTCTATGGCTAAGAACTTATGAGACGAAACTCACAAGGTGAGATGAAACTCACGGGTGTTGTCCTTAGTGTTAATGACACTAACGACGACACTTTCACCAATTCTAGAAAAGCACAAATCAATAGAAATAAATATAATTTGCAGCGGAAATATTAAAGCAATACACAAGAATATAATTTTTATCAAGTTATATAAATATATAACTTGATGGGTGCCTAAAAGGCAAGACCTTTCTATTAATAATATGAATTCAATACAAGGTCGAGGTTGTTCCTTAATGATAAACGAACCCTGATATAAGGAACAACATACACGAATTCTCTCGGTAAATAAACACTCAAAAACCTCACAAAAATATAAAAATCTATATGAAATATTCGAGTGTTGGACAAAGTGTTGCCGACATCGAATGGCAACACTTGAGAGCATTCTACTTTTCTTGTGCGATTTGCGTTTTCTGAATTGGATGATCTTCAATGAAGATCCACTGCACTATTTATAGGCCAAAAAGTCTTGGAGCCTACTCAAATGATCAGCTAACAGTTTGGAGTTTGTTTCCTCTATTTATGCCACTCGCCTCTTATGTAGGAGACCTAGTCTTCTCTTGCTTCTCTTGCTTGTACCTCTTAGCTTTGGTTGCCTTGTACTCTGACTTGTTCTCCCCCAGAATAGCTGAATAAAATATCTCCTGGCTTGGTCATCAATTAAACAAATAAACACATGTTTATTTGTTAATTTCTTCTCCTCTTCGTGATTAACGCCCGGGTCTTCGTTGCTGATTTTAAGCTCATTTTAAGGTGACTAACTACTGTTATATAAACATTAATTTACCCATTAATATTTGTGAAAAATACAGTAACTAACTCAGTGTCGCCAATTCCAAATGGCAACACTTTTGGCAACACCAGTGGCAACACTGGTTTGCAACACTTGGGATGACATTCATGACAACACATGATCTAACATTAACAGAATATAGTAAAGGTGTAACATATTGGGCTGTTGTGTGGTGGATGGTATTGTGATTTTGGGAAATACGGTCAAAAGTTTTTTTTCGACCTGAATGTCTTGATTATTAATTGATGAATGTGATTTTATTCATTCAAAAGATATATGTCTAAGCTTATTTTCTGTTCAAAATCTTGAGAATTAAATGTATTTTCAAGTGTTTTATAAGTATATATAGGGGCTGAAGTGCAATTAGGCAGAAAATGAAGGATTTAAGCTGAGTTTTGAAAGTTTAGGGACAAAAGTGCAAAAGAAGGAAAGAGCACTGACTAAATTGAAAATAGGCCGGAGTGACCGCTCTATGAGATAGGGCGACCACACGACATGGACAGAAACTAGGCACGAACGCGCGCATGAAATGGAGCGACCGCCCTTGCTGCTTAGCAACGTAATATTTGTGACAGATTTAATTCCGTCACAATTTGAAGGCAGCTTCGGAAGGATTAGTGACGGAATTGTAGTGGGTTTGTGACAGAATTTATTTTTAATATTCAAAAATAAGGTTTTATGCTTTTATTGTTAATGGCCTTTTAAGGCTAAATTATTTGATTCGTGGATTGAGGTAAGTAACAATTGAATCTTTATCATATCTCTTTCATTGTTATTTTAATGCAAATTAATGAAAATAAATAGCCAAAATAGAAAATCTAATTTAAAAAACCCTTCTCTATCTTATTTTTATGTTTCAACTTTAGCGCTTCTCCCAATTTTCCCAACCATGGCAGTCGCCCCGCACACCCTCCCTCAGCCCACCCTCCCTCAGCAATCGTTCCCCATCCTTACCGTCCTACACCATCTTTCCCCTTCCACACCTTTTGCCTCTCTTTTTCGTCTGTGCCTCTTCACCTCAATACTTCGTTCAAGGCACAACGCCATTTAATCCGGCATCGTCTTCCCTTCATCATCCTTCCCTTACTCCGACAACTAGACTCCAGCGAGAATCTCTCTACTCTCTCTCTCTCTCTCACTCTCTCTCTCTCTATCTCTCTCTCTCTCTCTCCAGATCTGTGTTTGAAACAGATTTGAATATGGGTTTGAAAATCAGATTTGAATCTATGTTTGAAATCTGATTTGATTATGCATTTGAAAAAATCCGATTTGAATATGGATTTAAAAATCAGATTTGAAACTGGGTTTTGATTAATGTTTGGAAGTGAGGATTGATTTTATTTTGGATTTTGATTTTTGAATATGGGTTTTGTTTGAAATATGAATTTTGAATCTAGATTTTCTTTTGATTTTTGGGATGGTGATGGTTATGATGATGGTAGGCTGTGGTGATGAAGTTGGACTAATGGTGGGATGGCGGTGATGAAAGTTGCGGAATTGAGGTGGCTGTGGCAGTCTAGATGGCGTGGGGATGGAATTTTTGGTGATACAATGATAAACAATAAATAAAATAATTTGATTGTATAATGTCAATATTAATTAGTTTATTATATTATTTTTGAAGGAATATTTATTTTTAAAAACAAAGAATAAATTTTTATTTCATTTGAAGCCATTCTTTGAAACATTCTATGCGTCCACATCAAATTTCAAAAGTTGTTTCAAGAATAATAGCATGTGCGTTTATAAGGAGCTTTAACTTAATCGATATTTCGTGTCTCTTTCAATACGAACGAGAGATCAGAAGATCCATCGATTGCGATTTTTAGCATATTGAAATGTACACTCTTATAATAGATTAAATCGTTTATTTAATAAAAAATCCAATTAATTAAAAAGCATGTGCGTTTATAAAAACTTATTGTTGGAATATAAAAACTTATTTCTTTCATTAAAAAAAAAAACACTTAAAATAATAACACTGGGATAACTGGTGTATTTGGAAGTAAGCCAAAGAATGAGCCCATGTGGATGCAATTTGGAATCTTCCCTTATAAAGAACATAGATCTCCCTCTGGATACTCAAAGTCGCAAACATCTGCAATATGGCAACCCAACTCTGTCTCTCCGTAAGTCTAATCTCTCCAACAAAAATTTTCCCCTACAAATCCATAAGTGTTGCCCACAAGCCAGTCCGTTTTGCTGCCGGCAAATCCCTTGTTTCCGTTTCCGTTTCCCCGTCTCTTAGGCAATCGGCAGACTTTAGCTACAAACCGAGCTTTTGGAACTACAACTACCTGAAATCTCTCAAGAGCGACTTCAAGGTGAGTACTTGTCGCATCAAAATTTATTTTTGACATCTTATGTATTTGACCATAAAAGAATACGTTGAGCTTGGTATTATGATTGATTGTTTCAGGTTGAGAAATATAAAAAACGAGCAGAGAAGTTGAAGGATAATTTGAAGATAGTATTTGAAAATTTTGCTGACAGAGATAATCAGCTGGATCATTTTGAACTAATTGATGATTTGCAAAGACTGGGATTGGCATATCATTTCGAGAAAGAAATAAAGAATATGTTGGAATACCTATATATAAGCAGGAGTAGCAAAGGAGCGAATGATGATTTATATGCTACAGCTCTGAAATTTCGACTTTTCCGCCAACATGGATATCATATCACCCAAGGTAAGTACATAATGTCATATTACAAACACTGATATCACGAATGTCAAGAGCTTCCCTAGAATAATTTACTGACAAGCAGTACATAGATCTTAATTTTATTATTTCGACTGCAGATACTTTTAAGAGGTTTGTTGATGATAAGGGGAGCTTTAAAGAGACCCTCCGTAAAGATGTTAGGGGAATGTTGAGTTTGTTTGAAGCTTCATACTTATCATTTGTGGGAGAAAATCTAATGAACGAGGCTTGGCACTTCACAACTGAAGCACATAAAGATTGGAATGAGAAAGTTGAAACAAATATTTTGAGGGAAGTTCAAAAAACTGTTGAGCTCCCATTGCATTGGAGGAGTCCAAGATTTGAAGTAAGGAAGTTCATTGATATTTACGAAAAAAGAGATGGCATGAACCCTCTCTTACTTGAGCTTGCTAAGTTGGACTTCAATTTGTTGCAAGGATTACATCTACAGGAGCTCCAGAATCAAGCGAAGTAAATTCAAATACAAATTTAAGAGAAGCTCCTTAATTGTTAAAATCGATTTATGATTATTTGGGTTTTATTATTGTTCTTCATTATTATTCAAGGAAAATAATAACAAAATTATGGTCGACTACATATAGGTGGTGGAATAATATAGGTCTAGCAGCCAAGATGGGCTTTGCAAGGGATCGAATAGTAGAATCCTTTTTGTGGAGTGTTGGAACCAATTTTGAGCCTCAGTTCGAGCTGCGTAGAACAGTTCTAACTAGAACAATTGCACTAATTACAGTAATAGATGACATTTATGATATATATGGTACCTTGGAAGAACTTGAGTTATTCACTGATGCCGTTGAGAGGTTAGTATATAAACATCATAGCTTGATCTTTGTTGTCCTCCTCACTTTAAATAAAATATCTTGCTCGGATTTTTTGCAGATGGGATATCAATGATATTAAGAGGCTTCCAAACTGTATGAAGATATGCTTTGTAGCTTTATACAACTTTGTAAACGAGTTAGTTTATGACATCCTCAAGGAGCAGAACCTTGACATATTACCTTACCTAAAGAAAGCAGTAATCTAATTTTGTTATTTCTTTGTAATATGAGATATTTTTACAACTTTTAAACTTCATGATAATATAATTGATTGTATTTATGCAGTGGTTTGAGCTGGTCAAATCCTATTTGATTGAGGCACGGTGGTACAACAGTGGATATAAACCAACATTTGATGAATACATGAGCAATGGTTGGATATCAGCAGCAGTCCCACTTGCTGTTATTCAAGCCTATGTTGGAACAATGGAGCCAATTAATACTGAAGCACTAGAGTTTCTTGCTAAGAAACCTGATATATTATACTGGGCAGCATTCATTTTTCGAATTGCTGATGATTGTTGCAATCAAACGGTACAATCCGAAATATGATTATGGTTAGTTAATTAACGTATATTTTTGTACTAATAACTTGCCAATCTTGAATTTCAAAAAATAAAATATTGTCAGGATGAGTTAAAGAGAGGGAACGTTCTGAAATCAATCCAATGTTACATGAATGAAGCTGGTGTTTCTGAAGAAGTTGCTCGGGAACACATGACATATTTGATGAGAAGTGCATGGGAAAAGTTGAACGAGTGCAGGCTTGAGGATTCACCATTACCGAAGTCATTTGTTGAGACTCTGTTAAATATTTTACGATCAGCTCATTGTATGAATCATGATGGGGATGTTTTTGGTGCTCAAGATACGCGGAGTATAAACCTAGTATCAGCTTTGCTCTTACAACCAATTTCCTTATAGGTCACATAATGTTTCTCTAAATTTTTCCAGCAGGGCCTATTCGCACACAAGATCAAATTGTTAAAAACTTTAAATAATGATCTTATTGGACACCCAAACAGATTATAATTGATCAATATGATTGAATTTCGTATTAAATAACTATTTTGTTCCTCAAATATCACTTAATTATGCGTTTGATAATCGTTATTTTATTTTATTTTTTTTGTACTTTGTGTCTAACTATTATATTTGCCCCATAGTTAGTCATTTGAATCATTTTTCTTGTTGGGTATTTGAGGGTTTGTAATTGAAAAGTTATTTAGAGGAAGGAGATTTTTTTTATAGAACTTTGTATGTTATGAGCTGCCCCATTAATAGCCGAGGGACCCATTATCATATCAACATTGCTGCTGGTTGACCTTTCCTTTGTTTGGCCCATGTCCACAATGTTGTGAATTTGGTGCTTTCCCGTTGCAATCTAGACAAAGAATCAATTTATCCATACACACCGTATCACAAGAAACACACACACAAGAACACAAGAGTTGTTTACCCGGTTCATTCACCAACTCGTGAACTACGTCCGGAGGCAATTGCCAAGCCAATATGTATTCTAATATGTTGCTACAATCAACTACAATATGTTCTAGGCCGAAATTATGCTTATATAGTTATACAAGGAAGCCCTAACTCAGTTTAAGAAGAGATCTAATCAAAATAGGAAACGAAATAAAACAGCTGCTGAAGAATCGGGCATAGAGCGGCCGCCCTCAAGGCCAGCGCGGCCGCCCTCGTCGACAGAGAATTTTACCCCCTCATACGTAGCTCCAGCGCGGTCGCCCTCCACCAAGCGCGGCCGCCCTCGTCAACAGAAGTACCTCCGAGATTTTCCTCCTTGATCTCACCACCTCCGACTTAGGCTCCTCCTCTTCCTTGTAGTTTAGGATCCAATCCCAACAATCTCCCACCGGAGACTAAACTAACAAACATAGAAACACCATCAACTCCCACCACGGAGTAAAGACCTTCGAACACATTTCCCCCTCCATATTGGCTTGACACTACCTCACCTCTCCTCAAGTACTAAGGCGAGTTGAAACCAAGCGACGTTTCAACCTCTCCGTGTTAGATTGTTCTTGCCTCCCCAAATCAGCTTCTACCTTGATTTCTCCCCGCAAGTCTAACTTCGCCTTCTCCCTCCAGACCCACCTTCCTCGCAATGCTTCCCCTTGAAACTCGGACACACCTTGTTTCTTGCATCGTCTGTTTTTGGTCTGACACCGCTCTCTGTTAGGGCACTTGGACTTCCACACCACGTTGATCAACTTTGAGTCCCCCCAACACACCGTTTCTTGATGTCTCCCCATTTCACAACAACAGGCCGGTTCTTTAGCCTCTTGCTCCCACCGGAACGAACATAGACATTATAGGTAGAGTACAACATCTTCCCCTTAACCCCACGAGCCAACACCTTAGCCCCTTTTGTGACTTTCCAAGACCCACCAATGAAAGAAACACCATACCCTTCACTGTCAAGATGTCCCACAGAAATCACTCTTCTCCTCAAATCCGGAACATGCATCACGTTGTGTAGTTGTAAAATAGCCCCGTTAGGTGTCTTCATCATCACATCCCCCTTACCTTTGACCTTCAATGGCTGACCGTCACTAAGATAGACAACCCCAAAGTCTCCAGTTTTATACCGCTTCATTGATTCTGCATCCCCACTAGCATGACAAGAAGCTCCAGAATCCAACACCCAATCTTCTCTCGACTGCTCCTCTCCAAGGATTAATACATCTCCACCATCATCCACCACGTGTGCACCACCACTTTTACCCGGACAGTCATAACTGATATGACCCAATTCGCCACAATTGTAGCACTTGACCTTTTTCCCCTATTTTGGTCTTCCCCTATTTCTCTCCACCCTAAGTGCAGCCCCATCTACAAAAGATTCTCCCCTTTTCTCTTTCCTTCGCAACTCCTCTTGAAGGATGAGATCTCTAACCTCCGTATACACCAATGCTGCTTTCGACGTACTAATCGTTGTGACAGTAACCTCCCAACTATCAGGCAATGATTTTAGTAGAAAACAAGCTAGCACTTCATCGGAGAAAGTAATATCAACACTTTTCAATTGGTCCACCATACCTTTGAAATTGCCGATATGACTTGCCGCTGTCTGCCCCTCTGACATCTTCGCATTCGCAAACCTCTTTATCAAATGCACCTTATTGATATTCGACGGCTTCTCATACATGTCCGACAGCGTTTGTAGCAACTCCACCGTTGTCTTGGCCTCCATAGTGTTCCGTGCAACGTCGTCGGTTAGGGCACTCCTTACCTCTCCTAACGCCTTCCGATCCAACGTCTCCCAATCCCCTTGTGACATGCCTTCGGGCTTCTCCTTCAAGGGTCCATGAAGATCCTTACAATAAAGGTAGTCTTCAATCCTTGTCCTCCAAAACGTGAAATTCACACCGTTGAATTTCTCGATTGAGTTCTTCATCTGATTGCTTCACAAAGATCCCCAAGAACGCGATTCAAAAAATCAACTAATGAAACTTTGAATCCTCCAAACCTGGCTCTGATACCAGTTGTTGTGAATTTGGTGCTTCCCCGTTGCAATCTAGACAAAGAACCAATTTACCCACACACACCGTATCACAAGAAACACACACACAAGAACACAAGAGTTGTTTACCCGATTCATTCACCAACTCGTGAACTACGTCCGGGGGCAATTGCCAAGCCAATATGTATTCTAATATGTTGCTACAATCAACTACAATATGTTCTAGGCCGAAATTATGCTTATATAGTTATACAAGGAAACCCTAACTCAGTTTAAGAAGAGATCTAATCAAAATAGGAAACGAAATAAAACAGCTGCTGAAGAAACGGGCATAGCACGGCCGCCCTCAAGGCCAGCGCGGCTGCCCTCGTCGACAGAGAATTTTACCCCCTCGTACGTAGCTCCAGCGCGGTCGCCCTTCACCAAGCGCGGCCTCCCTCGTCAACAGAAGTATCTCCGAGATTTTCCTCCTTGATCTCACCACCTCCGACTTAGGCTCGTCCTCTTCCTTGTAGTTTAGGATCCAATCCCAACACACAATACTCTCCTCACACTCACATTTTGAATTGACAAACATCAGTCCAATTAGGGTGGACTCTACATTAAATGGTGTGATGGGTTACAAGGCCTTTCACAGAACAACAATTGCCCTAATCTGAATCGAGTCTACTTTAAATGGTGTGATGGGTTCTAAGGCCTTTGATGCGGGTCAATGATACAGGTCAACAAACAGCAGAATTTTAGCAGAAGATGGGAGCGGTCATGCAAGGTTGGTGACCTGGCCGTGCATGGTGGCAGTATGACGTAGCGGAAGACTTGATAAAGATTAATCACAGAATTTCGCTCGAGAAATTCAGCGATTAACCGTCAATTTTCGCTCGAGAAAACTGAAGAGTAAACACTCAATTTTTATTAATCAACAACTTAAATTCGGAATTACATATAACCCTAATTATATAGTGACCCTAGGACTTGAAAAACAAGTCAAAAACTTTCCAAAATAACCCTAGTCTATATAGTAACCTAATCAATCAATAAAACCTTAAAATAAAGTCCTAATATACTTCTAATACAAAAAATATTACCTATTTAAAATAAATTCCGAAAATAATAAAATAATAACAAATAAAAATAGTTAAAATCAAATCCTAATTTGTCATAATAATTTCCCTTCATCATTCTCCCCTGCTTGAAGAAAATTCGTCCTCGAATTTTAAGATTTGCTTGAATTGAAGCACTTGGAACTATTTGACGAACTT
The DNA here is from genome assembly GCA_022495995.1 of Adenophora triphylla var. japonica. NCBI lineage: Eukaryota > Viridiplantae > Streptophyta > Magnoliopsida > Asterales > Campanulaceae > Adenophora > Adenophora triphylla. The sequence continues at coordinate 337,978 of JAFEMH010000604.1, forward strand.
TAAATTTAGTACCACTCGCCATGATGTCCATCCAGTCTGTCCATCCATTCATGAGAAAGTTCTCAATAATCATCTTTTTGAAGAACCAAGAATCTGAAATATTAGAACTATCAAAATTGAAAGGATCTTCTTAAGGATGACCAATGTCAAACTTCCACATCAATTTTTCTTGTGAAGATTCAACGCCAACCATTGGTACACCCATATGATGAGATGTTGGTAATTGACAGATTTCACAATTACATTCATCATAAATAGGTGGTTTTGACCAATCAATGAAAAGTTCGGCAGTCACCTCTGTTCTAAAAGACCCCGCCTAAGGGCGCCTAGGCCCCGCCTAGGCGCTAGGCCCCTCTCCAACGCCTAGTTCTAAGCCCCGCCTAGGTCCTGACTAATCCCGACTAATCCCGATTAGTCCCCGACTAGTCCCCGCCTAGGCGCTAGGCCCAGCTCCGCCGCCTAGCATCCGCCTAGCGCTTTTTAGAACCTTGGCAGTCACCGATTCGACGAAAGGCCACGAAATATCACCACCATCAGAATCCACCCCCAGTCTCGCTGTCCGTCGCTGCCACCAGGTCTAGGCTGATTCCTCCGAGTCTGTTGATTGAACAAGTCGGTCATCCAGACCGTTAAATGTTCCATCAACAACTCCATATGTTGATCTACGATGGATCCGATGCGTTTCTCCGGAACCGCTTCATCTCGCTCGTAGATCGCTTGCACAGTTTGTCTCTTCTGCCCCCGAACCATTCTTCCTAAATCGAACGAAAGGCTCTGATACCAACTGACGTAGCAGAAGACTTGATAAAGATTAATCACAGAATTTCGCTCGAGAAATTCAGCGATCAACCGTCAATTTTCGCTCAAGAAAATTGAAGAGTAAACACTCAATTTTTATTAATCAACAACTTAAATTCGGAATTACATATAACCCTAATTATATAGTGACCCTAGGACTTGAAAAACAAGTCAAAAACTTCCCAAAATAACCCTAGTCTATATAGTAACCTAATCAATCAATAAAACCTTAAAATAAAATTCTAATATACTTCTAATACCAAAAATATTACCTATTTAAAATAAATTCCGAAAATAATAAAATAATAACATATAAAAATAGTTAAAATCAAATCCTAACTTGTCATAATAATTTTCCTTCATCACAGTAGCTACAAACGGCCCTCAATATATATTAGGGTTTTATGAAATAATTAGTGTAGGGTATTTTGGTCTTTTCATTTATAAGTTTTTTTAGGGTTTCATTAGTATTTATAGTTGTGTTAGGGTTTGAGAAAAAGAGATCTTTGATGAATAGAATTTGATATTGGGTGTTTACCCTGTATTTCCTAGAAGTGATTAAATTCCTTTTGGATCTCGACTCTCCGTATTGATTAAACTCTATGATTGTTGAAGATCGATTATCGGCTAATGTGCGCGTTACTACAGTAATTGATATCTATCCCCAATCCTAAACATCGATTAAATTCCGCTAGTGTTGAAGATCGATTACTAGTATTGATTAAATTCTACTAGTATTGATCTATCCAAGTCTTCCGCTACGTTAGTTGGTATGAGCTCCGGTTCGAATCTTGGAATCATGCCGCGAGAGAAGAAACAAACTGTGGAAGAGATCTATGAGCGAGATGAGGCGGCTCTGGAGGAATGCATCAGATTCATCGTAGATCAACGTATGGAGTTGATGATGGAACATTTAACGGGCAGGATGGCCGACTTGTTTAAGGAACATTTAACGGGCAGGATGGCCGACTTGTTCAAGGAACAGTTAACGGGCAGGATGGCCGACTTGTTCAATCAACAGACTCAGAGGAACCACCTCGTGGCGCCCCTCATCGTGGATATTGACTCGTGGATGAGTCTTTTCAAAGGAGGTGAGAATGATGCAGGTCAATGATACAGGTCAACAAAAAGCAGAATTGTGGTAGAAGATGGGAGCGGCCGTGCAAGGTTGGTGACCCGGCCGTGCATGGCGGCAGCAGCAACAAATCGCCCTCAATATATTTTAGGATTTTAGGGTTTTATGAAATAATTACTGTAGGGTATTTTGGTCTTTTCATTTATAAGTTGTTTCAGGATTTCATTAGTATTTATAGTTGTGTTAGGGTTTGAGAAAAGGGGAGCTTTGATGAATAGAATTTGATATTGGGTGTTTACCCTGTATTTTCTAGAAGTGATTAAATTTCATTTGGATGCCGAATCTCCGTATTTATTAAATTCTACGATTGTTGAAGATCGATTACTGGCTAACGTACGCGTTACAACAGTAATTGATATCTATTCCCAATCCTAAGCATCGATTAAATTCTGCTAGTGTTGAAGATCGATTACTAGTATTGTTTAAATTCTACTAGTATTGATAGCTATCCAAGTCTTTCGCTACGTCAGCCTTTCACACTACAACCGTTGCCTTAATCTGAATCGAGATTGAAGGTCCAGATATTTTTGAAGTAAATACGGGACACAAAACTTTGGTAGTTTTTGCCGCATTTGGAGAGCAATGGAGTGCTTTAAACATACAGAATGAGTTTGTTGTCTCTTCGATGACCGCAACTGACTTGGATAGAGAATCAAAAATTAATTTGGTTCGGGATAAAGTTCGGCAAGCTCAAGCTTCAACAGCTCATACGTAACGCTCCCCCCCGAAGCTCGTCGTAACAACCCTAAGTATTTTAATAATTCGTATCAGATTAAAACTAATCTTTCAGTTACTATTCCTACCAGAGAAAAATGTGTCTCCGATCCGAAAAACTATCACTCGATCCGAAGTATCATTGTCTTCATGCAGAGACTCGCCAATACGGAGGAATGATAGGAGATGTGAATGTATCTCCATGGGCACCAAGGGCGGATAGTCACTCTTTTGATGACTAATATATTGAAGAAGATGAATTTATCCCGGTTAAAAAAATTTGAATAAACGCGTTCATGTTAGAAGCTAAAGGCAGACTCTAGAAGATAGAAGACACTAGGGATAATTTTATTTATCTGTCTTCCTTTTTATTTCATTTTGTTTTTATTGGCGTTTTGTTTCGTGATAGTTTGATCTAGTTCCCCATCACACTTTGTTTTTATATTTTAATAAAATTAGGGGGCTTCTTTGAAGTCCCTTTCGATTAAAAAAAAAATAAATTGAAACATATATATTGTGTTCTCCGTATTTTATTATATTGGAATATTGAAATGAAAATCTTCATTCCCACCTTTTATTGATCCGATAATAATGTCTTAATGGTGTTTGACAATTTTGCATTTCAGGCGGCCGCATACATCTAGAAAAGTGCATTTAAACCCCTTAATATTTATCCAATTCTATTGTTCTTCCAAATTTTAGTTTTATTAGATCATTTCTTTGAGTAATTGAAAAAGTTATTATACTCCTCAACTAAAATTGATGAGCTCTGACTTTTTGTTATATTTATACATATACTTATGCATAGTAAAATACACACAAATATACCACATATATACTTACACCAAATATATACAATGGGACCCCCAAAATATCACATACATACTTACTCCTATATATAACCCTCCTTTACAAGATTCACGTAAGTCATCCTCTCTCTCTCTCTCTCTCTACAATACTCTCTCTAGAGTTCTCTCCATACAATTACTCTCATATTTACATACGGATTCCTACACCCGAGGGTTATAGCGGGGCATCTCCCACACCCCTAATGGTGCTATTTCATGCAGACCTCCAGTAGTTCTATCTGCCAAGGGCAAGACAACTCCCCGAGTAGGAGCCTTATTGAGTGAATCCTGCCTCGTTTTGCTCTCTTTAGCCATCTGGCGAGCACGGGGCGGCCTTCAACTCGGCTTGAGAGACTTTGGGGGCCATAGTAATGTCTTCTGATCTGTGTAAGAGAAAAAAGAAAGGTCAGATAGCAAGTCAAAAGAAAAAGAAAAAGCAAGCAAAATATGATAAATTGAAGGCAAAAATAAAAATATACCATTCCACTCCGGAATTTCCCAGACCGCGCCCATCATGCTGGTCTCACACTTGGCCTCAATGAAAATATTCGCGGACTCTCCGGTCCAGGTCGCGTAATAGGGGATCTATAGCTACCCTAGGGGCCATGTTAAAACCTTCCTTAGGGGGAGCCACCCCAGCGTAAATAAGCAAAGGCTCGTCATCCACGATTGAGGCCACATAAAAAACTGGAGTTCCCTTCTTCTTAATGTACATAACTAAGTATTTGGCTATCGCGATCTGTAGACCCTCAGACTCCGACGGACTGGGATATGAACTCATGGTAATCCTAATGGGGGCTAAACCCTCTAGTCTGGGTAAACTCGAATCATACCTACTCTCGATCAGAAATGCGTTCTTTTGGTTTCATTGGTCAAATTTATTGTTCGGGGTAAAGAATGTTTTGGCGGAAATGGATTTGGTTTTTAAACCAAGATTACCGTTTGTAATCTGGTTGGAATAATAAGCATATAGCCTAGAAAAAGTAGGCTCATAGCCGAGGATCCTACACACCACTATAAAAGAGACCAGAGCTCGGACAGTTTTTGGAGTGAGGTACATTGGTAGGCAGTTGTTAAACTCAAGGAATTGAACTATGAAGGGGTCAAGGGGAAGCCTAAGCCCGCTCTCAAATTGGGCTCCAAAGAAAATTCATGCCCTATTGCTATCTCGGACATCGAAGATAGTCTCGGGACGCAGTCTCCCTTTGTGCTCGATCTCTTGCAGCCCGCGAATGAAAAAATTGTTGGGGTCGATATAGAAGGTTAGGGCCGGGTCATCATCTAAGTCCTTGCGAGCTACAACCTTCTTCCCGGGCTGACCGTGGCCAGAGGTGGAAGCACCAGCTTGACTCTTTCCTCGAGCAGCAGCGGTCTCCACGTGGCCCTCAGAGAAAGCATTCACGATTTCAATAGCCTTTTGGGCATTCAATGCCTGGTCGCGCTCTCGAGGAAACCTTCATAATACCCCCATATCATGATATTTCTAAGATGTGTATGGTCTCCCAAAACAAGCGTATCACCAGAAAGGTACATCATCTTCTTGGTTCACATAACCAGGGCAGGACCCAATTTCCCCAGTCATACCCAATGGAGAAATACTTGAAGGACTCTAGAGAAAGCTTGACCCAATCACCAGACACCTTACGATAAATCCCACCGGACTTCTTATCAATGGCGAAATTGTTAGGGGTCATACTGTTATTTAAAATTAGAGGGCACTCCATAAGATAGGTCATGATGAAGGACAGAAGAAGGAAGAATTACAAATTAATGAGAATGTAAAACACTTAAGTAAATGGAACTAGCAAGGAGGATGCTTAAGGAAGCTGTAAAATTTTCTCTCTCTAGTAAGCAATATCAAAGGCTGAGGGGGTGATAAAAGGTTGAAAGGGAAATAGGGTTTGGTATTTTTAGGCCAAGGAATACGGGTTAACCCGTATTAATGAGCCCACAAACTATATTCTCTCTAATGGTGAACCGACAGATCTTTTAAATTTAGAATTAATGGTGGTTAGAATTTATGGCACCTTTTGGAATTCGTGAAACGTCCCGTTCGTACCTGACACGCGCTAACGGTTCAACAATTCATAGGTCCCACGCAAGCCTTTTCCGGGAGGTAGCCTGAATCTTATACAACCTTCCACTAAACTCCACACGCGTGCCTATTACGTGCACCTAAGCAGGGAGTCTGCATAAAGCAACAAGAATTCACAACACTTGTGCCCGCAAAAATGACCAGATCGCATACCGAGATTTATATATGCCTTCTTGCCCTAACCATGAATGATCCAGCACTCAAAGCAAGGGGCCACTGATGAGCCTGGACCCTTCAAACCGAATCTGGTCCAAAGGCAACGTATGTGATGTGGCACCCCTAAGATCAAGTCTTATTAATCCGCTTTGACCGCGGTCTCAAACTTGATCGAGCTCTAGCTCACTCTGGACCAAGGAAATATGTGCTATAGCAACCCGTAGACCGAGCTCCCTCAGGCCACATTGACTGCGGTCTCATATCAGACTACTGGTTAATATCAGGCTTACGGGACCAGAGTCCGTACAAGGTCTTACACCAGATGGCATGTCACGACCCTAATCATAGGAACTGTTTTAAGCACTTGTTGAGCACGTGGGGGTGGGGTGCGTGGCATTTCATTTTATGCATTTCATAATATTTGTGAATTTTATGTGTTAGTTTAATATTTTAATAATTTATTTGGCATTTTAAGTATGTTAATAAATTAACTTTAATTATTTGATGACTAAGTGAAACAAATAGGAGTTGTGTAGTGAATTTATAGTATTGGAAAAATTAAATAAAAGTTTATAATAGGGTTGAGGTGCTAATGTGTAATAGTGGGAACTTAAGAAAGTTAATTGTAGTAACTTCCTTCTTAGAGGAGCTTAGGTGGAAATTTGGTAATGTTTATCCTTGGTTTTGGTAGAGAAGCTTCATAATTTAACAAATATCAGTAAGTTCATATCCTCTTTCCATGAGAAAAGCTTAGGGTTCCAATTTCCTTCAATAATTCACTATAAATCAAGTGTTGTTCCGTTCTTCGATCCGTTCGCATCTAAATGCTGAGGAAGCTAAGAGGATCACGTCTATCCGATTAAAGTTTTTCTCATTTTCGATTTAATTGAAGTAAGTTATTATGTTTTCATTCAATTATTGTCCATTCCATGTTTAAAGTAGATATGGTTGTTGAATAATTGTTGCATGTCAATTTTGGTCCTTTTCATTGGTTTTGGAATGGATGGAAATAGGTTTTTGATGAGTATAAAGAATTGATGGTATAGTGGTTTGGTTTAAAGTGGCCATGGTTGATGTATAAATTATGGCATGGTATTTGGAACATATTTTTTTCTTGGGTTGAAATGGTTTAGGGATGAGTTGCATAAGGAGTGTAGGGTGGAATTAGCTTAAGTGAAGGTTTGGAGTATAAATTGTTGAATGGTATTTTGGGAACCTTGTTAATTGAGGTTAGAATGGGTGGAAATGTTCTTGTTGAGTATTAAACTGAAGTTAGATGTAGTAGTGTTAGTTGAGGTAAAAAGGGTATGAGTAAAATGACAAAATTTTCCAAGGCCTGCTGATGTTTAAAACATCAGTGCTGAATTCTGCTGAAGGGCACGACTCGTGACATGTGGCACGAGTCGTCCCCGGCCCCCTTGTGCAGTTGTGACACAAGTCGTGTACTTTAGTGCACTCGTGGTGATTTCAATTGGCACGACTCGTGCTGTAGGGCACGAGTCGTGCCCTGCCCTGTTATTGTTGAATCAGTTTTCAAGATTTTTAATCCTAACTACCTAAACTATTTTTGAACCACTTGAACACTCTAATCCTAGTACAACATATGAGCTACAGAATGATGTCTTAACTTGTCCAAAATGATATTGGAAAGGTTCTTAAATATTGTCTTGAAAATGGTTGAAAAGCAAGAAGGGAAACATAACCAAAGTTGAATAAAACTTGGTGAAATGATTTTGTACCTTTTGTTGAAGTTAAGCAATGTTATATATGAACATGTAAGGCTTATTTGTGTTATATTGTGCCAATGTTTAGTTACATATTCATGGTTTGTAAATTCAATAGTGTATTGAAATAGATGTTGTAATATTTTGTTGGTTGAACATGAGTAATATTACCATGTTGTTTATTGATATCCCTATTGTAAGTACCCAAATTCGGATCGTTACAATCCGTTAACAGGCCCTTTCAATTTAACCGGAATCCGTTAACTCCCCCTTTTCGAGTCAACGAGACTTCCCAGGACTGCCCCGTGCATCCAAATTCCAAAGTGTACTTAACACATGTTCTCACACGCAAAAGTACCACTTTTCTCGAAATATGCAATTTTCGGGGTCTTCCGGGGTATGATTTGCTGTTTTTGAGAGTCTCGACCTTCCGGAGGTCATAACATCCTCATACGAACTCCATTTTGGGCATACCACATCTCAAATCGAACGCGAGAACAAGATCTATACATACAACTAATTTAATCAGGGACAATAGCCAATCGGCAGAGCTGGCCGGCCGGCCTGTTTTACTGGTTTAACCAAACAAGCCTGCACATGTCAATATCAATCAATTCAAGGCCAAAAGACCAAAATGCCCCTAAAATTGAAGGTTAGGCCGTCCGGCCTGTTCTCCCAGATAAATAATTAGTCTAAGCAATCTTTCTAGGACTGTTCGATATTTAAAAATTGTCCAAACCAGTCCAAACTAGTCCAAGGTAACCTCCTTCTCCACTCCTTCTCCTCCTATAAATACTCCCCCTCCTCCTTCATATTTCCTCACCAATTCACCTCCACTCTCCACCCCTAGATCAAACGCTAGTCTTTTCCCACTCTTTGGGGGCCCTCGTGCTACTCATCGATGGAATTCTCTGCTCTTCGGGGGCCCTCGTGCTACTCGTCGGTGGATTCTAATCCTCAAAAACACAGGCTAAACCGACCAAAGTCGAAACGCTGCCCTAATTCTTAGGCTTCTGAGCACCAAATAAAGGGGAAACTCTATCCGATTCAAAATCAAGGTTTGCCCCGCAAAACTCGAGTTCGTCATTCGAACTCCTTTTAAACCAAACACGAGCCAAACACTTTCGAAACACCTCTCAAACACCTTTTTATATCCCGTATACATCCTCCCGATCCAAAGAGTCAACACCTAGCCATTGGTAACACTCTCACTCTCTAAACCCCGCTTTGTCTCGATTTATGCGTCATACGCTACATTCGATCCGATCGAAGTTCTCAAAATGTAGACGAAATGCCGTCTACGGGTCTCGAGATGATCATCCCTCTATCATCTTTCTCCCTCAAGAGAAGTGATTTTGGGTTAAAACGGAGATCGAGTCCCCTTTTTACTTTATGTCATTTACCGTCCGAACCGTTTTGTTCGTCGATCGTACTTTTACCGTCCGAACCGTTTGGTTCGTGATTGTCATTTATAAGTCCGGATCGTTTGATCCGTTGATATTGCTACTTACTTTACGCTCTTCACAAGTCCTACCCGTTAGGTTCGTTGATTCGGATATTTACAAATTCGAGTTATTTGGCTCGTCGATCGCACTTTTACCGTCCGGATCGTTCGATCTGTTGATACCGCATTTCAATACTATCATTTACAAGTCCAAACCGTTTGGTTTGTTGATAGTATTTACTTTCAAATGTCCGAGTCACAAAATGACTCGTTGATCGCATCTTACTTGCCATCATTTTTATCAAAATTGGTAACATCGTAATGCCCAGTTCAAAACCGAAAGTTCGTCATTCGAACTCCTTTTCAAAACTCCTCAAAACCGACGTTTGTCATTCAAATGATATTTTACCAAAATCAACGTTTGTCATTCAAACCAAGATTAAAGCTTGTCATTCAAGCTCATTTTCAAAATCAACACGAACACACACACACGCACACATTTCGAGAAAGGTAGAAAGACTCGTCATACGAGGCGTTTCGGGTGATCTCAATATACTCTTCTCGAAACGTAACGTGACCTTCGAACTTAACAATCTCTTTTCAAAAAAGCCTTTTCCTAAGTTTTGGCTACCAATCAAAATGACCTCCTTTTTCAAAGCCTTTTCCTAAGTTTTGGCTACCAATCAAAATGACCTCCTTTTTCAAACCAGCCTTTTTCAAAGTTTAGGCTCATAATACAAAACGGCGTGGCGACCCTCTCCTTTCGGCGAGGTCCCAAGTGCGAAAGCCGCTTGCCGCGTTTCCGCGCGCGATCTGAGTAATTTCAGTTGGCGACTCCGCTGGGGAAGTAACATGTTTTTCAAAACTCTTTCATTTTAAAAACGCTCTGTGGGTCAAACTTTCGTTTACCCTTCCTCATTTTTATGTGCGTGTGTGTTTTCTCCGTGCTTCGTGTTACTTCTGTTTTATTTTCAAAAAAGGAAATTTCAAACAACTCTGTTTTCAAAACATTGGACTGTTTTCAAAAAAAAAAAGATGTTGCTTTTTCATCTCTTTCAAAATCATAACATGTTCGTGCATTTCCGTTCATACTTGATTCTTTGTGCTATATTTTGAACTGCGCATAAATTCTTTAAGACTCATTCTGAAAATCTCTATTTTACTCAGAAAAAAAAAAGAATTTAGTGACCGCACACTACTCGCACTGCTGCCTTGGTACACCGCACGCTACGCATAATTGCTGCCTCGGTACACTGCACACTACAACCCTCAACCCGGGGTGACCGTTCAGCTGCAGCTTGATTGGCCTTCCTACACCCTTCGAGCGTGCACGGGGTCATCCCAAACAGCCCATCCTAGCCCGTGTAATCCATGCACTCTTTGTGTCACACTTCGTCCAAGACCTTGGTTGGTTTTTGGCTTAGTTCGTGTCATAAAGCCTAAGTGTATGCTTTTACACCGATCTCCCTCACAAGTCAAACTAAAAAGTTGAGATCGAAGGTCATATCTCGACCCGAAGTCTTAGCTTTTCAGCTTTGGCTTTGACGCAAAACTGTTTTAAAAACATACCCGAAGGTTCAATGTGACGTAGTGTCATCAAACCCTCGACGTAGGAACCATACTCGCCACGACTTGGCCAATGCCAAAAGCTAAGGCCCCTCGCGAGAGCGAGTCAAGAAAGGTCATGCCAAAATTTCGGCACGAATTCTGCCTTAACTTAAGGATGTTGACTTCGACCGTGACCCGCATGTCACATACATTGAAAGTTTACATGACCGACTAGCCTTAAGTTCACTTTTCCCTTTGTCAGTGGAATCCTCTTGCCTTATAGGACCCTCGCTCGGGATTGTCCGTCCCGGGAAGACGATTTACATGTGAAAAACGAGGGGCTTATAGATGTAGTGTCGGGATCCAGTGACTCAAGCCCTTGGTTAGTTGCGAAAAAGAAGAGCAATCTTTTCCAACCATTTAGGACTCTGAGAAAGACATGTTTTCAGTAAACTTGAACAGTTAATAGAATAACAATTGCATGATCCCATTTCGGGAATCTTTCAAATCTCAACCTTTCATGGTTAAATAGTCAATCTCGACATTCACGGCCCGATCTTCAATCTTTAATTGCGACCTTTCTCGGTCTGATCTCCAATCATGGCTTTCGCGGTCCAATCCTCAATCGCGACCTTTCTCGGTCCGATCTCCAATCGTGGCTTTCGCGGTCCAATCGCGACCTTTCTCGGTCCGATCGCCAATCGTGACCTTCGCGGTCCAATCCTCAAAAGCGACCTTTCTCGGTCCGATCTCTAATCTCGACCTTTCATGGTCTAGTCCTCAATCGCGACCTTTCTCGGTCCAATCTCCAATCGTGACCTTCGCGGTCCAATCCTCAATCGCGACCTTTCTCGGTCCGATCTTAAATCTCCAATCGAGACCCTCACGGTCCGATCTCAAATCTCCAATCCTCAATTGCGACCTTTCTCGATCCGATCTCCAATCGTGCTTTCGCGGTCCAATCTTTAATCGCGACCTTTCTCGGTCCGATCTCAAATCTCAAATCTCGACCCGTTCGCGGTCCAATCCTCAAACGCGACCTTTCTCGATCCGATCTCAAATCTCGACCTTTCGAGGTCTAGTCCTCAATCGCGACCTTTCTCGGCCCGATCTCCAATCGAGACCCTCACGGTCCGATCTCAAATCTCAAATCTCGACCTTTCGCTGTCCAATCCTCAATTGGGACCTTCGCGGTACGATATTCGATCTTTAATCGCGACATTCGCGGTCCGATCTTCAATCTTTAATTGCGACCTTCTGTAAGTACGCCAATCCAATCCGCTACCCTTTTAGATGCATTTTAATTCGATAAAATTGCATTGAGGGGCGTTTTGGTAAATTCCCGGTCTATTCCGAGACTTCCGAAAACATTCCATAAGTTTCTTGCAAAGGAAGTATCTTTTGGTACTTTGCTCATGCTAAAGGACCTGCAGGGAAAAAACCCGTTTTGGACCTTTTGGGTATTATCATTGAATGTTCCAGAACCTGGTTTTGGCGCCAAAAGAAGTTGGTGACACCTTGTGTCACGCGACAGATCGAGGCATGGAAAATGGTTACAGAAGGTCGTGTGACACCTTGTGACCATCAACTGCAGCCTATAAATAAGACTCTACCCCTCTCAGAAATGGATCCCAACTTTCACATATTGTTACTCTGCCAAAATTGGAGCGTAACTCACATACTGAACACACACCTCTCTCTCTCCTACCCAAATCAATCTTCAATTCCCCCAATTCACTCGAATTTACTCATCCATACTTAGATCCATCATCCATCAATCAATTCCAGTCCAAGTAACTTCAGAAGCAGCTGTTCTATACCAAACTTGGTATAGAATTCGTGGAATCATCAAGGGTAACCCCTCAATTCCAACTCTCTCTCTCTTACCTTGCTACTTTTATAATTTCATCGTTTTATCATCCTTGGGTTCATTAATCAGACTCCATCTGTCTTGATTACTGAACCCCAATCGCAATCTTTCTATTTAACATTGGTGTTTTGAATAATTGCTTGCTTATGATTTGATCCTTGTGGGAATTGGTGTTTAATTCCTAAGGGAGTGTGGATCTCTCCATATCCACACCCCCTTGGTCGAATTGTTGTTAATTGTTCATTTCGAAGCTGAATTGATTAAATAATTGGATCTGTTTTGATTGTTGGTGCTTCTGTGTTCAAATCTGTAAGTCTCTGCAGATGGACACTATGTGTCACGCGACAAATCGTGTCTGGTTAGATCCTGTGTCACGCGACACATCTAGCCAGGCATGCTATGTGTCACGCGACACATCTAGCCAGGCATGCTATGTGTCACGCGACATACTTTGTCCATTTGCAGGTATCCATTTCCTTTGTAATCTGTTCTGATCTGTTGTAATTGGGATGTGGCCTCCCTAACCAAATGGCTCACAAGTTTTAAGATCTCAGTTCAAATCAATAAAATTCATGTTTACCAAATTTGTTCATTATCATTGCTTGCACATGTTTTCGGATTACTAGGATGTATAATTAGAAAGACTCGTCTACGGACGAGGCGCGTTGGGTGAACTCTCGGTTCTTCTCAACACGTAACCTGACCCCCGAACCCATTTTCTCTTTCAAAGGGTTTTCAAAGTGTACCTTAAAACATGGCGTAGCGACTCCTATTTTTCATCATCAAAAACAAAATTTCAGCGAGCACACATTCAGTGGCGACTCTGCTGGGGACTACACTTTTTGAAAACTTGTTTTTCAAAATTAAGAGGGTCATGCTTTCATTCAATTAAACATCCAACATATCCATCTTTGTGTGCATCATTGATGATCTTTTGTGGTACATGCATTTTATTGCATTATGAGACTTGTAAGCCTTTTGTGTGTCTTTTGTGGCCATTTTGTTGTGCTCTATTGTTGTTCTTTGTCCCTTGCCACGGAGAGGCAGGGGCTGATTTCATTTTTGCAGGTTCTGGTTCAGTGACTACTCTGGTCGTGCGACAGCTTTGCTCCCTGCTGTCTTGTGTCATGCGACATGATTAGTCACTGAACAGGCTTCAGATGCTGGTTTGAGGACAGTCCCTTGAATCAAATTGCGCAGTTGATTGTTGTACCCCTTGTCCCCTGTGAGAATGTGTGTGTTTTCTCCTTTGTTTTCTTTCTCAATAAAATAAAATAATTTTTTTTGTTTTTCATAAATAAAAGAACATAGTCATCCGCACACTACTACACATAGATTTAGAACCCTCGGGTGCGATTGACGGCATCGCGGACGGTGATAATATTCGCCTACGCTTGAGCGCCTAATGTCAAAGCCATCCCCCTAGCGCGTTATAGGTGGCGCCACACTTAAAGCTTACCCGCGGTTGGATTTTTTTATACAACATTTTAATCATACTAAAATGAATTGTTTCAGAATTTTTAATAGGCCTTCGTACCTATCCCAAAACCTAGCACGTGTGGGCATGTTGCAATCGCAACATGGTTTCACGAAAGGACATGTCGTTCCCACGACATGTTCCAACGAGAGATCATGTCGCTTTGTCAACGTGCACCGACGAGAGGTCATGCCAAATTTTTTTCTTGAATTTCTTCGAGAATACCCGTTATGCTGCCCAAATTTCTTCAGAAATTGGGATTGCTCGTCCGTCCCATAAATGCTTTGGTTTTAATTAGGTATCATAGCCTATTATCAATTTTTAATCAATACATTTGGTGTATTTGTGGATGATGTGTCCCTAGGTTCCCCCGAGGTTTAGTTTGCGTGAATAAAGGGTTAGCCTTTTCCAACCGTTCCTAGGATCTAAAAGACACCGATTTCTACTTAAACACTAATAAGATGTTGCACGAGTCCATCTCCTTCCGTACTCCTCCCTTTCTCATACCATCTTAAAGTTCTCTATCCTCTGCCTTATACACGCTCTCTCCTCTCCAACTACGGCAAGTTGGGTGTGTGCTCTCGTTCCCGGCGCTCATTGGTCCATATTCCCGAGGCGGAAGCAGTTCAAGTGCCCGAGTGTTTGTCCATCTGATTCAGAATTCGAGATGTCTGGTGCAGAAATGTGGTGGCTAGCCAGTCTAGAGTTTCTCGTCCATCCGAAGTTGATGCAGTCAATCAGTCTTCGTAGGTTCTAGAATGTCCCTTTCGGGCATTGAGTTTGTCGAGTCCACTTTGGACCAGTTTTTGCTTTGCAGTAATAAAATCTTTCTTTCTCTTCTTGCTAGACTCGAGACATCACTTGCACACCCACGTTACACTTAATTGAAATGGTCTTTTTCTACATGATCATTTGTGCTGCTCAATTACTAATGCTTTGAAATGACTAATATTTAAATTGATCTGGGTGAGAAAATCGACTGATTTCTCTCTCAAATTCGGGCTCACCAACTCCCCATCTCGCATCTCATGTGCTCACATCTCTTCCATCGTCCTCACCATCTCATTGTTCGATGAATTTGCATGGATCTTCCTCAAGTAAGCTCAAGCAAGCAATGAAGGCTCAATCTCGTTCGGATCATCCGGTAGGGACTGCGGTTGAAACCTTTCACCCATAAGAAATCCATTACCTCACCCTCACTAAACAATACCCTTTCATTTCAAGATCGGCATGTTTTGAAAACCCATTTAGCCATCACCTTTGCTCCATGCTAAGAGAAGTTCAAGCGAGGCCAAGAAGTTAGCTTCAAGAGTCGGCGATGCGCAAAATACTCAAACCATGAAGGAAGGACAAAGATAATCCTCAAGCTCCTCAAGAGGCCTTCCAAGTTATCAAAAGAAGGACTTTAGATCCTCACGATTCAGCAAGAATCCTCAACTTCTCAAGAGGTGTTTTCAAAAGAAGGACTTCAGATCCTCAATTCAGCAAAATTTCCCGACTTCTCAAGAAGCTCTCAAATGTTCAAAAGAAGCCCGAATCCTTGCAAGTTCACAAAAGTTCCCGATAGCTTGGACTTCCCCTGACCAATACCAAAACCAATCCTAAGCCATCCTCTCGATTTTAGAGGACACTCCCCTTACCCTTACCTTTGACCTTGCCAAAGCCAAATTTGACCTCTCATTCTTGGAGGCAACCAATATCCTAGCCATAGAAATCCCAAACACATCCCTGCAAGCCAACCTCTTATCTTTAGAGGTTCAGTCAGCAAAAGGCCTAGCCGACCTCTCGTCTTAAGAGGTCATGATATCCCGATCACCCAAAGGCCGATCGTAACCCTGAAACCCAGTCACAGTTCCTACCGGATAGCAGTTTCAGACCATCAATCAAAGATTGTGCAAATTCAATCCGTTCATTCGATGTTTCATGCGAGCATATTTCATTTCTCCTCCGCAAACACTTGCCGTGGACGTCCTACTGGGCTTCACATCCGTGTCTCTCATCGACACTCCAAGAGGACATGCTTTTCAATTCTCCAATTCTCGGAAAACTTCTCAAAAGTCCTCAAAATCTCGAATTTCCAAAAACCATTCTCTTTCAATCGGGATAAGCCCGAACTACGGCGACCTGAGCTCCTGCTAAGGAGGGGAACGTAGGCAACCACAATTGGTCCGGTCTAAATCACAAACAAATCTCAGAAAATCCGGTCTCCTCAAGGGCCGTCCCTATACACAGATCCTTCATTCCATCTTTTCGAGTTTGATTCTCGATATCAGTCGGTTTTCTCCTCAGGATTGATCAAAATATTTGTTCATATCAGGATTGGTGATTGAATAACCCGAACATCAATAAAGGGTTTTAAGAAGCTTTGTGACCATCACAATAAGACAAATTTTCAAGTGTCTCGACAAGTCTTCTCTTTCTACATCATAGGAAGATAGAGTCAAAAAATGTTTTTTGTCAGCAGGGGCTTCTATACACTTTTTCACACCTTGCAATGTTTATACTCTCCCAAAAGAGTCAAACCCAAAAGCGAGTGTGTAACAAATTCGGGATCCATTCCCACTTTTCGAAAGATGTGCCCCTGCACGTAAACATTTCCGAGTCTTGTCCATGACTGATTGACTAATGTCTGAAATGATGAGTTGCCTCTTTGGCCACAAGATGATACTGTCTGCAATAAGGCTGCATTTAATCTCATCAAACTGGGGGGCTTTGTCAAGCTGTTCTCCCAGATTCCCCTCGGGTTTACTTCGCATTATCAACTGGGGCTTCGTCAAGCCGGGATCATTCTCTGCACGTTCTCTGTTGCTTGCCGTCTCAGGTGCGCGACACACTTTGTTCTCATCAGCAACGGACCTGCTGCAATCTGTACTCCCGGGAGCATCCCCGACTTGCCTAGGCCGCACCATCCATACACCATCACTCATACATTTCCCCACCTCATGGGAGAGGGTTCACCCCATCATATAAACACATTCGTTCCATACACAATCCATCATAGCACAACTGCTACATACATATCTGCTCGTCAAGCCTTGCAAAAATCCTCATCTCCATTTTCATCCCCAACTGAGATGGATTCGTGCAAACAAGCTAACATAGTTTAATCTTTGCTAACAGAATAGCATAGTCATATATAGCGCTTGAAGTGTTGTTTCCCCCGCAGGTACAATAATCAACCGAGCATCACCAAATCTCGAGGACTGTCCCTCGGCCAAAATCAAGACAAAGATTCCAAATCTTTCAGTCTCCCCAGCAACGCTGATCAGTATCATCGGCCCCGTCGCCAAAACATCAGAGAAATCAGTTTCCTAGCAAGAGAAATCCATGTCCCTCGAAGCAAAGTTCACGACTCCAAAGTCAACCAACAGTCAACAAAGGCCATCCCTCGCACGGCAGAACTAGCAGTTCATCAACGACAGTGGTCTAAGTCCCTCAGACAGCCACCACCACCAGCAGAAATTGTAACCTAAGACCCTCCAGCAGTTACATCTATCCCCATCAGAATCAACAATAGCGTGAGTCCCCTGGCAGCTACTCCCCATCAGCAATGGCATGAGTCCCTTCGGCAGCCACGACCATCAGCAACAGTAGCGTGAGTCCCCTGGCAGCTACTCCCCATCAGCAATGGCATGAGTCCCTCCGGTAGCCACGACCATCAGCAACAGTAGCGTGAGTCCCCTGGAAGCTACTCCCCATCAGCAATGGCATGAGTCCCTCCGGCAGCCACGACCATCAGCAACAGTAGCATGAGTCCCTCCGGCAGCTACTCGTCACTATCAGTTGCAGCATGAGACCCTCCGGCAGCTACAACCTTTCACCATCAGCAGTAGCGTGAGTCCCTCCGGCAGCTAATCGTCACCATCAGTTGCAACATGAGTCCCTCCGGCAGCTACTCGTCACCATCAGTTGCAGCATGAGACCCTCCGGCAGCTACAACCTTTCACCATCAGCAGTAGCGTGAGTCCCTTCGGCAGCTACTCGTCACCATCAGTTGCAGCATGAGACCCTCTGGCAGCTACAACCTTTCACCATCAGCAGTAGAATGAGTCCCTCCGGCAGCTACTCGTCACCATCAGTTGCAGCATGAGACCCTCCGGCAGCTACAACCTTTCACCATCAGCAGTAGCGTGAGTCCCTCTGGCAGCTACTTGTCACCATCAGTTGCAGCATGAGACCCTCCAGCAGCTACAACTTTCCATCAACCCCCCACGATCATCAACAGTAACGTGAGTCCCTCTGGTAGCTACAGGTAAGCACAACAAAGATATGAAAGCACATCTCTACCATTTCTTGCTCCCTGTTGGTTTCATAATTCGAACTACGATTTGGCTTGATTCCCTCCTAGGGATACGTAGGAATCCTTCCTCCAAAGGTCCATCCATCCGATCTCACTAGATCATTGTCCAGCCATCCACCTTATCCCCAGCCGCTCACCGGGATTGGGTCTTATTTTATCGACAACCTCACTTCTTCCATAAGTTACGTTGCCGAGGGGCTCTGTAAGTACGCAAATCCAATTCGCTACCCTTTTAGATGCATTTTAATTCGATAAAATTGCATTGAGGGGCATTTTGGTAAATTCTCGGTCTATTCCGAGACTTCCGGAAACATTCCATAAGTTTCTTGCGAAGGAAGTATCTTTTGGTACTTTGCTCATGCTAAAGGACCTGCAGGGAATAAACCTATTTTGGATCTTTTGGGTATTATCCCTGAATGTTCCAGAACCTGGTTTTGGCGCCAAAAGCAGTTGGTGACACCTTGTGTCACGCGACAGATCGAGGCATGAAAAATGGTTACAGAAGGTCATGTGACACCTTGTGACCATCAACTGCAGCCTATAAATAAGACCCTACCCCTCTCAGAAATGGATCCCAACTTTCACATACTGTTACTCTGCCAAAATTGGAGCGTAACACACATGCTGAACACACACCTTTCTCTCTCCTACCCAAATCAATCTTCAATTAACCCAATTCACTCCAATTCACTCATCCATACTTAGATCCATCATCCATCAATCCATTCCAGTCCAAGTAACTTCAGAAGCAGGTGTAGAAGGGTTCTATACCAAACATGGTATAGAATTCGTGGAATCATCAGGGGTAACCCCTCAATTATGTGTTCAAATCTGTAAGTCTCTGCAGATGGACACTATGTGTCACGCGACACATCGTGTCTGGTTAGATCCTGTGTCACGCGACACATCTAGCCAGGCATGCTATGTGTCATGCGACATACTTTGTCCATTTACAGGGATCCATTTCCTTTGTAATCTGTTCTGATTTGTTGTAATTGGGATGTGGCCTCCCTAACCAAATGGCTCACAAGTTGAAAGATCTCAGTTCAAATCAATAAAATTCATGTTTACCACATTTGTTCATTATCATTGCTTGCACATGTTTTCGGATTACTTGGATGTTTAATTAGAAAGACTCGTCTACGGACGAGGCATGTTGGGTGAACTCTCGGTTCTTCCCAAACACGTAACCTGACCCCCGAACCCATTTTCTCTTTCAAAGGTTTTTCAAAGTGTTCCTTAAAACATGGCGTGGCGACTCCTATTTTTCATCATCGAAAACAAAATTTCGGCGAGCGCACATTCACCTTCGCGGTCCGATCTTCAATCTTTAAATCGCGACCTTCGCGGTCCGATCTTTAATCTTTTATCGCGACCTTCGCGGTCCGATCTTCAATCTTTAATCGCGACCTTCACGGTCCGATCTCCAATCTTTAACCAATCTTCGATATCGACCTCTCATGGTCAAATAGTCAATCCCGACCTTTCACGGTCAAATCTCCAATTCACGGTCAGATCACCAATTTCCATTCCTGACCTTCGCGGTCCGATCTCCAATTCTCGATCTCAACATTTCAAGGTCTAATCTTTTCCGACCAGTTAGGATCATGAGAAAGTGCATTTTTAGTTTACTTAAGCGTTAACTGAATGTTGCACGAGCCTAAAAATCTTGAGCCAAATACCCCTTCCGAAACCTAAACCCTACCTTTCGTTCCCTGTAGAGAACAAAGAGTGGTTCAGAATTTCGGGTCAGCGCCTTGCCAGAATTACAGTTACAGAAGCATCAGATAGTTCCTCACTTTCCTCAGTTCCTACAGCCAGACTCTCCAATATGTCCGACTCACCGAGAAATCGTGATGGGAACGGAACCCCGCCACCGGTAAACGACATGACACTAGAAGAAGCTATCCGGGCCTGTGAGGTTCACAAGAAACAGAAAGAGGATCAGTAGAATTTCGTGGTACAACTTCTGAATGAATGGGGTATAGCAGCTATCCCCCAACCAGACGGTACTTTTGTTCTAATCGAGGACGACAATCCTCCCCGATCAGCTCCCCAAACCTTCAACCAGGTTCCTCTGCCTTTGAACTCCGGGAATCCTTCAATCCAAGGAAACAACCAACCAAGGCTCCATGTTGCCACTTCTCTGGGCACCCCTATGATACACGGCCAAGCCAGTGCTACCCGCTTCACTCAATATAACCAGCGTAGCGCTGGACCATCTCAAACAGATCCAGATAACTACTAAAATCCTCCCGTGTTCACTTCCTTCTCTCAATATGCCCAGAATTCACCAGGTTTCCCCCACATAAATTTTCCGACCCATTACTTCAGACAGCCCGCATTCGTTCCAGCTGCTTCATGGCCTCAGATCCCGCAATTTCCACAGTACCCACTAAATTATACTCCGTTCCCTCAAAACCCGTTTGTCCAACCCCATACCATGGTTCCCTGCATCAATGGACCTTTGGCTACAGGTTCCGACAGTCCAAAGATTTCTATCGACCTATATGTGGTTATGCCAGCAAAACAAAAGGCAGACGAAACTATAGGAGAATTTTACAAGGAACAGAGCCAGAAGCTTTTTGAAATCCTGAAGTCACTACCTGAGGATGAGAAAATGAGAGCCTTCGAGTCATGTTTGAAGCCATCAGTAAAAGCATTAGTCAGCTATCGCTTCTGCCTTGATCTCCGAGCCATGGTCAATACGGGTTCCCAATCCGAGAAAGACCTGAAGGAAAAGCATGCCCCGAGCACAGAGCCTCCTTACCAATACAGAGCAGCAACTACATCAAACCCTGCACCGGATCCCGGTAAAGCAAAAGGCACCAGTCTCAACCATCTCCAACAGGGACATTAGTCAAGCAACGGCAGCACAGCCCAACAAAGCAACAACTCTTTTGGGAGGCAGCGTTTTCATCGCTTCGACAAGTTAGTCATGCCTCTAAACAAAATGTTAGAGGAACTGATCAAAGAAGACCTGCTCAAATCTTTGGAGAACTACAAGCCAAAGAAGCCCACAACCAATGTTGACAGAAGCAAGTATTGCGCCTTCCACTAGTATCATGGGCACATAACTGATAACTGTCTCGGTCTGCGGCATGAAATTCAGGAGTTAATCGAAGACGGAAAGCTTAAGCGTCCTGGAAGTTCAGCAACAAAAGAGTAGCTAGAGTTGGGGCTACCTATCCTCGAGATCTGTCAACTGTCTTTTAGTCAACCTTCGTAGGTTCTAGTACATTCCTCGTTCATTCAAGTCCGCCTCGGGCATTGTAGTTAATCTTAAATTTTCTATAAATAAGATTCTTTTTCTTTTCTTGCTAGACTTGAGACATTATTTGCACACCTACATTACAACAAATGAAATGGTTGTATCCTAAATGATCACTTGCATTGCTCAACAAATAATCTCTGGAAATAACTAATGTTCTGATTAATCGGTGTGAGAAAGTCAACTGGTGCCCTCCCCATACACTTTCCTTACCTCACAAAGGCCTCCATCAAGCCATACACTTACCAAAACATGTCTCCACCATCACCTTGACAAAGTCAACGACGATGGCAACATCAAGGAACAACAAAAGGTCACTCAGCATCGAAAGATTGACCCCATGTCGACAACAACCTCGGAGCTCGCCTTCGCCCTCGTGCGCATCGAGAAAGTTCAAGCAGGAGCTTGCCATCGTCCTCAAGTATTTAAAAAAAAGAAAAAAGAGAGAAAAGTTCAAGGAAGAACTTCAAAAAAAAAAAAAAAAAAAAAGAGAGAAAAGTTAAAGCAAGAACTTCAAAAAAAAAAAAAGAGAGAGAGAAAAGTTCAAGCAAGAACTTAAAAAAAAAGGAAAAAAAAGAGAGAAAATTTCAAGCAAGAACTTCAAAAAAGAAAAAAAAATGAGAGAAAAGTTCAAGCAAGAACTTCAAAAAAAAATGATGAGGCCAAGGACCCAACACCGCCAATCAAAAGCTTAATAGATGGGCGAATTTACTGCTCGAAGAACAGAAGTTGTCGATAACAATGGAGCGGTCAAAAGCAAAGGCAGAAGCACATCATGAGCCCTTATGCTATACCCAAAATCTTTCTTCCCCGATGAAAGACGAAGATCAAGAAGCAATGAAATCACATAAAAAGCCGTAAAAAACGTCTTGTCAAGGAGCATCTCAAGGCCCGTATCTCATCATCCAAACTTTCCATCCGAGCCTTTTCACAAAAGGAGCACAAATATCCATACCCTTTTTCCGAATCCAAAACACCGTTCAGCCAGAACTACGGCGACCTGAGCTCCTTACACTGAGGAGAACCTATGCAACCAGAAACGGTCCAGAGCTAAACACATACATATCCCATACACCTGGTCTCATCAATGACCTCCCATATACACAGCCCTTTCTGTCACACATGACCAACTTTGATCCGGGACATCGGTTGACTCTCTCCTCATAATTAATCAAGACATTTGTTCATATCGAGATTAGTAGTTGAATAACCCAAACATTAACAAAGGATTTTAAGCAATCTTGTGATCATTGTGAATAAAACATGTTTTCAGATGTCTCGACAAGTCTTCTTTTTCTACGATAATAGGAAAAATAGAGCTAAACACTGTCTTTCTGTCAGCAAGGACTTTCATACACTTTTTCAAACCTCTCTACACTCATACTCTCTCAAAAGAGTCAAACCCAAAGCAAGTCTTGGTGCCTGCATTAAACTAGGCATCCACATAAAATCGGGATTTGTTCCCACTTCTCTAAAATACGTCCTTGCACGTATACATTACAAACCATTCCTTTTTACATTTTGGTTGACTAATCAAAAAAATCAAGGACGGTCGCCTCGTCGGGCCACATAAGGTTCAACTCAGATTGGGGCTGCATCGGATTCACTCCAGGACCTCCACAGAAGACCAGGGCTTCCTCCAAACTGGGGCTTCACCAAGTCATTTCTTTAGACTGGGGCTTTGCCATGCGAAGAGAGCTTTTTCATCTTGAGGGTCTACTTTGAGTTCCGATTTCTGGGGCTTGTCAGAAGCATCTTTCGGCATTATGGTTCTAATCAGAATTGGGGCTTCTCAGATGCAACTTCAAAAGATCAGAATTTGAATCCTCAAGACACCTCTGGCCAGTAGTAGCCACCAAGATACGTACTCTACTCCAGCAAGTCTTCCCTTCTTTCAAGCAGTACAGCTTCAGAACAGACAGGGGTGGGAAAGCCGAAATATCCTGCTAACACCACAGTTCAGGCATCAGGACACAAGAAAATCTCAAATCCCGACAACCTTACTTCCAGCAAGAAGCGTAATCCCAAGAAGGATCAGCCAAAGTTCAACTTGTCAAACTTCAGAGCATGGGCCGACAAAGGAAAGTCAAAAGCCAACCGAGCACTCGCAATTAATCAATGTGCTGACAAAGGGAGGCCAACGCCACAAGCAACCTCAAAGCAATCTGGAGGCACCACCAAAACCTCTACCTCTCAAATGTTGGAGGACCCGATCCTCACTCAACTCAAGCAGACCCAGTCTAACATTTCCCTGTGGTCCCTGCTCACATCTTCATACCCTCACAAGCTCAAGCTAGAAGAAAGTTTGGCCCGCACCATGGTCCCCGTAGACGCAACTCCAGAAGAAGTAATTCAGATGATCGGCAACATCCGCTATGGAAACATCATCACCTTCACAAATTTGGACCTGCCAAAATTTGGGGCTAATCACAATGAGCCGCTCTACATCACTGTTCAGTTGGATGAGCGTCACCTTCCCCGTGTACCGGTAGATGGAGGCTCCGGAATGAATGCCTTGCCCGCCAAGATGATGGACCTGCTTGACATCAAGCCCAGAGATTTGAAGCCTTTAGTCCACACTGTCAAGGCTTATGATTCAACTTCCCGCATAGTTCTCAGGGTTGCTACTTTAAACATTTGGTTCAGAAAACGGATGATGCCTACCGAATTTTAAGTGTTGGACATTCCTATCACTTTCACAGCCATCTTGGGATGACCTTAGCTGCATCAAATAAATGGCATGTCATCCACCCTTCACCAAATGTATCAAGTTCATGCAAGGCAACGAGCTGATAAACAGTCTACGACAATGGAGTCACCACCAAAGGGACCTGCACCAACAACATTTCAGTGTTAGAAATCAAGCATGACGACGATATGGCATTAACTGGATTCACAATGGAAACTTCCAAAATCCAAATATGCAGCATGGACCTTCCACTATTCTGGGACAAAATCCCTCCTGCCATGAAGATGATGAAGCTCATGAACTTCATCCCAGAACTGGGGTTCGACAAAAGGTTACAAGGCCAACACCAAGTAAACGAAGTCAAGGACCACAATACAGTCCAGGGGCTTAGTTATGTGCCTACACCAGCTGACATCAAGGAAGACAAGAGGCTCGCTAGTACCAAAGCCGCAGCCCGCAAAAGGGGAACCTCCTACGGCACACCCAACCTCCGACCTTACAGCTTCGACCTTGCTCGCTACTTCGTCAAAGGAACTGATAGCGGAACTGATGAAGATGAGAAAGGAACTGAGGGAACTGACAAAGGAACTGGTGAAGATGAGAAAGCAATTACCCATCTTTTAGAGAGATTACCCATCTTTTAGAGAGATTATCCATCTTATGGAGATATTATCCATCTTTTAGAGAGATTACCCATCTTTTAGAGAGATTAACCATCTTTTGGAAAGATTACCCATCTTTTATAGAGATTAGCCATCTTTTAGAGAGATTACCCATCTTTTAGAGAGATTATCCATCTTTTAGAGAGATTATTCATCTTTTAGAGAGATTACCCATCTTTTAGAGAGAATAGCCATCTTTTTAGTGAGATCACCCATCTTTTCGAAAGATTAGTCATCTTTTATTATACACCTCCAAAATATCTCACTCGGGTCAAGACCTCTACAAATTGTTCTCAAACTTAGGTCCAGACGCCTCTAAACACTCTCTCTCAGGAAATACCTTCGAACACCCTATCCCCAGCGGACAAAAGACAAACGGCAATCACTATAAGCCTGTACAACGAATCACTTCCCCGACAGTCATCATAAGCCCGACCATCTCATTTCAACGGCAATCAACGTAAGCCCGCACAACAATCCCACTTCAGCCATCATAGTAAGTTCGAGTATCTTTTTCCCCAGCAGGTAAACAATCTTCTCTCCGGCATTCATCGTAAGCCCGACCACCACATTTCAACGGCAATCACTGTAAGCCCGTACAACAAATCACTTCCTCGGCCGTCACCGTAAGACCGACATCCCATTTCAACGGCAATCAATGTAAGCCCGCACAACAATCCCTCTTCGGCCATCATCATAAGCCCGAACAGTCCTCCCCAGCAAGATTGTAAGACCATCCTTTTAAGGAACGTCAATCATCTTCCGTTTCTAACTTCTTGTTAGAACGCCAATCAATCCCCTCATTTCCTAAACAACTTTGTTAGAACATTGAACGCTTTTCCCCAGCAATGTGCCATCCTCTCCCGAGATTAAATTTCGTTCCTAACCCCGTCGTTAGAACGTCAATCCTTCCTTCAAACTCAGACCATGTTGTTAAAATACGCCAGTTTAACACAACTGTTCCTGTCATTCCGTTCCTAACTCTGTCGTTAGAACCTCAATCCTTCTTGGCCGTCGTCATAAGCCCGAACACTTCTCCCTAGCAGAATCAGAAGCCCGCCCCTTTAACAGAACATTAAGACTTTTTTCTCCGTTTCTAACCGAATTATTAGAACATTAAAAACTTTCTTTTACGTTTCTAACTGAATCGTTAGAACGTCGAGCCTTTTCTAACCGAATCGTCAGAACATTAAAAACTCTCTTCTTCGTTTCTAACCGAATCGTTAGAACGTCGAGCCGTTTCTAACCGAATCATTAGAACGTTAAGCCTTTTTTCTCCGTTTCTAACCGAATCGTTAGAACGTCGAGTGTGGCTTCTCCGTTTCTTACCAAATCGTTAGAACGTTAAGCCTTTCTTCTCCGTTGAATAAATTGAAGTAGGGACTGACAACTTGGGGCAAATGGGAATGGCCAAGGTTGGTAGCTAAATAGGGACAAACATATTAAAATTAGGGACCGCCAGAATGTCCCCAGTATGCACAATATTATTTGCTATCAAAATGAAAGACCAACAACAAAATAGAGACCAATAAATTGAAGTAGAAACTGACAACTTGGGGCAAATGAGAATGACCAAGGTTGGTAGCTAAATAGGGACGAATATATTAAAATTAGGGACCGTCAGAATGTCCCCATGATGCACAATATTATTTGCTATCAAAATGAAGACCAACAACAAAATAGAGACCAACCACTACCATCTCAAATAGTTTTATTTATTAAAAAAAAATTTAAAAAAATGCTATTGTCTGTCCCTCTTTTTTTCTATTTTATACTTTCATTTCTTTAAAAATTATTAGTAACTTTTTTCATATAACTTTTTGTAAAAAAATTTCCTACTAAATAATATTTTAAATAGTTTTATTTATTCAAAAAAAATAAAAAAACTAAAAAGTAAATGCTATTGTCCGTCCCTCTTTTTTCTATTATATACTTTCATTTCTTTTAAAATTATTAACTTTTTTTATATAACTTTTTGTAAAAACTTTCCCTACTAACTAACATCACAAATAGTTTTATTTATTAAAAAAATATTTTAAAAAAAATTAAAAAAGTAAATACCATTGTCCGTCCCTCTTTTTTTCTATTATATACTTTCATTTCTTTAAAAATTATTAACTTTTTTTATATAACTTTTTTGTAAAAAATTTCCCTACTAACTTTTGGTCATATTTTGTTAATTACATTATTTAGCCAGATATCCCCAACTCAAGCATACCAATAATTGTTGCCTAAAATAAGGTTTTGCTCATCCCATACCGGTACCTGAATGTAGTTCACTAATTTATTTTGAGACGAAGGAAGTACTATTTTTTTTATTCTCGCACATTCAATCTTATCATTTATTATTTATTATGGGACGGGGGAAATAGAGTTTTTTATTCTCGCACATTCAATCTTATCAGTTATTATTTATTATGGGACGGAGGAAATAGAGTCCAACCAAAAGATGACATAATAAACTAAACAAAATGGATAACTTTACTTTTTAGAAATAAGTTTTCTATAAATTTTGATGTCCTTTTTAAAAAACAAATTTCCTTTTCCTTTTAGAAATATGTTTTCTTTTAATTTTTTTTATAAATTTCATCCTATTTGTTTTTAACTTTTCCCTATTCCCTCCACATATTTTCCCAAAAAATACTTCCCTTCCCACATATTTTCCCAAAAAATAGTTCGTGTCGAGTGATTGAAGTAGGTCTAAAATTTTATTGTTCTTGTTGGGATTTTGTTGTGTGGTATGAATTCCTTACTATACCATTTTCCTCCTGGCGTCATTTTTATATGGTGTCACAATAGAATATACGAGTTGAAGAGTATTGAGTTTAGGGCATTATGGAAAGTGGCTTGAATTGATGTAAGTACTAGGTCACTGGTTCTGTGAACACGAATACAATCTGAGTTAAGGAGTATTGTATTATATTGGTCTTATCAGCCTTTTGTTGTGGTATCTAGCTAAAGATATAAGCTTTAGTTTTAACGTCATCTATTTGTGTTCGCACATGCTTGGCCATTCATATTAATGGTTCGATCTTCGTGAAGCATTACAAAAGTTTATCTTGTTTAGATGGTCTGATGTTCGTAGCTGGTGGGAAACATTGCTTTACCTGTATGTACTCAGAATCCATCTTTGGCTCTCTGTGATTGACAAATCTAGCTTGAACCCTGAATTGCAGGTATATCGAATTTATGATGCATGTCTGTGCCAATGGCGATTGCCCTATCTGGTCACTTACTTCTTGGGCAGCCTGTAATGGTTAAACCTTCAGAGGCAGAGAAAAACCTTCTCCAATCTAATGCTTCAGGTGGCGGAGCAGGTGGTCTTGCACGGCCTTATGGAGCTGCTGATCGAAAACTATACCTGGGAAATTTGCACTTTAACATGACTGAGCTCCAGCTCAAACAGGTAAAATTACTATTCTGTTTGGTTATCTTTGTTGGTATTTTTATTTAATTTGTATGCTATTGGCTGAGAGGATGATTTTTATATTATTCTTAGAAGAGTAACAAGTAGGTTTAGCGATCAGGCGACTGTACCCCCCCCCCCCAATATATATTTTTTGGGTAGTCTTTGTGTTTGTTGATCACCTCCTTGAACTAATGCACCTCATAGAAAACATTTAGCCTGTTTGTCATGAAAGCCCTGTAGGTGCTTCCAACTCAGGAGTTTAAATGGAATTGCTTTCAAAGATGTACTCGGCTTTAATGCTTGCTACATACCTAACGGTACACCTTCACTAAACACCAAATTTTCTTATATAGTGCAATATAACTTTGTTAAACCCAACATCTCTCTCTCTCTCTCTCTCTCTCTCTCTCTCTGACTCATATGGTTTGCTTCATACATCCTGAATTTCATTTCCTTGGTGGGATTTTTTGAGAAGAAAAATTGAGGAATCCTTATACTGTACTTGAATTCTTTTTTGTTTTTTCTTTTCTGATTGAAGATTTTCTTTTATATTTTGATTCAACAAATCCAACTAATTCTATAGTTTTATCTGGCTTTAGGCAAGTAAACATTTTTGACTTTGATTATAATAGTTGCTTTCTGAGACATCTTTATGTGTGAGTTGTGGTCTTTCTCCAGATTTTTGAAGCATTTGGCCCCGTGGAGCTTGTGCAACTCCCCACGGATCCTGAAATGGGACACTGCAAAGGTTTTGGCTTTATTCAAGTCAGTATACCTCATTTTCCTAAGTGCACTGAAAGTTTTGTTTTCTTGACAAGTTGTTATATTAATGATTACCATCCTCATAACAGTTATTATTATTTATTCTTCTCTTTATAGTTTGCACAACTTGAACATGCAAAGGCAGCTCAAAGTTTGAATGTGAAACTTGAGATTGCTGGTCGAACAAAGGTACTTTGTATATGTCTATGTTTCAATTATGATATGAGTATCTGAGACACTAAAACTAGACCTATGTCAATGGCCCTCTCTCTCTTTTCTTTCTTGTTGATGTTGGTCAATTTACTTTTATTTGAGGTTTGTCTAATGGCTAATTTTGCGTGTTCACTTACAGGTATCATCTGTTATAGATCACATTGGTGCTCAAGATTCAGGAGCAAAAGCTGCAGATTTTGATGATGATGATGGGGGTGGTCTGGTGAGTCTCTTACAGTTAAAGTATTGTACATTGGATCATTTTTTTCTCATCAATGCCTCTTAGTTTCATTAGATTATAACTTTTTGTTTGATGGGTAACATTCTCATACTTAATCTGTATCATGGCTCATGCAATCATCTTCTACAAAGGCACACCTGATTGTTGCCAACTCCACAAGCGATTATCTGTTTATTTCCCTTCCATCTTTTTAACCAGGTAAAGTCAAATTTATGCTTCGTATGTTTGTTTCAGGAAGTCATTGTAGCTAAGTTTTTAGACAAACTTGCCAAGTCGACCAAGAAGATCTAGGTTTCAGACCCCTCGGAGGAAGGTTGTGTAGATTTGGGCATGTGGTTAGTCGTGGCCTGGTAAATCAATGTTTTCCTTTTTCGTAAGGAATTATTAGAATTAATTCCTTCGTCATAATGATGCCGTGTGTATTTGTGTTCATTAAGAGAAAATATCCTTATGATGTTTATGTTTTGGGCATGTTCATTGTGTAAAAACATTTTCTACTGAAGAGAAGGTGATGAACTAGCTGATGATGCCCAGCGAGTTGACTATTCTGCTTTACATGAACATTTTTGCATGTGTGTGTGAGAGAGATTTCTTCTCTTTACTTTTCTGGACTGTTTTGCTCTCGCATTTCAGTAGGAACTACTTGGAAGCGTAAACTTGAGGGCTGAATGGTATTTTTTGTGTCTCCACATTGACTTTGTATGTTCTGGTTTTAGCATGCTTCTTTTTTAATTATTTGAAACACTGTATATATGCTCGTGTAAATGCTTTCGGGTGACGTAAACAGGGATGATAAGTGTGGAACCCATAAGTTCCTAGTAATTGGAAATAGAATCTATGGACATCAATTTGTTTTGTTTCTAATTTCGGATTAAGTTCAACTCTGTTCAAATGTTAGGATTTGGATTTTCTTGTTCTTTCGAATTGATCATTGTTTGGGGCAGCTTTTGATAAATTATCGTTTGATTTTGAGTGAAATGGTGGAAGTAAGCAAGTGTAGGATAATCATTTTGATAGTAATCAATATATAATGCTATTTACTTGTTTTGTTATTTTTAGGATCAATATATAAGGATTGTTCGAGAAGAGGCAATTTCTGATGGTTCGATTAGTCCAGATTATGCCTTTGATACTCGCATCCCCTTTCATCGCGAAGCATGGCAAGCTGCTGTTGTCTCTTTCGATGAATCTAAAGGAAAGAGGGTCAAGAGGGGTGATAAAATATTTGGCTTTGGGCCTCATGGAAAAAAATTCCTGAAACTGCCATCTTCAAGCCGCTCCAGTTCATCGCGCTCCATCAATCATTCAGCCAAACTTCCAATCCTTTTGACGACCAAGAAAAGGAACAACTACGGGAAGAAGTTAGCAGTCTCTAAAAGAAATGATGCACCAAATGATGGATCCTATAACTTTAATTTTGTTGGAGTTGTTAGTGGTAATGGAGGAGTTGGTGGAGGTGTTTGTGGTACTAGAGGAGAAGGAGGTTCTACTACTGGTAGTGATAATGGAGTAGAAATTTAGAAACAAACAATTTTAAATTTATTTTGAAATTAATATGCTCAGTTGTTTTGGATGATGTTATTTTGAATTGATAAAGGTATTTTCTTTTATAAAAGCTTAGTTTATTGTCCGGTTAATTTTATTATGTGATATTTCTCATTATTGTTAAAATATATATAATCAGTAAATATAAATATTTTAAAAGTAAATATATTTACTTATTTTTTTCCGTATTTGGAAACTAAGAGATGGTCCCTAAATTTGAAAATAGAAACCAACAGTTGGGGACGAACATTTTAGGGACAAAAAAATAGGGATGAACTGTTTGTCCCAAATTTAAAATTGGTGATCATTTGTTGATCCTTAAATGGGGACGACCTACTCCTATGGCAACCAACATGTGGTTCCCAAATGGGGATGAACAGTCTTGGTCAATTTTAGCAACCAAAAATTGGCAACCAAAATGTTGATCCCCAAATAGAAAATAGGGACGACTTTGTTCATTTAGAAATGATTTTGTCCGTTCTTAATATAATTTATTCTAGTAGTGTAACCGAATCGTTAAAACTTCTAAAGACTAGGACCGTATTGTTATAACATCCGTTTGACACAACCGTTCCCGTCATTTCCTAATACCTAGCATGAGATCCCACTTCCTCCGTATATCAGAAAAATTCGTCAAAGACGGAAACTTTCTCGTATCATTTCAAGAAGAAACCGTCAAAGCAGGAAACTTTCTCGTATCATTTCAAGAAGAAACCGTCAAAGCCGGAAACTTTCTCGTAACATTCCAAGAAGAAACCGTCAAAGCTGGAAGGAAACTTTCTCATATCATTTCAAGAAGAATCCGTCAAAGCCAGAAACTTTCTCGTATAATTTCAAGAAGAAATCGTCAAAGCCGGAAACTTACTCATAACCTTTCAAGAAGAAACCATCAAAACCTGAATATTTCTCATATCCTTTCAGAAATCTCGAGGACGTAAATTTCTCATAACCTTTCAGAAAACTCCGTCGGGGACGGAACTTTCTCATATCCTTTCAGAAAACTCTGTCGAGGACGAAATTTCTCGTATCCTTTCAAAAAACTCCGTCAAGGACGGAAATTTCTCATATTCTCATATCTTTCAGAAAACTCCGTCGGGGACGGAAATTTCTCATATCCTTTCAGAAAACTCCGTCGAGGACGAAAATTTCTCGTATCCTTTCAGAAAACTCCGTCGGGGACTGTAAGTACGCCAATCCAATTCGCTACCCTTTTAGGTGCATTTTAATACGATAAAATTGCATTAAGGGGCGTTTTGGTAAATTCCCGGTCTATTCCGAGACTTTCGGAAACATTTTATAAGTTTCTCGCGAAGGAAGTACCTTTTGGTACTTTGCTCATGCTAAAGGACCTTCAGGGAATAAACCTTTTTGGACCTTTTGGGTATTTACTCGGAATGTTCCAGAAACTGGTTTTGGCGCCAAAAGCAGTTGGTGACACCTTGTGTCACGCAACAAGTCGAGGCTTGGAAATTGGTTAAAGAAGGTCGTGCGACACACTGTGACCATCAACTGCAGCCTATAAATAATACCCTACCCCTCTTAGAAAAGGATCCCAATTTTCAAATACTGTTACTCTGCCAAAATAGCAGCGTAACACAAACACTAAACACACACCTCTCTCTCTCCTACCCAAATCCACCTCCAATTCCCCCCAATTCAACCCAATTCACCCTTCACCTCTTAGATCCTTCATCCATCAACCTAATCCAATTCAAGCACCTCCAGAAGCAGCTATAGAAGGGCTCTATACCAGCCTTGGTATAGAATTCGTGGAAGCAACAAGGGTAACACTCTCAATCCAATCTCTCTCTCTCTCTCTTACCTTGCTACTTTGATAATTCCATCATTTTACCTTCCTTGGGTTCAGTATTCAGAGTCCATCCGTCTTGATTACTGAACCCCAATCGCAATCTCTCTATTTAACATTGTTACTTTGAATAATTGAGTGCTTATTGTTTGATCATTGTTGAAATTGGTGTTTAGATTCCAAGGGAGTGTGGATCTCTCCATATCCACACCCCCTTGGTTGAATTGTTGTTAATTGTTTATTTCGAAGCTTAACTGATTGATTAATTAGATCTGTTTTGATTGTTGATGCTGCTGTATTCAAATCTGTAAGTCTCTGCAGATGGACACTATGTGTCACGCGACACATTGTGACTGGTTAGATCCTGTGTCACGCGACACATCTAGCCAGGCATACTATGTGTCACCCGACACTCTATGTCCATTTGCAAGGATCCATTTCCCTTATAATCTGTTCTGATCTGTTGTATCTGGGATGTGGCCTCCTTGAATAAATGGCTCACAAGTTGTAAGTTTCCAATTCAAATCAATAAAATACGTGTTTATCACATTTGTTCATTATCATTGCTTGCATACGTTTTTGGATCACTTGGATGTTTAGTTAGAAAGACTCATCCACGGACGAGGCGTGTTGGGTGAACTCTCGGTTCTTCTCAACACGTAACCTGACCACTGGACCCATTTTTTCTCAAACGTTTTTCAAAGTGTACCTTTAAACATGGCGTGGTGACTCCTAAAAATTTCATTATAAATTTCGGCGAGCGTTCATTCAGTGGCGACTCCGCTAGGGACTTGAAACTTGGTTTTCAAAAGTGGGTCAAACTTTCGGGCTTGTTCAACATTCACTTCATTCATTTGTGTGTGCATTTTTTGGTGGCATTATATGTGTGTAAATGCATTCCTTGCTTTGCTTTATTCCCCCCCTTTCCTTGCTTCCTGTTGAGATTCTGCTGGTGCTGGGGCTTGAGCTATTGCTTTGTGCTTGGAGGCTGGAGATGGTTTGGCTTTTATTCAGATTCTGGACATAGGACTCCTTATATCACGCGACACATTTGACCTCATCAGTCATGTGTCAAGCGACATAAGTGGTCAATTTGCAGGATTTGTTTTCTTGGTGCAGCTTATGATTGTGGGCAGTCCCCATGATCAAAATATTGATCCTTGATTATTATGCTCTGTGGGGGTGTGTGTGAGTTTTTTTCCTTTTCTTTTCCCCTTTTCAAATAAAAAACATATATAATAAAAAAAAAATCATTTTCATAAATAAAGGAACATAGTCATCCGCACACTACATCACATAGATCTAGAATCCTCGGGTGCGATTGACGGCATAGCGGATGGTGATGTATGTCGCCTACGCTTAAGCGCCTAATATCAAACCTATCCCCCTAGCGCGTTATAGGTGGAGCCACACTTTAAAGCTTACCCAACGGTTGGTTTTGACACGCCATTTTCAAATACACTAAAATGTATTGTTTCAAAATTCTTAATAGACTTTCGTACCTACTCCGAAACCTAGCACGTGTGGGCATCTTGCCAACGCAACATGATTTCACGAAAGGACATGTCGTTCCCACGGCATGTTCTAACGAGAGATCATGTCGCTTTGCCAACATGCACCGACGAGAGGTCAGCCGGATTTTTCCTTGAATTTCTTCAGGAATACCCGTTATGCTGCCCAAATTTCTCCAGAAATTGGGATTGCTCGTCCGTCCCATAAATGCTTTGATTTCATTTAGGTATTATTGCCTATTATCAATTTTTAATCAATACATTTGGTGTATTTTTGGATGGTGCGTCCCTAGGTACCCCCGAGGTCTAGATTGCATGAATAAAGGATTAGCCTTTTCCAACCGTCTCTAGGACTTAAAAGGCACCGATTTCTACTTGAACACTAATAAGATGTTGCATGAGTCCATATCCTTCCGTACTCCTCCCTCTCCCATACCATCTCAAAGTTCTCTATCCTCCGCCTTATACTGGCTCTCACCTCTTCACCTCCGCAAGGCTATGGCAAGTTGGGTGTGTACTCCTGCGCCAGGCGTTCGATTGGTCCATATTCCAGGGGCGGAAGCAGTTCAAGTGCCCGAGTGATCGTCCATATGATTCGAAATCCAAAATGCTTGGTGCAGAGAAGATTATGGCCCACCAGTCTGGAGGTTCGTAGCCCATGGGTTCGCAGAGTACAAAGGGTATGTCCATCGAAAAGTTGCGAGATACCCTTGAAGCCGTTTTTCCTTGTGAGCGGGAGGCCTGGTTGCTTGCTCGGATTGCTCAAACTAAGGAGGATGATTCGCGAATGACAGAAAGATTGAGAAGGGTCCTTGCCCCATCGCTGTCAACAATGCTCTTCCTCCCATCCGAAGTTGATGCAATCAATCAGTCCTCGTAGGATCTAGAATGTCCGCTGTCGGACATGAGTCTGTCGAGTCCGCTTCGGACCAATTTTTGCTTTGCAGTAATAAAAGCTTTGTTTCTCTTCTTGCTAGACTCGAGACATTACTTGCACCCCACGTTACACCTAATTGAAATGGTCCTATCCTAGATGATCACTTGTGCTGCTCAATCACTAATGCTTTGAAATGACTAATATTTAAATTGATCGGAGTGAGAAAATCGACTGACATCCTTCTCAAATTGAGGCTCACCAACTCCCCATCTCTCATCCCCTATGCTCACATATCTTCCATCGTCCTCATCATCTCGTAGATCGATGAATTTGCATGAATCTTCCTCAGTAAGCTCGAGCAAGCAATGATGACTTAATCTCGTTTGGATCATCCGGTATGGACTGCGGCTGAAACCTTTCACCCCTAGGGAAGCCATTACCTCACCCCCACTAAATAATGTCCCTTCATTTCAAGATCGACACGTTTTTGAAACCGGTCTAACCATCTCCAGAATAAGAGGGACTATCCTTGGGGCTCCCATGATTCAAAAGAAGATCGACCATTTCCAAGCTCAAGAACGACGGAAAGCAATGATCCATCCTGGGGACTAGCTGAAATTCTCCTCTCAAAAACAAAATTGAAAAAAAAAAGAGAGACAAAATAAAAAAAAGAGAAAAAGGAAAAGGAAAAGAAAAGAAATAAAAGAAAAGAAAAGGCCTAGTCCCCACTGATCCTCTCGAAAGCAAAAGACAAAGGATTCGGTGGTTACTCAAGAGGAGTCTCAGAGTGAATATAGAGACATCATTGACGTCCCCTCACCATTACCTCTAGCCAATCCCAAGCCGTCCTCTCGATTTTAGAGGATATTACCATCAACTGTGACCATCAACTGCAACCTATAAATAAGACCTTACCCCTCTTAGAAAAGGATCCCAATTTTCACATACTGTTACTCTGCCAAAATAGCAGCGTAACACACACACTAAACATACACCTCTCTCTCCTACCCAAATCCACCTCCAATTCCCCCCAATTCAACCCAATTCACCCTTCACCTCTTAGATCCTTCATCCATCAACCCAATCTAGTTCAAGCACCTCCAGAAGCAGCTGTAGAAGGGCTCTATACCAGCCTTGGTATAGAATTCGTTGAAGCAACAAGGGTAACACTCTCAATCCCATCTCTCTCTCTCTCTCCTACCTTGCTACTTTGATAATTCCATCATTTTACCTTCCTTGGGTTCAGTAATCAAACTCCATCCGTCTTGATTACTGAACCCCAATGGCAATCTCTCTGTTTAACATTGTTGCTTTGAATAATTGAGTGCTTATTGTTTGATCATTGTTGAATTTGGTATTTAGATCCCAAGGGAGTGTGGATCTCTCCATATCTGCACCCCCTTGGTTGAATTGTTGTTAATTGTTTATTTCGAAGCTTAACTGATTGATTAATTAGATCTGTTTTGATTGTTGATGCTGCTGTGTTCAAATCTGTAAGTCTCTGCAGATGGACACTATGTGTCACGTGACACATTGTGACTGGTTAGATCCTGTGTCACGCGACACATGTAGCCAGGCATACTATGTGTCACGCGACACTCTATGCCCATTTGCAGGGATCCATTTCCCTTGTAATCTGTTCTGATCTGTTGTATCTGGGATGTGGCCTACCTGAATAAATGGCTCACAAGTTGTAAGTTTCCAATTCAAATCAATAAAATACGTGTTTATCACATTTGTTCATTATCATTGCTTGCATTCGTTTTTGGATCACTTGGATGTTTAGCTAGAAAGCCTCGTCCACGGACGAGGCGTGTTGGGTGAACTCTCGGTTCTTCCCAACACGTAACCTGACCCCCTGACCCATTTTCTCTCAAAGGTTTTTCAAAGTGTACCTTTAAACATGGCGTGGCAACTCCTAAAAATTTCATTATAAATTTCGGCGAGCGCACATTCAGGTACGGAAATTTCTCGTATCCTTTCAGAAATCTCCGTCGGGGACGGAACTTTCTTGTACCCTTTCAGAAACCTCGGTGGAGGACAGAAATTTCATATACACTTTAAGAAAACTCTGTCGAGGACGGAACTTTCTTACACCCTTTCAAAAAACTCCGTTGAGGACATAAATTTCTCATAACCTTTCAGAAAACTCCGTCGAGGACGGAAATTTCTCATATCCTTTTAGAAAACTCCATCGGGGACGGAAATTTCTTATATCCTTTCAAAAAACTTTTTTGGGGACGGAAATTTCTCATATCCTTCCAGAAAACTCCGTCGGGGACATAAATTTCTCATATCCTTTTAGAAAACTCCATCGGGGGCGGAACTTTCTTATCTCCTTTCAGAATGATCAGTCTGAGGCGCCACACGCCCTTATCACCCTTAGGTTAGGATGCCTCCGAATAGACTCGCTCAGGTTAAGACGCCTCCTAACATGACTCCTTTAGGTTAAGATGCCTCCAAATAGTCTCCCCTAGGTTAAGACGCCTTTGAACATGTCTCCCTTAGGTTAAGACGCCTCCGAACAGTCTCCCCTAGGTTAAGACGACTCCAAACAGTCTCACTTAGGTTAAGACGCCTCCGAACAGTCTCCCCTAGGTTAAGACGCCTCCAAACATTCTCCCTTAGGTTAAGATGCCTCGGAACATGTCTCCCCTAGGATAAGACGCCTCCAAACAGTCTCACTTAGGTTAAGATGCCTCCAAACATGTCTCTCTTAGGTTAAAATGCTTCCGAACATGTCTCCCTTATGTTTAGACGCCTCCAAACAGTCTCCCTCTGGTATAGATGCCTTAAAATAGTCACACTCAGGTATAGGCGCCTTAAAATAGTCACAGTCAGGTATAGGCGCCTTAAAATAGTCACACTCAGGTTAAGACACCTCTAAATAGTCACACTCAGGTTTGGACGCCTCCAAACCGTCTCAACAAGGACGAACTCCTCCTAATAATTCCCCACAGGTCGAGGCTCCTACGAATTTCCCTCACAATCGTGAACTACGATTGGCTTGATTCCCTCTCCGGATAAATATGAATCCTTAATACAGGGTCCAGCCATTTGACCATCTATGTCCCTCCATAAGGCATCTACCCGATTTGGGATCCTTATCTTTTTCGATAACCCCACTTCCTTCGAAAGTGATGTCACCGAGGGGCTACTGTAAGTGCCCAAATCCGGATCGTTACAATCCGTTAACTGGCCCTTTCCAAGTTAATCGGAATCCGCTAATTCCACCTTTCCGAGTCAACGAGACTTCCCAGGACTGCCCCGTACATCCAAATTCTAAAGTGTACTCAACACACGTTCTCACACCTAAAAGTACCACTTTCCTTGAAATACACAATTTTTGGGGTCTTTCGGGGTTTGATTTGCTATTTTTGAGAGTCTCGACCTTTCGAAGGTCATAACTTCCTCATACGAACTCCATTTTGGGTCCACCACATATCAAATCGAACGCGAGAACAAGATCTATACATATAACTAATTTAATCAGGGAAAATATCCAATCTGTAGAACTAGCCGGCTGGCCTGTTTTACTGGTTTAACCAAACAAGCCTCCACGTGTCAATATCAATCAAATTCAAGGCCAAAAGACTAAAATGCCCCTCAAATTGACGGTTAGGATGTCCAGCCTGTTCTCCCAATATAATCTTCCCGAAATGTAACATGACCTCCAAACCTAACAATATCTGTTCAAAAAAAACTTTTCCTAAGTTTTGGCTACCAATCAAAACGACCTCCTTTTTCAAATCCTTTTCCTAAGTTTTGGCTACCAATCAAAATGACCTCCTTTTTCAAACCAGCCTTTTTCAAAGTTTAATTGGATACGATCAATTATGGAAAATGTGCTTGAATGTTTATATCAGAGATTGTTAGATTCGTATGACGAGTCTTTCTTTAAGGGTAATTTCACCTATGTTGGATTTATTTTCAAGTAACTATTATGTGCTTGAATGTTTATATCAGCTGATGTTTAGGAGTATAATGGGATATGATCAATTATGGAAAATATTCTATAAGGTGATCGAATTACGTTATACCTGTGACTGTCCCCTTCTGTGGCCACAGTTGGGGTGATAGCTTTTGTATTGAGCCAAAAGACTTTGTAGATAGCGAGTAATCTTATATGATTCTCTGAAAAATGAGTCTCATAAGATGTGAATATGCTTAAGTAGTTCACAAAAAGAGAGGAGTTTTACTCCCACGTTATATGACATATTTTCAGACGGGAAAGATAAACTGAGGTAACGTAATGTATTTACCGCTTTTCACAAGGTGTTATGTATACACTTGTTATGTGATGCATCTTCTGTGGCATCTTGTTGCATCATAAGAGCTTGCTGAGATTTATTCTCACCTCTTCTCCCTTACTGTTATAGATCGTGCTGAGACAGGTGACCCGAACCAGTGAGACCGGGGGAAGGAGTATGGACTATTTTCTTTTGGGTATTGTCAGGGTACGTTATATGGTTGGTTTATGTTTGGGAGTATCAATGTGATATTTATCTTTTGTAAAACTTGTACTTAGTATTATTTTATAAACCGTTTTCATTTGTGTAAATGATGTAAGTAAAATAGGTTGTGGTTTTCATAAAGGTTGTTTCATAAACTTGCCTCCAAGTGGAGATGTATATAGTTGGTTTTATGTTGGTTTATGAAGGTTGATTATCTACATTTAAAAGTTAAACAAAAGTTTTTAAATTTAGGTGATTTTTCTAGTAAGGGGACCCTCCCGCTCGGGGCACGAGCTAAGGTTCCAGTTCGGGGTCCCCACAGTTGGTATCAGAGCTCGATTTAGAAGTTAAGGGTAGATGTCTAGATTAAGGAGGAGTTTGTGATAATTGACGACTAGTGTTTGATGCAGGGGGTTTGTAAAATGGCGGGAAATGATGATGATCAGAACATGGCTCAGGAAAATGTTGGTAATGTTGGGGCAGGTGGAAATCCAAATGAAGAAATGATGAACCTGTTCAGAGTTTTCTTACAGAATATGGCAACTCGGGGACCAGCTCTGAATCAACTCGAGGGACGTCAAGGCTATGGGTTAGAAAAGTTTGTGAAGATGAATCCACCAAGTTTCAATGGAGATCTGGATCCTTTAAAGGCGGAAAGATGTCTCGAGGAAATGAATAAGATCTTCGCAGCTATGGAAAGTCCAGATGAGGAAAATGTTCATTGTGCATCTTTTAAGCTTGAAGGTCCAGCAGAGCATTGGTGGCAGATTTTGAAGGAAAGTTGGGAGCGGGATCATACACCCCAGACTTGGGAGAATTTCACTTGGAAGTTCAAGGAACATTTCATTTCAATGGTCACCCGGGACAAGAAGGAAGTGGAGTTCTTACGTTTAGATCAAGGAGCTATGACGGTGGCTCAGTATTCAGCCAAGTTTACGGAGTAGGCTCGGTATTGCACTTACTTGGTACCAGATGAAGAAAGGAGAGTTTACTAGTTTGTAAAAGGTTTGAGGCTTGAGTTTAGGAAGCAATTATTGACTCATGACTTCACCGATTATCAGGCAGCCGTGAATAGGGCGTTCAGGATCTAGAATGACATTGAGGAGCATCGTGGAAAGTCGGAAAGTGGCGGTGGAGGTAAGCAAAAGTATCAAGGGCAAGGCTCAGGACAAGATAGAGGACAACCAAGGGTTTCAACTCCATGGAGTGTGCGAGGGGGATGTTGCAGTTTCAGTGGCACGTTCAATATCAACTTAGTATGGGATTGTTTGTAACTTTTGTAAGAAAGTGGGGCATTCCGAAGATAGATGTTGGAGTAAGCAAGGCAAGTGCATTAAGTGTGGAGCATTGGAACACATTAGGAGGAATTGTCCAAGGTTGCAGCGGGGACAAGCTTCAGGCAGCGGTCAGCAAGGAGGGCAATAGAGAAGTGGTGCAAAGAGAGATAATGAAGGAAAGCTAAAAGAGTAATTTCAAGGTCGAGTCTTTGCTTTGGGTAGTGGAGAGGTAGATCCTACGGTAGTGCCGTGGATCCTTCAAAGATTGAGGCCGTGGTCAACTGGAAACAACCTTCGATAGTGACAAAAGTCCGTAGTTTTTTGGGTTTGACAGGTTACTACCGAAGGATTATTGAAGGATTTTCGAGAATTGTAACACTGTTGACTAAGTTGACTCGGAAGGATGTATCATTTGTGTGGGTGTGAAGAATGTGCCCCGCCGCGATTTTTCTTTTGAAAATCATTTAAAAAAACGGGAGTCGCCATGCCATTTTTATTTTAAGGGCCAAAACTTTGAAAAATGCCCGAGATTAGAGATTTGGGTTCGGAGGTCACGTTACACTCCGGGAAGATTGTTAGGGTTCACCCGGAATGCCTCGTAAAATGAGTCTTCCTAATTTGAAACCATTTGTGCGTGTGTGTTTCTTTGGTTAAAATAAATGCAAACTGAGAAAACTAAAAATTGAGAACTCTTTGTAAGACATTAAACAAGTCCCATGATTTTTGGTATGATTTAAGGGTTGAGTTTTGGTACTCAAAAGACTCCTTGAAGTTGAAAGTCAATTCTTCCAGAATGAAAAAGACTGTGGACACTTGATTTTAAAATGGATTTAAGGGTTTTAAAACTTCAGAATCTGAGGAAAGTCAGAGAATTAAAGTTGTTCAAAACATCTTAAATAAGGTGACTAAAAAGATTTTTATGATTGGAGATGATTTGATGGACCAAAACCTTCTGGAAACCTCAGATGTGAAATCTGGATTTCCAGAGACTGCTGAACTGAATTTTGGAAAATAATTTGAAAAATGGAGTTAGACTCACGAAAAAAATAAAGTAAAAATATTTCTAAAATCCTATGGATGTTGGCTACAAAAAGTATTTTGTAGTCAACACCAAATTCCAAGTTTTTCTGTGTCCAAAAAATTAGACAATGGACAGAGGTCTTGGAGAAAGGCTACTGGACAGCGACATTCTCAAGAAGGAAAATGTGATTTAAAGGGAGTTTTGCATCCATGCTTGCCCCCATTTCCTTAGGCTTTGATTAGTGATCACTAAACATGTTTAGTGGTGATCTACTATATCAAGCCATCCTTAGGGTACATTAGGACTTAAAGCACTTCATTTGCTTGGGATGGGGGAGATTTAACTTGAAATCAAGATTTTATGTATGAAAATTGATTTTAGGTTAAGAAAATGCTTTCAAGAAAGTAAAACAATTTGGAAGGAATGTTGATCCTTATAGAAGATCATCCATGGAGATGAACTTCCATGGTGATCCTCTTGGATCTAGGGCAAGAACAATTTACATCTTTGAAGTATGAGATGCATG
Organism: Adenophora triphylla var. japonica; assembly: GCA_022495995.1. Classification (NCBI taxonomy): domain Eukaryota; kingdom Viridiplantae; phylum Streptophyta; class Magnoliopsida; order Asterales; family Campanulaceae; genus Adenophora; species Adenophora triphylla. The sequence continues at coordinate 380,352 of JAFEMH010000604.1, forward strand.
CATGGATGAGGGAGGTTTAAGGTAAGGAAAAGGAGGGTTTACCAATAATGGTATCCTATCTTCCTTGGATTTGTGTTTGAGACTTGAATTTAGTGAGTGTTTGGTGAGTGAGATTTGGGAAAATGATTAAGAAAAAGGTGGCAATTCAAAGGAATTCCCACTGTTTTCTAGAATATTTTCGCCAAGGTGCTGTGTGAGTGAATTGTTGTTCATGGTTTTTCTGAGACTCAGGGGCTCTATTTATAGGCCTCTGAAAAATTCAAAACCGTCCGCGCGGATGGGAATGACAGCGTGCACTGTTCATTAAATGCTGCTGCAGGCTTTGGATAAAGGGAATATTTTATTCAAATACTCAACCAATTGTGTTTTACAGATTTCTATTTTCAAATTTTTCTCTTTTGTGAGATTCTTTTCCTTGTTTAACTCCAAATAGCAATCCCCAACTTACCCTTGCTTTGTTAGAAAAGTTAGGTCTTGTTAGAAAAGTTAAGTTTTAGGTTAAGAATGTGAAGGCTTTCATTAGTTTTCTAACGGAAATACTAACAACTCAAATTGGAGCACTTACAGTAGCCCCTCGGCGACGGCGCTTTCGAAGGAAGCGGGGTCGTCGATAAGAGTAAGGCTCCATATTTGACAAGGGGTGACCAAAGTGGTCGGATGGCTGGACCTGGTGATAGGCTACCTACGTATCCTTAAGAGGAATCAAGCCGGTCGTAGTTCGGGTCTTTGACCCTGGAGTGACTGTTTTAGGATGTCAACCTGGTGAGCGAGTTCTACAGTCGATTGCTGAAAGAAACTCTGCTGGGGATAGGACATGACCGTTTTGGTCTGATGTCTAGAGTTGTATATCCGCACAGCTGGGGAAAGGAATGACCATTTTGGTCTGATGGCTGAACCTAATGGTAGGCTACCTACGTATCCTTAAGAGGAATCAAGCCAGTCGTAGTTTGGGTCTTTCGATGTTGACCCTGGAATGACTATTTTGAGGCGTCAACCTGGTAATGATGGCGTTTTAGGTGCCTCAGACCTTGAAGATGGTGTTTTAGGTGCCTCGGACCTTGATGATGATGGCGTTTTAGGTGCCTCGAACCTTGATGATGATGGCGTTTTAGGTGCCTCGAACCTTAAAGATGATGGCGTTTTAGGTGCCTCGGACCTTGATGATGATGGCGTTTTAGGTGCCTCGAACCTTAAAGATGATGGCGTTTTAGGTGCCTCGGACCTTGATGATGATGGCGTTTTAGGTGCCTCAAACCTTGATGATGATGGCGTTTTAGGTGCCTCGAACCTTTGGTGATGATGGCATTTTAGGTGCCTCGAACCTTAAAGATGATGAAGTTTTAGGTGCCTCGAACCTTTATGATGGCGTTTTAGGTGCCTCGGACCTTGATGATGATGGCGTTTTAGGTGCCTCGAACCTTGATGATGGCATTTTAGGTGACTCGAACCTTGATGATGGCGTTTTAGGTGCCTCAGACCTGGATGATGGCATTTTAGGTGCCTCAGACCTTAAAGATTTGGGATTGATGGTCCTTTGGTGGACTTCATTTGAAGGGGCCGGTCTTACGTTTGCTGTCGGGGAAGGGGATGACCGTTTTGGTCGAGTGGCTGGACCTATGGTAGGCTACCTACGTATCCTTAAGAGGAATCAAGCCAATCGTAGTTCGAAAGCTGCTGGGAACGGGATTCCGTTAGCTTTCGCTGGAGAAATCGGACTTACGTTTTACTGCCGTTGATGATAATGAGGAAAGAAACGGGATTCCGTTAGCTTTCACTGGAGAAATCGGACTTACGTTTTACTGCCGTTGATGAAAATGAGGAAAGAAACGGGATTCCGTTAACTTTCGCCGTAGAAATTGGACTTATGTTTTACTGCCGTTGATGAAATTGAGGAAAGAAACGGGATTCCGTTATCTTTCGCTGGAGAAATCGGACTTACGTTTTACTCCCGTGAAGTCCTTTTGAAAGGGGGTTAACTTTGGTTATCCCCCGTTAAGTTTAGGACTAAACTGCAGAGTCTGAGATTTTTAAAGGGCAAAACAGTCTTTTTGGCCCTTCATTCCTGTCCGCGCGGACAGGAACATAGCCCAGACAGGTTTTAAAAGGCCGTGGCCTTTTCTCTTCTTCTTCTTTACAGTTTAAACGCCATTTACGAGAGAGAGAGACGAGAGAGAAGCCATTTTTGGCCCAAAAAGCTTCGAAATTCTTCCATTTTCTTTGGTTTTTCGAGCAATGGAACACGGGGGAGTTGCCATTCAAGGCCAAGGACGCAGTCCGGTTGCGGAGAGGTGATTAGAACTTTTGAGGATGAGGAGGCACTACTCACTTTCGCAATCGATTGCGGAGGAGCCATATCCCGATGCGTGGCAACATTGGTCCACTGATCCGAGTCTTCGCACGGTATGCTTCGAATTTCTTCATTTCCTTTGTCGATTTTCGTTTGAAATTGATTTTTTGTGATTTTTTTTTTCTTTTTTTAATCCGAAAATTGTGTTCTTGGCATTGAATTTTGGACTTTGATGATTTGCATGTTGCACTGAGTATATGGGTAACTCAAATGTGCACTTTGTTTGGAAAAAGAATGGGCAATTTGGCATTTTTTTTTTTTTTTGAAATATGAGATGACGAAAATTTGCCCGAATCCGGGACGGACTTCTTTTTTTTTTGTTGCATGTAGGATTTTTGCAATGAGATATGTTTTTATGAATGATATGAATGTATGCACGCATGCTTTTTGTAGAAATATGATTTTTTGTGAAAAATGGGACGGATTTTTGCTTCCGTTGATTGTATGTATGAATGTGAAAAACTGCTTATTTGTGCTATTTTATGAAAAATGGAATAGGATTCTGCTCCTGTTGATTCCTTGCATTGTGAAAAATTGCATGTCATCATCATTTTTTTTTGAAAATAAAAATGGGACGGAGTTTTGCTTCTGTTGACTCCTTGTTATTGACATGTTTCTTTATGCATGAATGAATGATGAATGGTGATTGTTGAAAAACTTTTCTTTTGTGCGAGAAAAATGGGGCTGAGTCCATTATATGCCATTATGCTGCCGAATTTTCTTCAAAACTTTATGTCTATGATGCATGTGTATGCTTTTAAATGCAAATGCGATTTTTTTTTTTTTTTGACATTTTTGTTTTTCTTTTCAATTGCAGGGTGGTGATCGGTTCGTGACGGATCAGCTGAATAAGCTGAAGACTCGGGGATCAGTGGAGGCCGTGATTGGCCTGTGGGATCGGCTTCCAGTCTTAGGCAGAGGAGATTTGATGAGTCCGAGGCGGATCGTCATTGAGACCGGATTGTATGAGTTCATCGAGTGTCTGAGGGGGTTGCTCAAGTTCCCCAAGAGTAAGGTCCTGATTTTTGCTTTGGAACAGCATTGGTGGGATGTGACCCACACATTCTATTTCTTCTGGGGCGAGGCTACGGTCACACCTTCTGATTATGCTGCGATCACAGGCCTGTCCTTTAAAGGACGCATCATTGAGTGGCGAGATGGGTACAATGACCGGGAGTTGCAGGATCTTCTAGGCATTACCCCCATTCCCAAAAATGGGATGGGGATGGAGTATGTTGTGGTTCACGGGAAGATCGTGGAGAGCATTGAGAGTTATGAGGCTGGGGACGAGAGAGTGGCTGATGTGCAGATTGCTAGGGCTTTTCTTTGGTTCGCTTTTTCGAGCACACTTTTTGGACACGCCGAGGGGACGGCGGTATTTGCCCTGCTGCAGACGTTGACTGATGTGGAGATGGCTGGAGAGGTATCTTGGGGGAGGCCGGGCTGGCAGAGCTATATTTTGCTCTGGATCGATACAGCCGGAAGGCTGTCAGCTCCCTGACGTGCTTTGAGTTCCCTCTGGAGGTATAAGCTTCTGCTTTTTCTTTTCCTTATGCACGCATTTTTTTTTCGCTCTTGATTGATGTAATCTTTACCTTTCGCAGGTATGGGCTCTGGAGTTTTTTCATGTCACGATGTGGCGGCAGCCGGCGGAGCACATCAGGGCATATCCGGCTATGCTCTCCTGGACCAAGCATGCTCGGGAGAAGATAGGTTCCAGGGGGCTCACGACCCTCAAGTACAAGCATTGCCTGCCTCTGATGAGAGCTGAGACGGATGAGGGAATGAGGTTCTACCCCTGGGGCCGCTTCGAGGTGGAGCAGCTGAAGGGTGCGAAGAGGTGGACTGTGGAGCGGAGGATTTTGAGGGGTTTCACCTGTGATGCATATTACTTGGGGGAGAGAGTGACGCGCCAACATGGCGAGGGTGCGCCTCTGATGGCACCGGTGGAGCCTCCTGCTGACATGATGCATCCGACTGAGAGTTAGGAGACCTGGGGTGATTATCGAGGTGGCCAGCACTTCTCGAGGTTTGTGACGGGCAAGGATTATTCGCGGTTTATCTTGAGGAGGCTGAGGATGCCTCAGGTGCTTGAGAGAGGGGGGGAGGAGGTTATGCGGTACCCTCGATCGGACTTTTCGTATGTCCAGGATGGGGTTAGATTGGGAGTGCAGATCCCTATCCCTGAGCGGGTCCCACGAGCTTTTCGGCCTCGTCCGGATATGAAGGTACGGCTTTTTACTGCTTCTGTCTCTTCTTCTTTTCTTTCGCATCAAATCATTTCTGACGCTTTTGTTACCGTGCAGTTCCCGGCTGTGGTTGTGGAGAAGCTGACGAAGCAGGTGATTGGAGCTAAGAGGTTCCTTAGGAGGATGGTTACCTGTGGGGCTGCTCAGGGCAGAGCGAGACAGGCACAGCTGGCGCCTGTAGAGCGGGAGACTTCCCCTATTCCTTCCGAGCATTCTACCGAGACTCCTCTTTCTCCTCTCATAGATCCCGGCATGGAGCTGCCTCCGGACCAAGTCATTCTCGGGGATTTGCATGGACAGGGACATGTTTGGCGCCACGGTGGATCATCTTCGCATAGCCAGGGATCCGATGCGTTCACGTTCGGATACGATTTCTTTGCGGATCTCGGCTTGCCTTATCGTGGCGTGCCGGTTGATCCAGGCGAGCCTCCCTCTGGAGACGAGGATGACGATCCCGAGCCCGAGATATTCATGACTACTGAGGAGGCGGGCCCGAGTCGCAAGAGGGACCGGGGGAAAGCACCAGCCACTGAGGATTCTGATTGATGATTTTTGGTTGATTCTGGGACTATACTTATTTTGACAGATACAGTTTATTTTTTATGCACACTTTTTTTTTTTGGGAATGTAATGATCTAGGATTACTGTTACCTACTTTTTTTTATTATGCATGTGTATGTTGCATGAGCCCGGTTTTTTGGCAAGGGTGTGGATGAACTGTTTGGACAGGCTTTGCACAGGTTTCGAGCAGCAGGGATGAAATATTCCTCCGTGGTGCAGCAGTTTAAACTGCTGCAGATTTTTTTCTGATGGTGACAATTGTATCCGCGCTGACAGGCTCGAAATCTGACACTGGCATTTAATTTTTGCTTCAGATCTGGTTTTCCCTCTTTTAATTCAAACAACCACTCCAACTCCCCATTCAAACAACCATTTTCGGGGAGAAGGAGAGAAAATCCATGGAGAAAATTGTGAGCATGAGAAATCCATCCAAATTGTCCCAAGAATCTCAAATTTCTTTCTTCAACAAGTTCAAGGAGTGGTCCCGGGAGATTATGCACAAGAGAAGGTCATTCTTTGAAGAAAGGTACAAGATATGATGCTTGTGGTCTCTCAAAGAATTGGTTCCGGATTATGATCTTTTGAGGGCTTCTTCTTCATTTTGGGATACAAGGAGGCATGTCTTTTGCTTTTCTTACAATGAAATGGTCCCGACTGTTAAAGAATTTCGGGCTTTGCTTGGTGGTCCCGAGGTGGAGGAGATTGCGATTCCTTTGCCCGGAGGAGCCTCTTTTGTTGACAAGTTGTGCAACCTTCTTCATCTTTCTCCGGAGGAAGCACAAGGTATGATCCGTGGTTCTGATCATTTTGACATTTCTGGTCTTCCTGATAGATTTAGGGGCTTAGGCTTGATTGATGATGCCTATTGGGATTCTTTTGCACTCTGCATGTTTGGTACCTTGTTTATGGTTTACTCTTTTGGGATTTGTCATCGGGCTTTGCTGGATGTGGTTGTACACTGCCGTTTGGGCCGGGATGTTGTGCCCTTGATCCTGGGAGAGACCCTTCATGCTCTTGACGGGTTGGCTACGGAGGCGGTATATGCACGGGCGGCCCATTTCTTTTGACTATGTGGGCGATGGAGCGCACAGGGGTCCTCCGCGAAACTTCTGATGCGGTCAAACCTTGGACCTTTGCCAGGAGAGGGGTTACTGTGGATCTCGATGATCAGGGCTCATGGGAGTATTGGATGGCTTGTCGCCAGACTGCGGATATCAGGTGGTTGGTGCCTCATTGGCGGGTAGAGACTCGGAGAGTGCTTCAGGATGGGTCTCATGTGGTTGTGCTTCCGGGGCTTTCTCAGTCCAGTTTTTATATTCCGGCTCTGGTTCGGAGACAGTTTGGCTTGGAGCAGACTCCTTTGGAGGATTTTGAGGACATAGCTACCAGGGTGGTGGTTTCTGCTTCGATGGATGATCCTTCAGTGTTCCCATTCCTTTCCCGAGCATGGAGGTATGACGTCTTTCCTCCTAGGGTTATCCTCAGGCGTTCGGGGCATGTGTTTCTGACCACTTGGTACTTGGATTGGTACGAGAGGCATTTGGGGGAGACTCAGGTGGCTATTTTGAGATGGCGTGAGGCCATTATTGGTGTGGAAGACATGACCGTTTCTGAGAGGAGGAGGGCTGAGGCGAGGGCCAACCCTTATGATAGGAGCGGGGATGCCATGACTGACTACGAGTCTTATGTCAAGAGACAGGAGAGGAGGACTCCTATGTTGCCGGCTCGGCTGCAGGAGATGAGAGACGAGGCTAGGGCTACTAAGGCCCTGACAGACGCTGGTTTGATAGATCCTGTCCCTACACCAGAGCTTGGTAGGAGGAAGACTGACATTTTTCCTGTGCAGAGGAAGAAGACCCGAAGAGGAGGAAAGAAGAGGGGAGAAGCCAGTACGAGTGGCTTGGAGTGACCTGGAGGTTTCCGAGTATCCCTTTCTTGTCGTAGCAGACACATTAGTTATTATGTATCTTAGTTTCTTTAAGCATGTTGTAAGTCGTAGGAGTGAACCGAGCTTAGACTTATCAAAAAGTTTTTAACTGTAATGAATATTTGAATTGCTTCAGATTTTTTCGAAATGCCTTCATGGCTTGATCAATGTATTGATAACAAAGTATGACTTTTATTTGTGTTTTAGACCGAACCGTTTCCGGCTGCCTACGTTCCCTTGGACTAAAGGGCTCAGGTCTCCGTAGTTCGACCCGGTTAATTTGTTTTTGTTTTTTTGTTTTTGTGGTGCAACCCTGTTTTTTACCTAGGCCGCCCTTTTGGGTTTTCAACCTAGTTGGGTATTACTCTTTTAGCACTCTTTTTTTTTTTTTTTTTTTTTTTTTTTTTTTTTTTTTTTTGTTTTTTTTTTGTGCAACCCTGTTTTTTACCTAGGCCGCCCTTTTCGGATTTTCAACCTAGTTGGGTATTACTCTTTTAGCACTTTTTTTTTTTTGAATTTTTTTTTGGTTGGTTTTTTTTTTTCGTTTTTTTTGGTGCAACCCTGTTTTTTACCTAGGCCGCCCTTTTCGGGTTTTCAACCTAGTTGGGTATTACTCTTTTAGCACTCTTTTTTTTTGAATTTTTTTTGTTTTTTTTTTTTTGTTTTTTTTTTTTGTTTTTTTTTTTGTTTTTTTTTTTTTTTTGGTGCAACCCCGTTTTTTACCTAGGCCGCCCTTTTCGGATTTTCCACCTAGTTGGGTATTACTCTTTTAGCACTTTTTTTTTTTTTGAATTTTTTTTTGTTGGTTTTTTTTTTTTTCGTTTTTTTTGTGCAACCCCGTTTTTTACCTAGGCCGCCCTTTTCGGGTTTTCAACCTAGTTGGGTATTACTCTTCTGGCACTTTTTTTTTGAATTTTTTGTTGGTTTTTTTGTTTTTTTTTTTTTTTTGACTCAGTGCTTTATGCGTAGTATCTGCGCAGCTTATCGCCATTCACCGGGTGTACAAAAGGATTTCCGTCTGGATCTGCAAGTTGCATGGCCCCTCCGGAGAAGATCTTCTGAACAACATATGGCCCGACCCAGATAGGCTCCCATTTGCCAAGCGGGTTAAGGCGGACTGGGGGCTTCTCTTTCAAGACGAGGTCACCTTCCCTGATCTCCCGAAGTTTTACTTTCTTATCGAAGGCTCTGGCCATCCTTCCTTGGTAAGCTCGGATATGTTCCATGGCTCTCAATCGGCATTCATCTAGCAGGGCCAATTCATCATGGCGACCCTGGAGCCATTCAACCTCGTTGATTTACTTTCCAACAGTACTCGGAGTGAGGGGATTTCTAGCTCGATTGGGAGCACGGCTTCCATTCCGTAGGTAAGAGCAAACGGTGTTTCCCCGGTTGCCTTTCTGACGGATGTTCTAGAGAGCAAGGTGAAGCTTGTCGCGAATTCTCTCAGCAGCTCAATCAGAGTATCCTTTTCGGTTCCTTCAAAGAAACTACCAATCTGCGTCTCTTTAACTCTTCTGCAATTCCCAAATTCACACTCGTCAAAACCTCTTCGGCAGCTTGGGCTCGATTTTCCTCCTTCCGAACAACCTGCTTAAATATTTCATTAATATATTGTTCATTTAATGTGTCTGCTTCTTTATCTAGTGAATCATTATTAACTGTTTTTTTTTAAGTTATTAGTTATTTCATCATTAGTTAAAGTGGCAATCAAGGGATACTCAGAAAGGTTCATCATTTCATTGAGAACGAAAGGGAATACAGCGTTCGCTACAACCTCGTAGTTTTTTAGGCGTAAGGTCCTCGAACGACTCGAGAGACTCGAACTCAATAATGAGAGACTCGGAGGACTTTTACATAGGTTGACACAGGGGGACGGGGGACCAATCCAAGCTTTGTGATCATTTCCTCCTTGGTCGCGGACGGGCCTGAGAGAGTTTCCCAATTCTTCAATGGCATTGCTGTCAGGGGCCTCATGACTCGGGATTTGCGTTGTTCTCCTTTCTCAATCATTGCTATCATCTCTTTGACTGAACCGAAATCAATCAGGTCTGTCACCTGAACCTCTTCTCTGAATAACTGCTGCATAATCGGACCATCCCAATCATCTGAAAAGACTTCTCTGGCTTTGGCTTTCGGCATTGTCAGCTCAAACTCAGGCTTTGGGCCTTCTTGGACAGTTGGGACCACAGTGGCAAGCTTCTCGAACTGCTCTACTAGGCTTGGAACGCCTTTGAAAGTGTACTCGCTCTCCATGGTAGTGGTAGACACAGGTATCTTGGGTAGATCCAAAAACATTCTACGGACAGGATTTGCCTTGGTTCCCCTAAGCTTGTTAAGGTCATGCTGTAACTTCATCCATCCCTCTGCCGGAGTAGGCTCTTTGACTGGGGCGCTACCCTGCTGTGTAGGACCTTTTACAAAGTAGTCATCCAAATAAGGACTGAAAGGGAGAGGTTTAGGGCCGTTGATCGGAACCCTTCCTGTGGCAGCTTCTCCCCTTTTTCGGGCAATTTCCTTTTCTTTCGTAGTGTCTATCGAGGTGGCCTCATATCCCAGGCCGTGGCGAGTTTTCTGTCCTTTCACCTCAATAACTTTGTGAGTTCCTTGCTGATGCTTCCCCAGACCGAGACCGGGCAGGTAGCTCATTCTTCTCATCATCTTCAATGCTGGAGGGATCTTGTCCCGAGTGATCATCAGATCTATGTTACAAACTTGGGCTTTGGGAGGCTCGACCGTGAAGCCTGTTAGCATGAGACCTTCCTCGTCATGTTTGATTTCCAGAATAGGTATTCCACCCGTATCAGTGCCATCCAAAGTGACTAGGTCTCCGTAAATGGTTGTCAAATCCCCATCCGAAACGAATTTCACACACTGATGGAGGCTCAAAGCAACCCCCTTAACTTGGTGCAGCCAGGGTCTTCCCAGCAGGGCATTAAAGGTGATCGGGATATCTATAACTTTAAATTCCACAGGTATCATCTTCTTGCCAAACCAGAGGTTCAAAGTAGCAACCCCGAGCACTGTGAGAGATGTAGAGTCATATGCCTTGACTGTGAGGGAAGAAGGCTTCAAATCTATAGTCTTGATGTCAAGCAGGCTCATGATCTTAGCTGGGAGGATATTCATCCCGGACCCATTGTCAACCAAAACTCGGGGAAGACGCCGTTCATCCAGCTGGACTGTGATGAAGAGGGGCTCATTATGATCGGCTCCGAACTGAGGGAGATCGAGGTCTGTGAAAGTGATTATATTCCCATAGTGAATGTTCCCAATCAACTGCACAACATCATTAGAAGTAGCATCAATAGGGACTAGCGTGCGGGCTAGGCTTTCTTCCAGCTTTAGCTTATGGGGGTACGATGAGGTAAGCAAGGACCACAAAGAGATGTTGGCCTGAGTTTGCTTCAACTGGGTGAGCACAGGATCCTCCTTCTCGGGGTCAGGAGTTTCGGCTGCTTTGGCATAGGGGAGACGGTCTTCCCTTGGTGCTAGATCTGCTACCTTCTTATCTGTCTTGGGGTTCCCTTGGTAGATCTGCCCGGATCGGGTCAACAGGTTGACTTCCTCATTAGTCGCTTCTTGAATTGATTTCTTCAATGCTGCCAAGGTCAACGGGGGAGCCTTTTTGGCTACCGGCCACTGGTTCTGGCGGAGTCTAGCAACGATAAAGGGCTGAGCTTGAGCTGTACTGGCTCCTTCATGGGCAGCTTTTAAAACTGCTTCCCATGTCACAGGCTTTTGAACTCGGGGTTGTGTTGCTGTCCCCTGGATGGCCCACAGAGCTAGGGCGTCCTCCGATTTGCCTTCATAGCCTGCCTTGTCCATAGTTATCATACAACAGGAATTGCTATTCTCAGGGCTCGGCGGATTTTCGATTTCATTTCCGGTATAGTGTAGCCACTCTGGTTCCTTTCTGTAATACTCAGAGATGGAGACGATTATAGCATTCTGCGTGGGAGGAGCATCAGGTATCATGCCGGTTTCCAGGACTTCTCTGAGAGCTGAAATACATTCGGGGAAGGTGACCTCTACTTGGGTAACCCTGACAAGGATTGTTACTTTACTTCGGGGCGGATTTGATCTGACCATGCTTACTTTCTCATTGGGGAGGATGGGAGTCAGTTTCCCTCTCTCTAACAAATCTTCAACTATCAGCCAGGATCGGGTGTCCGAAAACCCTTTCCCCAAAGCATGGTAGGTAGTGTTGAACTCTATGACATCCACGTGTTCAGCCCCAGGAAAATTCATGGCTTTCATGTCTTCGATTTCATAATTGTCTTCCGAAGTTTCCTCAATCTTACGGCTATCAGCCTCCATCTCCTTATACATCTTCTTTCTTTCGCCCTTGCAAGCAGGGCAACCACAAGTAAAGGATAGACAACGCTCCCCTTCATAGTTTGACGTAATAGCTCGGTAGATCTGGGTCCAAATGAGGATTACCCGGGGTCCACTGTCGGGTACATGAGCAATTAAGAAAGCGTCATGTGGGTCCATGGGCATGAAGGCGACTGGGGAGACATTTAGATCAATAACCCTTTTTAGTGACTCCATGCACTCGGTGTGTTCAAGCGGCTCGGCAGTGACCCTTACAATTGTGATGCCGTCTGTTTTAGGGAAGGAAGAAAAGGAACCGATGAAGTTTACGAATTCATCGTCTTCCGGTTGCTGAAAACCTCCCTTTTCAACCAGTGCTTCGATGAACCTTCTCCATTCGCCCACTAGGTCCTTATAGGGGACATTGTGCTCTAGGACCTTGGATATGTAAGGATCTGCAAGTGGGCTTTGCTGTTCCCCATCCTTCGGGCACTGACCACAAGTGCATCTCACGAGGAGTACTTCGTGGGGGCCCGTATTTTCTGGCGGCTCTTCATCGTCGCTTGCTGACAACCAACCATTGTGTCCGGCTTCCATGATATCATTTCCGGTATGATTGTTCCAGATTGATTCCGGATCTTGGGCCTCAGTTGACTCTTCGCTCTCGTCGTCGTCATCATCATCACTGTCATCAGAATCATCTTCCCATACTACTGGGATTTCGGCTGAGAGAGAACGCCGGTCAAATCTGTTAGGGGAAGAAGGGTGCGTGCAGCCGCAGAAATCGTCATATGCCCCCATTGCCGGAAGCGGCAATTGCGACTCCGCTTCTCCTCCCAAAAACTGAGGGGGAAGAGTGAGAGGGGGCAGCACGTATTTGACTCCAGGAAGGATATAGAAGCAATCCTCCTCCTCTGATTCTTCATCTTTACTATTCTCGGGATCGTATTCGGCTTCTCCCAAAACCAACTTGCAGAAGTGTACTAACTCCAGGTGCTCTTCGGCCTCTTTGCTGATAAGCCCCAGCACAGGCGCCCGCCTGAAACTTTCTTGCTCAATCTTCCTTGACTGCTCTAACCATCTCATGTAAATGGTTTTCTCATGATTTGACCGGAACAGCCCCAGTTCTTCAGCATCGGTTTTCCCTTCCTCCTAGAAGTAGCGGGCTTCGTATTCTTGCAAGAAAATTCTAACATGAGACCAAGGAGGGTTGGTTTGTTCACCATCCTCAAGGCTGAGGGGGAATCCGAATTCAGGATCCTCGACAAGGTTGACCATGGGTATTTGGAGGTCTTCATCAGTTTCCGCATCCTCCTGGGCATGCGAAGGTTCTCCGGCTTCAATCATGTTCACCTGGTTTTGATTTCTTGGGAAGGGATTTTTGACTGTATTAGGTCCCTCGGGGCCTTCCAACTTCCCTTGCTCTATCAATCCCTGGATTGCCTTTTTCAGAGTAAAGCAGTTATCTGTTAGATGTCCGTGGGCTTGATGAAAAGCGCAGAACTTAGAAGTATCCACGGGAGCATTCGGATTCCTGGGTTGGAAATTTTCCAAAGGCCGCAGCAAGCCTTCTTTCACCAATCCTCTAAAGATGTCGTTCAGAGGCATTCCGAAGCTTTCGAGGTTTATGACCCGAGGCTTGGGCTCAGCTGGTTTCCTGGGAGCAAAAGGAGTTGCATTATTACATTCCTGCCCTGCGTAGTTGATCACCTCTTTACCTTTAACAGGAGCGGGAACCGTGTTGGAGGGAGGAGCTCTGTATCTGTAAGCGGGTGCAGCAGCCGGCTGTTGATTGTAAGCCTTTTCAAACTTAGCTGCGGAGTTAACCATAGCACGTAAGTCTGAGTACGGGAAATGATTGAGGGAGGTTCTTAGATGTGATTTCAGGCACGAATGGAAGATGTCCAATTGTTCCTCTTCAGAAGGAGGGATGGCCATCTCGCTAAGTTTCAGATTCCACCGCTTGTAAAAATCCCCAACATTCTCATCGGGACGCTGCATGGTTGTCTGCAAGTCAACTCTATTTGTTTCCCATTCCAAATTAGCTTTGTACTTCTCTGTAAAGGAACTGGTGATCTGATCCCATGTAGCCCTGGCCTCGGGTTTTAAGCGAAAGAACCCTTTTAGAGCACTGGATTTCAAGGAGAGACTGAAATAGTCAGCCAACTGCTGATTGGTGCATCCTTTGGCCTTCATTGCCAAGGTATATGTGTCCAAATGAGTTTTCGGGCATGCAGTCCTGTTAGTGTAATCTGCAGGTGATATCGTAGATGATTTCCCAAGTGATATCACAGATGATTTCCTGGACTGAAAATTATATAGTTGTATATTTCTTGTTTGTTATTTAATGGACTAACGTGCTAATATGGTCTGTATAGTCTATGGTTTATGATTATATTTCAGGGTGCAATAGCATCAAAGAAGGAGCTAGACACATGTGGAAATTGGAAGAAATGAATTAATACATTTTATGTATTAATTCGTAATTTTGGCATTCAACAACAACATGTATGAGGACTTTGTCAAAGGTTGTTGCTGAGTTATAAAAGAGGTACAAGGATGATAAAGCAAGGGAGTACAAGGCGTGGAAGCATGGCTTGAGGATTCAACAATTCGGTTGCTACAAAATAGGAAGTGGGAGCTAGAATTGTGGAAACAAATTAACCCACTCTCCCTACACTTCCTCCACGTGCAAGACCAGCCCCAAGGCTGTTATTGGAGTAGCCTTCAAGTATTTGAAGACTATAAATAAGCTTGGAAGGTTTATTTGAAGATATGCCAATTATTTCACATTCACACCTTCGAAAAGCTTAGAGATAGAGTTCTTTGTTTGGTTCTTTTTAATCCTTTCTCCCTTGTAATTTCGCACTTGATTACTTTGGTATCAAGGTGTGTGAAGGCTAGGATAGGATTCCGTTCTTTATCTCTTGTTCCATAGAGCTTAAAATAGATATAGCTATAGGGAACTTTCGGCTTTGTAACTTCATTCATAGTGATTATAAAGTCTTGCCTAAGAGGCACTCTCAAGTTATATTTATATAACTTGAGAAAAACAATTTTGGTGTTTTTATTCCGCTGCAAACTCTTTTACAAAATTGTTTTATTTTCGAAGTGTGTGTGTGTGCCATCCCAAGTGCTATCGTTGGTGCTGTTATCACCTTGGATATCACTTGTGATTCAAGCCGTGACAATTTCAATTGGTATCGAGCCTCTCACTTGACGATACTAAGTGTTTGGTCCTCTTTATCATGGCTTTTGATCCTGCAAATCCAAACCAAAAACGTCTTCCTGTTTTAGATGGTTCGAATTATGCATATTGGAAAATTCGCCTTCGCTCGCATATCAAATCAATTGATCTTCGAGCATGGCGATCTATAGTTCATGGGTACTCTCTTCCACTCTTACCTCCCTGATGAGGATGGTGATGTTCGGAGTTAAACCTGAAGGTGAGTGGACGAATGAAGAGATCACTCTAGCTAACTATAATGAGAAAGCTCTTAATGCTATCTTTGAGTGGGTTGACATGCATATTTTTAAACTTATTCAAAATAGTTCCACAGCTCAAGAAGCTTGGGATATTTTACAAAGGTTTTGTGAAGGTGATTCTAGTGTGCGTGAAAACAAACTCGGAGGTCTTACCGGCAAATTTGAAAGGTTGAGAATGGGTGAAAGTGATACCATTTCCTCTTATTTTGAAAAACTATTTGACATTGCTAATGAGTGTCAACTTTTAGGTGAACCTTTTACAAACAAACAATTGGTTTCAAAGGCTATTAGAACTCTCCCTGAGCGTTTTAATATAAAAGTTTCATCTATAGAAGAGGCTCACAATCTTTCTACAATGGATATCAATTCCTTAATGAGCATTTTGAAAAATTTTGAGTCAAACCTTGCCGAGCAAAGTGAAGCTTCTAAGGGCAAGAGTGTTGCTTTAAAAGTTCAATCCTCTAGTGGTTCAACTAATGAGGATGACGAAATTTTTGAGGAATTAGGTGAAGATGCCAGTGTTGCCTTACTTACCAGGAAATACAACTCAATGGTGAGAAAATTTAACAAAGAAAATGTGCAGGTAAAGGCTAAAGAGCAACAAGCCAAGGTGTACAATTCAATGCCCAAGAGGACATTTCCATCTACTCAGAAAGGTGGTCCCATAAGGAGAGCATCATCAGATCAATCCAGATCTGATCCAAAATACCTTGAATCAATCCAATGTCATGCTTGCTCTGGATGGGGTCATTACTCAAATGAGTGTGCTAACACTCTAAGGAAGATGGGAAAGAACCTATGGGTTTCTCTCAGTGACAATGAGGATGAGGAGACCAATCAATCAAGATTCGTATCAAACAGCAATGGTGGTCACAAAGCGTGACTCGGATTCATCGGTGATACCCCGAGGTGATATCCAAAATGGGATAGCACCCGAGATATCATCCAACGGTATACAGATTTAAATTTGATAAATGCTTTGTTTGTTTTGTGGGTTCTGTTAACATGGATGCAGGTTGTTCACAAGATGAGAAGGAGTTCAGCAAGGATGAACTCATTTGTGGTCTTAAGAACCTTTGCAAAGAATTGGTGGATGAATGGAAGAACGAGAACAAGAAGGTGATCTCTCTGTCCAAAGAGGTTCAAGACCTAACCGATGGCTTGACTAGATTGGAAGTTCAACTCACAAAGAAGGATGTGGAGCCGGACAAAGTCAAGAGCAAACTCACTCTTGCCGAGACAACATTCAAGAAACTCAATACGAGTTCTACCAAGTTAGATGCAATTCTTGGGTTGTCCAAACCACTCAAGGCAGGTATGGGTTTTCAAGAGTCTTTAAATGCTATTACATCTACTTTGTCTAATACAGAAGATAAGTTAATTTTTGTTAAAGAAAGAGATCGTGTTGAACAAATATCTTCTGATAAATCTTCTGACAAGGTAAAAATATGTAACTACTGTTACTCTACTGGACATTTGAAAAATGATTGCAAAACTCTCTTAAAGAAACAGTCCAGTTCCTGTGTGATACCTGAAGTGCTACCTAGCATGTCAGATATCACCTACAGTCAGAAGAAGAATTATCAAAGTAGGAAAGTATGGAAACCTAAGTCTAATTTGATATGTGATGTTGTATACACTGCTTTAAAAACTAATGTTGAAGGTTCATGGTATTTTGATAGTGGTTGTTCTCGTCATATGACTGGAACAAAAATATTTTTAAAGGAATATGAACCTATTCAAGGTGGTAGTGTAACATATGGTGGTGGTGGCAAGAGTAATATAGTAGGAAAAGGTGTATTAAATGTATCTGGATTTCCTGCTTTGAAAAATGTTTTGCATGTTGATGGACTGGTAACTAATTTAATTAGTATTAGCCAACTTTGTGATGACAACCTTGAAGTAAAATTCAATAAAAACACTTGTGAAGTCTTTGATTGTTCCAATAACTGTGTTATGACTGGTACTAGGTCAAGTAATAACTGTTATCTTGTTGAGGATAAACAAGTGTGTCATTCTGTGAGGGTTGATGATGCTACCTTATGGCATCAAAAGTTGGGTCATGTCCATTTTCGTAACATTGTGAAACTCATTAATCTTTGAAGCTATAAGAGGTATACCTAGTCTGGACATTAGTACAAAAATCATATGTGAAGATTGTTTAAAAGGTAAACAAACACGTGCTACCCATAGTGCTACCCAACATAATGAGGAGTATTCTGGGACAACGCACTGTTTTCAATTAATGCATATGGATTTAATGGGTCCAGTTGAGGTAGACAGTTTAGGAGGTAAGAAATATACTTTTGTAATAGTTGATGATTTTTCTAGATTTACTTGGGTATATTTTTTAAAAGAAAAATCAGAAACTTTTGAAAAGTTTAAAGTCTTACATGCTAAAATCAAAAACATGTTTTCTGCTCTTATCATGCGAATAAGGTCTGATCATGGAACGGAGTTTGATAATTCATTGTTCTTTACTTTTTGTGAATTAAAAGGAATTAAACATGAGTTTTCTGCTCCCAAAACACCTCAACAAAATGGGGTGGTGAAAGGAAAAATAGGACCTTACTTGAGATGGCACGTGTGATGTTGTTTTCAAAAAGAATTTCAAAAAGATTTTGGGCTGAGGCCATAAACACAGCTTGTCACACGGCCAATAGGGTTTTTCTAAGACCTGGTACTAGAATGACACCTTATGAAATTTTGAATGGTAGGATACCAAAGGTTCATTATTTTCATACATTTGGGTGTGTGTGTTATGTTCTAAATGATCGGGATTACTTAGCTAAATTTGACTCTAAAAGTGATAAGGCTATATTTCTTGGGTATGCTCAGACAATGAGCATATAGGGTTTATAACCTTAGGTTAAAAACCATTCAGAATCAATTAACGTTGTTTTTGATGATTTAGCAAGTGTTACAGGTGATGGAGTACAGAATCTCCATTAATATTGCCGAAGAACTGGAGAATCAAAATCAAGTAAGTGATACCCCAGGTGCTAGCCAAAGTGTTTCCACTGATGGGATAGCATCTCCGGTATCACCCAAGACCAATCCAAAGAATCGAAAAGGATGAACGGTCGAGATGATGATCATGTGCATGAAGACTTGAGAAGGGATCCACCAGCTAGGATCAAAAGAGACCATCCTTCCTCTCAAATTATTGGAGAAGCTAGTGAAGGGGTACAAACAAGGAACAAAGGACATTTTAGTGACCGTGAAATGGCAAGGTATGTGTGTATGTCCACCACATACCACAAGGTAAAATATTCCTGTTTTGTTTCTTCTTTAGAACCCAAAAATATTTCTGAAGCTTTAAAAGATAATTTTTGGATACAAGCCATGCAAGAGGAACTTGACCAATTTGCTCGTAATGAAGTTTGGTGTTTAGTACCACGTCCTAGTAATACAAATGTTATTGGTACTAAATGGATTTTCAAAAACAAATCAGATGAGCAAGGAAATATTGTTAGGAACAAAGCTCGTCTCGTAGCACAAGGTTACACCCAAATTGAAAGTGTTGACTTTGATGAGACCTTTGCTCCCGTTGCTAGAATAGAATCTATAAGACTCCTCTTGGCTATAGCTTGTTTTCTAAAAATTACTTTGTTTCAAATGGATGTTAAAGCTGCCTTTTTAAATGGTTATTTAAAAGAAGAAGTTTTTGTTGAACAACCAAAAGGATTTGAAGATCCTCATCTACCAAACCATGTATATAGACTTGATAAAGCCTTATATGGCTTGAAACAAGCTCCACGTGCATGGTATGGTCGCTTAACCTCTTTTTTACTTGAATATGGCTTTACAAGAGGTGAAGCAGATAGGACCTTATTTATCCTAAGGCATGGCAAAGAAATAGTCATTGTTCAAATCTATGTTGATGACATAGTTTATGGCTCTACTTCTCAAACATGTTTAAAAGATTTTGTAGAAGCTATGACATCAACATTTGAAATGAGCATGATTGGAGAGTTAACATTCTTTCTAGGCTTGCAGTGTGAAACAATCAAATGAAGGAATATTCATTTCACAAAGCAAGTATGCAAAGAGCCTAGTAAAAAGATTTGGGTTGGAAGGAGCAAAAAGTTCAAAAATCCCCATGTGTTCTTCTCTCAAACTTGGTAGAGATCAAGTAGGTGAGGATGTTGATCCTACTCTTTATCGTTCAATGATTGGTAGCCTTCTCTATCTCACTTCTAGTCGTCCTGATATCATGTTCAGCGTGTGTGTTTGTGCACGTTATCAAGCCAATCCTAAAGTCTCTCACCTTAATTCTGTCAAAAAGATAATTAAATATGTTTCAGGAACAAGTGAATTAGGGATTTGGTTTAGTAAGGATACTAATACCAATTTGGTTGGCTTTAGTGACTCGGATTGGGCAGGGATATGGATGATAGGAAGAGTACTAGTGGGGGTGTTTTTACTTGGGCAACAATTTAGTCTCATGGTATAGTCGTAAACAAAATTGTGTTTCTCTCTCCACATTCGAGTCCGAGTATGTGGCGGTTTGGTAGTTGTTGTTCACAACTTATTTGGCTAAAACATATGTTAGATGACTATGGCCTAGAGAGTAATTCTTTGACTATGTACCTTGTGATAACCTGAGTGCTATCAATATTTCAAAAACCCAGTTCAACATTCCCGTACCAAACACATTGACATACGTCATCATTTTCTTAGAGATATGGTAGATAAAGGCCTAATTAATATTGATCATATTGATACTAAGTATCAACTGGCCGACATCTTTACCAAGGCCTTAGACCACGAGAGATTTTCTAGTTTGAAAAGATCTCTTGGTCTTTGTAATCTCTCGAGCTCGTTTCGTCTGTGCTACCCTGTGTGATGTTATCACTTAGGGTAACACTTGTATATTAGTATATCCTTTTCTCTTTTTCTTTCTTTGCTTATTTACTTAAAAAATATACTTTATTATTTGTTTAAATCTAGCTAGCTTAGTTCTAGCTGTGGCACATGCTGACCTTTTTGTTATGGTAGGTTATTATTTAGGTTAGCACGTCTGATATCATTCCCCTTCATATGCTTAAAGTGACAAAGTCACTAATATTTTCTTTTTGATAAATAAAAGACAAAGGCATTTATCCATACTATTCTCTCGAGCTCGGGGCACGGTGTTCGCTGCAACGATGTACTCTTGCCAATGAGAAGGTATGAGGTGATTTATGCTAAGTATTAGGGACATGGAGTTCGCTACTACAGTGTACCCTACTTGAAAGGCATAGATCACTTGGTCTCTACACTTGAAATATAACTTGAAGCACGGAGCTCGTTACTACGATGCTTTCTTGTTTAAAGAAGTGTATTGAGACGTGTTTTACAAGCAATGTACTTAAAAAATTATATATAGGCATATAATGCCTAAAGTGCATGAAAATGCTCAGCTTGTTATGCCTCAAATGCTTGAAAATGAAAATATTTATCAAGGGGTTTTATATCATATGTGTTATCCTACGTGTTACCATCATTGCCTTAACACATTAGTGTGTGCTATATTAGTTTTTTTATTTTTTTCGAAATATTGTTGATTAATTTCTCAAAATCTGAAAGTCTTTTTAATTAAAGAGTTTACGATTTTGAAAACGTCTTCAACAAGTTTCCTTTATTTTTGGTAAACTTAATTAAGTAACTAACCCTTATTTATTTAATTTGTGCATATAATGTTTTGGGCTTAGTTACAAATTATTTAGTTTACTTATTTTTTGTTTTTTACGTTTTTACTTAAAAAAAAAAAAAAATTATTTTATTTTTTAATGTTGCAACCGTGTTGTTTGTTTAATAAAGTTTTGAGGTTTTAAAAGGTGTGGTTAGGGTTTGTGTTAAAAATGAGTGGATAGGGATTAGTTTGAGAATAAATAGGGGTAGATTAGATAGGTTTTTAAATGTCTAATCAAATTAAAACTTTGTTCCCCATTTAATCTCCTCCTTCCTATTTTATCTCAACCTCCTCCGTCTCTCTCTCTATACGTTACCCTCTCCTCTCTCTAAAACCCCCTTCCAAATAGCTCTTCTTCTCTTCTCAACCTAGGTCAAAATACGTTCCAAAAAATCCCTCAAATCTCCATGGCATCTCCATCCAATACCAATGCCGAACCATCTCACACGGACCAAATGGACATCTCACCTAGCATTGCTCCTTCCGTGGCATCTCGCGTGGCCATGGAAACTTCCCCAATGATCACTCCAAGCTCTTCTCCACCAACAATGGCGATTGTTCCTACCTCTGGCCCCATTACCTCATTTGATCAAGGCATTCCTAAGGTGACTCTCATCCCTACCGAGCCAAAAAGGAAGAGGAAAGCCCCAACTGCCAAGCTGTCTCCCCAAATCGCAAAAAGGAGATCTTCCAACCGCATTAGATCAATCAGTCCAAGGCAACTTCAAATACCTCCCTTGATCCAGTTGATGTCTCGTAAAGCTCTATTGATGTGTCCTCACCCCATGTGAGTGATGAGAACTTTGAAGCAAACAAGGAAAAGGAGCCTTCGTGGACTCATTTGATGCTTGGGTAGATGGTGATGAAGAGGAGACTCTCTCGATTTTCGTAAAAGAAGGCCAAGGGCAAACCGTGAGTGCTACCGAAGTGCTAGCAAGAAGAGGATATCATCTCGAGGTAACACTTGCCCCCTCTTCTGTTCCTAAACATTCCTCTAGTGATAATTCCTGGTGATGAGGTTACTCAAACCGAAGAGGATAAAGCTTTTCCAAAACCTTTTCTTACTTTGGAGTATTATAAAAAGGAAAATATGGAACTTTGGTTGAATAGTCTAAGTAAGAGGATTTTAAAAGAGAAGCACATTGATGAGGGTCAGTTGGAAAAGGAAGGAGTGGTTCGCTTTTTAAAGGACAGAATTTTATTAATGCTAATAATCATGCATCGCTTTGTTGAGAGTGTTATTCGCAATTTCTTTGCCAATTTGCATGCTCATTTGGATGATGAAGGGTCTCGCTAAATATGGAAAAGTGTTTGTTAGGGGAAGAGTCTATTCTTTTACTCCTGCCCGATTAACAAAGTTTTAGGCCTCCCTAATGTAGATGATGAGAGCATTAGGGTCAATAGAGATGAAATGGTAAAATTGCTCACTCACAACAAACTCAGCCTTGGCCTTTGAAAGAGAAACTTCATGCTTCTAGATTATCTTCTCTCTATTCTCGTACTACACAAACCGTGCATCTTCAATTGGCTTCCTACAACTAATGAACCTATTGTGACTTTGGAGCATGCGAATGTGTTGTATAGATTGGGTAAAAATTTAAGGATTAACTTTGGAAGATTAGTGTTTAAACACTTAGCTTCATGGGGTAGAAAAAAGGAAGTGAACATTAGCTTTTTCCCTATCCTTCTCTAATCTTCAAAGTTTTGGTATTTCAATCCTTGCCCATTGAAGCCTCCGATGTTTTTACCATGAACCCGAGTACTATACCATTGATCAACAACTCGAAAAGGGTAAAAGGTATACAAAAGATCTTCCTTGGAACAAATCGATGAAACAACCCCCGCTCCTCCCAAAGCTATCTCACGTGATACCCCAAGTGCTTCCCCGGTGTTGCCCCTCATACTTTTGCAGAACCGATGCCGCAAGTATTCTGAACAACATGATGAATCTATTGGGCAACTCGACCATCAATCCCAAAGGCTACGTTCTCAACTTCCCGCACAAACAAATAAGTGCAATAGGAGAACTTGCCGAGGGATGGGCTAAGCTTAAGCAGGTAATGTATGCTTTTATTGATGAAATTTCTTCCCAAACAGGGGAGGATCTGTCTTCTTGGAACTTCTGGAGCTGGTGCTATCAGCAGGTGCTACCACCGGCCGGGCCCAAGTGATGGTGGAAGTGATAGGGAAGGAGATCAGGAGGAAGGAGAGGAAGAAGAGGAGTTTGAAGAAGAAGAAAGCTCGAACCTTAAGGTTGATAAACCCGAAGGTTTATGTTGCCGCTATCATATGGGTGACTATTTTTGTGGTGGTCCTACAAACAATGTTTTTATTTTGGTGATGTGGTGGTTCCTTAAACAATTTACTTTTATTTTGTTTATATTTGCTAAAACACTTTAGTGGTTTGTTAAATAACTTAATCTGCTAGGATTTTTTTTTGCTAATTTTGGATGATATTTTGCTACAATGGTTATGGTTTTTAATGGTTACTTAGTTTATTTCGAAAACTTTTTAAAGTTTGAAATAAATTAGTTTATTATGATAAATCATTGTTTAGGATTAGCTCCTTGATTAAGGGAGTTAATTTTTGTGGAGATATTATTCTATGGTCTATGCTCGTACATTTGTATATAGACTTATCCTACAGACAAAGAAACACATTAAGTTTGGAAAGAAATATCCAACTAAGGGGGAGATTGTTAGTGTAATCTGCAGTGATATCGTAGATGATTTCCCAAGTGATATCACAGATGATTTCCTGGATCGAAAATTATATAGTTGTATATTTCTTGTTTGTTATTTAATGGACTAACGTGCTAATATGGTCTCGTATAGTCTATGGTTTATGATTATATTTCAGGTGCAATAGCATCAAAGAAGGAGCTAGACACATGTGGAAATTGGAAGAAATGAATTAATACATTTTATGTATTAATTCGCATTTTGGCATTCAACAACAACATGTATGAGGACTTTGTCAAAGGTTGTTGCTGAGTTATAAAAGAGGTACAAGGATGATAAAGCAAGGGAGTACAAGGCGTGGAAGCATGGCTTGAGGATTCAACAATTCGGTTGCTACAAAATAGGAAGTGGGAGCTAGAATTGTGGAAACAAATTAACCCACTCTCCCTACATTTCCTCCACGTGCAAGACCAGCCCCAAGGCTGTTATTGGAGTAGCCTTCAAGTATTTGAAGACTATAAATAAGCTTGGAAGGTTTATTTGAAGATATGCCAATTATTTCACATTCACACCTTCGAAAAGCTTAGAGATAGAGTTCTTTGTTTGGTTCTTTTTAATCCTTTCTCCCTTGTAATTTCGCACTTGATTACTTTGGTATCAAGGTGTGTGAAGGCTAGGATAGGATTCCGTTCTTTATCTCTTGTTCCATAGAGCTTAAAATAGATATAGCTATAGGGAACTTTCGGCTTTGTAACTTCATTCATAGTGATTATAAAGTCTTGCCTAAGAGGCACTCTCAAGTTATATTTATATAACTTGAGAAAAACAATTTTGGTGTTTTTATTCCGCTGCAAACTCTTTTACAAAATTGTTTTATTTTCGAAGTGTGTGTGTGTGCCATCCCAAGTGCTATCGTTGGTGCTGTTATCACCTTGGATATCACTTGTGATTCAAGCCGTGACAATTTCAAGTCCCGTCAAAGAGGTCCAGATTAGGCATTACAAACTTGTGGGGCAGGGGAACAATAGAATCCGGGTCTGTAGGTCGGAAGACAGACTTCTTAGCAGTCAATTCGGCAATCTGTGCTTTCATTTCCTTGTGTTGCTCCATGAACCAGGCCAGGTTAGGGTCTTTTGGTGGAGCCATGTCATTCAGACCAGTGACTGAGCTAGAGTGAGGAGCTACCACTGGCGGCAGACTGGTGGAGGGAATGGCCGATCCGGGGACATAGGTAAAAACCTGTCCTTGGCCCGAATTACCCTGGGGAGCATGAGTAGGAGCCTGGGCATAGGGATAGAACCTTGCGGCTTGTTGACTTTCAACCGGCAGAGTGGGCGGAGGCAGGCCTGATGTAGCCGGGTAGCTTGGTTTTCCGAGTTGAGATTCATAGGTAGGCATAGGTGTGGGCTGTTGTCCCTGGTTGTTGAACTGTATGCCAGGCTGTGGCGAGGGTGTGTAGCCGAGAGGGTATTGCGGTCCGAGGGATTCTGATGAAACTGGATTAGGGGCTTGGTGGCCCATTGGTCCCTGAGTGAGAAATGGGTTTGTAGGAGCTGTGCTAGGAGCAGCTGAACTGGCATCATTCTGAGGAGGGGCTCCTGACTGTTGTCCTGAACCAAACTGTGATGGCATCCCAAACAATTGCTGCGATACTCTGAATTGCTGTTGTGAAGGTCCGGCTTGGTCGTTTCCGAACTGAGACGGGATCCCAATTTACTGTGGCATTCCGAGATACCCACAACCATGAGAAGACATTCCGTACTGATTTTATCCCCACTGAGGAACTGCGAACTGGTTCGCCCCGTCAGGTTGCATGGATCCAGTAGTCTGTAGCTGGGGAGCTGGCTGACCCGAAGATCGAGGAGCATGGGTTCTGGTAGTAGTACCATAGGAGGTAGATGGTGGCATCCTGGAGTAATCAGGGCAACTGAGAGTGGGATTGGGGTCCTCTTCTTCTTCCACGGTGAAGGTGCCATCGGGATTGAGACTGACGGCCAAACCATGGCTCCTAATGGCTTCCATAAGGCTATTAATCTGTGCTTCCTGTCGTACTCTCATCTGTTCTGCTAACTGATTCCACTGCTGTTCTGTTTGAGGGGTCCCGGGAGGCGGAGTGATGTTGTCCCCATCATTACCGGCTGATGCAGACATTCTGAAACCCGGAGTCGGAACAAATGGTGAAGCTGACGATGCGCTTGACTCTTCCCAACTGATCAAACGGTGACCCGGCGCCCGAAACCAAGCTTTGTGAGGAGCTGCGGGGGGAAAGACACGAGGGTTCAGATATTTGGGAGTGAAGGAGGGTAGGTGTTTGGGCTTAGGGCTCATGCAACATGCAGTTATTTGTTCTTGTTTACTTAAAACATATTTTATTAACCTAATCGGTTGGAAAAGATTGCTCTTCTTTTTCGCAAACTACTCTGATTCCTGGATCAGTGGGCCCCATCACTACGCCTGCGGACCCTCAACCTGTAACCTCGAACAAGGATTCCGTAGGGCAAGCAGGTCCCACCGACTGAAAAGAAAAACGATCATAAAGTCTGGCGGGTAATCTAGTCTTAACGAGCATTCGATGTAAATTACGGACAAAGCTGACATCAAAGGTCAAGATCATGTCCTGAGGGCTCGACGAAAAGTCGGCGTGGCTCGGACTGATAAACGTCCATAATTGATCTTGACCCGTCGTTAGTTAGGCCGTAATTAGACATTGAATAATCATTAATCCTTGATGACTCAGTGTCATGCCGGGAGTCGGTGCATAAGTTGTGCCAGTCAAAGTCAAAGTCAAGGCGCCAGTCAATATCTGGTCAAAGTTTGCGGCAGAAAACCGGCATGACTTCGACTGATTAGGGTCCCCGAAAGATATTGACTTGGTATGCCGACTAAGGCTTGACAGGAAAGGTGTATACACAGACCGGGCATGACACGGACCAAACTAAAAACCAACCGGGTCTCGGACAAAGTGTGTCACGGACAAGTGCATGGTCGACACGAGGCTCCAAGGGATGTTTGGGTAGTCCCGTGCTCGCACCGAGAGGCGTAATAAGGCCAAACGGGCTGCTACTGGGATTTTCCCGGGTTAAGGACGTAGTGTGCAGTGTAAGGCCAAGTGCGCGTAGTGTGCAAGCAGTCTATCTTCTTTTTCTGAGTAAAATAGAAATTTTCACATGTGTCTTAAAGAGAATGATGCATGCAAAAAATGATTTTTCTTTTTTTGGGATTTTTTTTTGAATTTTTTTTTTGAAAATCTTTTTTTTTTTTGAAATTTTTTTTTTGAATTTTTTTTTTAATTTTTTTTTTGAAATTTTTTTTTTTGAATTTTTTTTTTTTTTTGAAAGCAAATAAACACATAAGCACATAGGCACAAAAATTCAAACAGTTAAGGAAATGATTTCGACAGTCAAAATACCGATTCTTCCGGGACAGTCAAAACAACACGAAATGTGCAAAACCAACACACACACAGTACAAATGATTTCAAATGCCGGGACGGAAGTTTGACCCACAAAAGCTTTTCTTTTTTTAAAAAAAAAAACAATGATACCGGTACGTGGCTTTGTTAGACCATAATTTATCCCAAGCCCCGGGTTAGGGAGCGGTACAGGAAACTTAATGGTTTCCACCTATATACCAAATACCATTTTTTTATTTTTTTTAGATAAAGCTTATTTTTATATCCCCAGCAGAGTCGCCACTGTGATGAATGTGCCCCGCCGCGATTTTTCTTTTGAAAATCATTTTAAAAAACGGGAGTCGCCACGCCATTTTTATTTTAAGGGCCAAAACTTTGAAAAATGCCCGAGATTAGAGATTTGGGTTCGGAGGTCACCTTACACTCCGGGAAGAACGTTAGGGTTCACCCGGAATGCCTCGTAAAACAAGTCTTCCTAATTTGAAACCATTTGTGCGTGTGTGTGTGTGTGTTTCTTTGGTTAAAATAAATGTAAACTGAGAAAACTAAATATTGAGAACTCTTTTTAAGACATTAAACAAGTCCCATGATTTTTGGTATGATTTTAGGGTTGAGTTTTGGTACTCAAAAGACTCCTTGAAGTTGAAAGTCAATTCTGCCAGAATGAAAAAGACAGTGGACACTTGATTTTGAAAATGGATTTAAGGGTTTTAAAACATCAGAATCTGGGGAAAGTCAGAGAATGAAAGTTGTTCAAAACATCTTATATAAGGTGAATGTAAATGATTTTTATGATTGGAGATGATTTGATGGACCAAAACCTTCTGGAAACCTCAGATGTGAAATCTGGATTTCCAGAGACTGCTGAACTGACTTTTGGAAAATAATTTGAAAAAGGGAGTTAGACTCACGAAAAAAAAAATGTTAAAATATGTCTGGAATCCTATGGATGTTGGCTACAAAAAGTATTTTGTAGTCAACACCAAATTCCAAGTTTTTCTGTGTCCAAAAAATTAGACAATGGACAGAGGTCTTGGAGAAAGGCTACTGGACAGCAACATTCTCAAGAAGGAAAATGTGATTTAAAGGGGGTTTTGCATCCATGCTTGTCCCCATTTCCTTAGGATTTGATTAGTGATCACTAAACATGTTTCGTGGTAATCTACTATATCAAGCCATCCTTAGGGTACAGTAGGACTTAAAGCACTTCATTTGCTTGGGATGGGGGAGATTTAACTTGAAATCAAGATTTTATGTATGAAAATTGATTTTAGGTTAAGAAAATGCTTTCAAGAAAGTAAAACAATTTGGAAGGAATGTTGATCCTTATAGAAGATCATCCATGGAGATGAACTTTCATGGTGATCCTCTTGGATCTAGGGCAAGAACAAGTTACATCTTTGAAGTATGAGATGCATGCATGGATGAGGGAGGTTTAAGGTAAGGAGAAGGAGGGTTTACCAATGATGGTATCCTATCTTCCTTGGATTTGTGTTTGAGACTTGAATTTAGTGAGTGTTTGGTGAGTGAGATTTGGTAAAATGATTAAGAAAAAGGTGGCAATTCAAAGGAATTCCCACTGTTTTCTACAATATTTTCGCCAAGGTGCTGTGTGCGTGAATTGTTGTTCATGGTTTTTCTGAGACTGAGGGGCTCTATTTATAGGCCTCTGAAAAATTCAAAACCATCCGCGCGGATGGGAATGACAGCGTGCACTGTTCATTAAATGCAGCTGCAGGCTTTGGACAAAGGGAATATTTTATTCAAATACTCAACCAGTTGTGTTTTACGGATTTCTATTTTCGAATTTTTCTCTTTTGTGAGATTCTTTTCCTTGTTTAACTCCAAATAGCAATCCCCAACTTACCCTTGCTTTGTTAGAAAAGTTAGGTCTTGTTAGAAAAGTTAAGTTTTAGGTTAAGAATGTGAAGGCTTTCGTTAGTTTTCTAACGGAAATACTAACAACTCAAATTGGAGCACTTACAGTGGGATGCTGTGTGAAGCCAGTTTTATCGAGTTGAAGAAGAGATTGACTATAGCTCTGATCCTTACCCTACCTGATGGATGTGAGAACTTTGTGATTTTCAGTTACACATCAAAGGAAAGTTGCGTTATGTTCTTATGCGGAATGGGAAAGTGATAGCTTATGCTTCGAGGAAGTTAGCACCGGCGGAACAGAATTATCTTACCCACGACATGGAATTAGCTGCGATTATTTTTGCCTTGCATAAGTTTAAACATTATCTATATGAAGCTAAATTTGAGATTTTTACCAATCATAAGAGTTTGAAGTATTTGTTTACTCGGAAGGAATTGAACAATAGGCAGAGGCGATGGTTGGAATTGTTGAAAGATTATGATTGTGTTATTTCCTACCATCCTGGAAAGGCTAATGTGGTTGCGGATGCGATTAGCCGAAAGGCTTATTTGTCCACATTGATGTTCCGAGAGTCGCGAGGTGAGACGTTGTTTGCGAATGTTCGAGTTATACCTATCTTGTATAGAGATATTAAGGAAGCTCAACAAAATGATTCCGAATTGAAGAAGATTATCGGACAGTTCAAGATGGGAAGATCGGGGTTTAGTATTGAATAGGGATGGAATTTTAACCTTCAAAGGCAGAATTTGTGTACCGTCTTCACAAGAGATCAAAAGACAAGTTTTAGAGGAAGGCCATAAATTTAGATTTGTGATTCATCCGAGAAGCAAGAAGATGTATCAAGACTTGAAGAAGGGTTATTGGTGGAATGGAATGAAGAGAGAGATTGCCGAATTTTTTTCAAGATGTTTGACATGCCAACAGATTAAAGATGAGCATCAAAGGCCTGCAGGGTTACTTCAACCGTTGGATATTCTGGAATGGAATTGGGAAGGTATTTCGATGGATTTTGTGACGGGACTACCTCCGACATCAAAGAAGATGGATGCCATTTGGGTAATAGTTGATAGATTGACAAAGTCGGCTCATTACATACCTGTGTCAATGAAGTATTCGATGGAGAAGTTAGCCCAACTTTATATGCGAGAGATTATTCGATTTCATTGAGTACCAGTCAACATTGTATCAGAACGGGATCCAAGATTCACATCGAGATTTTGGAAAATGTTGCAGGAGACTTTGGGTTCCAAGTTGCGTTTCAGTATGACATTTCATCCTCAGAAAGATGGACAGATAGAGAGAACTATCCAGATTCTTGAGGATATGTTGCGTGCTTGTGTGATGGGTTTTCATTCATTTTGAGAAGTTCATTTAACCTTAGTTGAGTTTTCGTATAACAATAGTTATCAGTCTAGCAGTGAAATGGCATCTTATGAAGTGTTGTATGAGAGAGAAAGTATCTTTATGATCCTTTGCATGTATTTAGTTCTCCACCCGAGGATTTCAGGCTGACATGACATATGCGGAAGAACTGTTGAGAATATTAGAATCACAAGTCCGGGAGGTAAGAACCAAGAGTATTCCGGTTGTAAAAATTTTGTGGAAGAATCATTCAGTGGAGAGGAAGCCACTTGGGTTTTGGAATCTGAGATGCGTGAGAAGTATCCGTGGTTGTTTGAGCATTCAGGTAAGTCTATTTAAAATTCGATGTGAATTTTCTTTAAGAGGGAGTGAGTGTCACGACCCTAATCCTAGGTACTGTTTTAAGCACTTGTTGAGCACGTGGGGGTGGGGTGCGTGGCATTTCATTTTATGCATTTCATAATATTTGTGATTTTTATGTGTTAGTTTAATATTTTAATAATTTATTTGGCATTGTAAGTATGTTAATAAATTAAATTTAATTATTTGATGACTAAGTGAAACAAATAGGAGTTGTGTAGTGAATTTATAGTATTGGAAAAATTAAATAAAAGTTTATAAATGGTTTGAGATACTAATGTGTAATTGTGGGAACTTAAGAAAGTTAATTGTAGTAACTTCCTTCTTAGAGGAGCTTATGTGGAAATTTGGTAATGTTTATCCTTGGTTTTGGTAGAAAAGCTTCATAATTTAACAAATATCAGTAAGTTCATATCCTATGTCCATGAATAATGATTAGGGATCCAATTTCTTTCAATAATTCACTATAAATCAAGTGTTGTTCCGTTCTTCGATCTGTTCGCATCTAAATGTTGAGGAAGCCGAGAGGATCGCGTCTATCCGATTAAAGTTTTTCTCATTTTCGATTTAATTGAAGTAAGTTATCGTGTTTTCCTTAAATTATTGTTCATTCCATGTTTAAAGTAGATATGATTGTTGAATAATTATTGCATGTCAATTTTGTGCCTTTTAATTGGTTTTGGAATGGATGAAAATAGGTTTTTGATGAGTATAAAGAATTGATGGTATAGTGGTTTGGTTTATAGTGGCCATGGTTGATGTATAAATTGTGGCATGGTATTTGGAATTTTTTTTTTCTTGGGTTGAAATGGTTTAGGGATGAGTTGCATAAAGAGTGTAGGGTGGAATTAGCTTAAGGGCAGGATTGAGTATAAATTGTTGAATGGTATTTTGGGAACCTTGTTAGTTGAGGTAAGAATGGGTGGAAATGTTCTTGTTGAGTGTTAAACTGAAGTTAGATATAATAGTGTTAGTTGAGGTAAAAAGGGTATGAGTAAAATGACAAAATTTTCCAAGGCCTGCTGATGTTTAAAACATCAGTGCTGAATTTTGCTAAAGGGCACGACTCATGCCCTGTGGCACGAGTCGTCCCCCCCCCTTGTCCAGTCGTGACATGAGTCATGTACTTTAGTGCATTCATGCTGATTCAATTGGCACGACTCGTGCTGTAGGGCACGAGTCTTGCCCTGCCCTGTTAGTATTGAATCAGTTTTCAAGCATTTTAATCCTAACTACCTAAACTATTTTTGAACCACTTAAACACTGTAATCCTAGTACAACATATGAGCTACAAAATGATGTCTTAACTTGTCCAAAATGATATTGGAGAAAAATCGGGTAGACTTGCAAACAACTATGCAACCCCCTGATGAGAATATTGGTGACTTTTACAAACGTTGGAACCTTAAGCTGAGTGAAATGGCCATTCCTCCTTCTGATGAAGAACAGCTGGACATTTTTCATTCATGTTTGAAGCCTCACCTAAGAGCATCCCTTATCAATTTCCACTATCCAGATCTGCGTGCCATGGTCAGCTCTGGGGCTAAGTTTGAAAAGGCTTACAATCAGCAACAAGCAACTGCCCCTACTTACCGGTACCGAGCCACTATCGCCAATCCTGTTCCTGCCCAGCCCAAGGGTAAAGAAGCTGTCAACTTTGCCGGACAGAATTGCAACAATGCCACTCCTTTCGTGCCTAGGAAAGTCGAGATGCCCAAGCCTCAGAATATAAGGTTCAGTAAATTTGGAATGCCCCTGAGTGAAGTTTTCAAAGGACTGGTCAAGGAGGGTTTGATTCGGCCTTTGGACAATTACCAGCCCAGGGATCCCAGCATCCCATTGGACACCACCAAACATTGTGCTTTTCATCAGTACCACGGGCACCTTACTGACGATTGTATAGTGCTGAGGAAGGCTATACGAGGGCTAATTGAAAAGGGAAAGCTAGAAGTACCCGAGGGGCCCAACACAGTCAACAATCCATTCCCTAGGAATAACAACAGGGTGAACATGATTGAGATCGGAGAGCCCTCTCACGCCAAGGAAGAATTGGATAATGAGCCAAACGAAGACTCCCAAATACCCCTGATTAACTTGGTCGAGGATCCCTAATTTAGATTCCCACTCAGCCTCGAGAATGAGGGACAAGCTTATTCCCCCTGGTCCCATGTTAGCAGCTCCCTGCATGACTATAAGGCTCGCTACTTCTCAGAAGAAGGTATAGCTGACACTGTAGAACTAGGGCCATTCAGATCAAGCTATGAGAAAACCATTTACACAAGATGGCTAGAGCACTCAAGAAGAATTGAACAAGAGAGCTTTAGACGGGCACCCGTATTAGGGCTTATTAGTAAAGAGGCCGAAGCACACCTCGAGCTAGTACACTTCTGCAAAATGGTTCTGGGAGAAGCCGAGTACAGTCCTGATAATAGAAAAGGTGAAGGATCAGATGAGGAGGATTGCTTCCATGTACTCCCTGGGGTCAAATATGTACCGCCACCTCTCGCTCTTCCCCCACAGTTCCTGGGAGGAAAAGCTGAGTCGCAATTGCCACTTCCAGCATTGGGGGCCTATGACAACTTCTGTGGTTGCACACACCCGTCCTCCCCTAATAGATATGATCGGCGCTCTCTCTTAGCCGAAGTTCGGATAGTATGGGATGATGATGATTCTGATGACAGTGATGATGACTCTGATGACAGTGATGATGACGAGAGTGAAGAATCAACTGAACCCCAAGACCCAGAATCAGTTTGGAACAATCACGCCGGAAATGACCGCATGGGTGCCAGGCACAATGGGTGGTTGTCTGCTAGTGATGACGAAGAGCCGCCAGAAAAGGTGAATCAGGAACCAAGGGAAACTGACCCCTATGAGGAGTTCTTCTCAAGATGCAACTGTGGTTAATGCCCAAACACATCAAGGAATGAGGAGCAACAGACCCCATCTGAAGAGGAATATGGATCTGAAATCCTGGAGCACAACGTCCCCTATGAAAAACTAGTAGGCGAATGGAGAAGTTTCATTGATGCACTAATCGAAAAAGCAGGCTTTCAGCCTCCAGGGGACAATGAGTTTGTGAACGTCATTGGATCCCTTTCTTCCTCCCCTAGGATGGACGGCATCTCTGCTATAAGAGTCACTGCTGAACCTCTCGAGCACACTGAGTGCTTGAAATCGCTAAAAAGGGTTATAGATCTGGAAGTCACTCGCGTTGCCTTCATACCCATGAATCCCCATGACGCCTTTCTAGTAGCCTAGATACCCAGGAACGGACCCTGAGAACTCCTCATTTGGACTCAGGTGTTACGAACCGCCGCTTTGGGCCAAGCAAACGGGCACTGTTAATCCTTCACTTGTGGTTGCTTAGCCTGCAAAAATGAGAGGAAAATGGTGTACGATGAGATGGAAGCCGACAGTCAGAAAATTGAAGAAACTTCAGGGGACGACCACGTAACCGAAGACATGAAGGCCATGGATTTTCCTGGGGCTGAATATATAGATGTCGTGGAATTCAACACCACTTACCATACTCTGGGGAAAGGATTCTCGAGCATCCGATCTAAGTTGATAATTGAAAATCTGTTAGAAAATGGACGACTGGCCCCTATCCTCCCTAGTGAGAAAGTAACCATTGTCGGATCAAGCCCGCCCGAAGGCAAAGTAATAATCCTCGTCAGGATTACCAAGGAAGAAGTCACTTTTCCCGAGTGTATCTCAGCCTTGAGAGTGATTTTGGACACTGGCATGATACCTGATGCACCTCCAGTATAGAATGCCGTAATTATCTCTAGCGCTGAGTATTATAAAAGGGAGCCGGGACTGCTACATAAAGCCGAAAATGAAAGAGGAAAGCCACCAAGCCCGGGAGGCAATAGTTCCTGCTGCATGCTAATCGTGGGCAAGTTCAAGCAGGCATGGGACAATGCAGACCCTGATCATGATGAATCGGAAGATGCCCTAGCTCTGTGGGCCATCCAAGGAACAATGACGCAATCCCAGACTCAGAGACATGTAA
Source organism: Adenophora triphylla var. japonica (assembly GCA_022495995.1). Lineage (NCBI taxonomy): Eukaryota > Viridiplantae > Streptophyta > Magnoliopsida > Asterales > Campanulaceae > Adenophora > Adenophora triphylla. The sequence continues at coordinate 414,629 of JAFEMH010000604.1, forward strand.
CTTGGGAAACAATCCGGAAGGCTGCCCAGTCAGAAGCCAGTCATACCCAATATCCCCAATCTCAGCCCCTCACCATTGCTAAGCTCCGGGAGACTTGCAACAAAATCAATCAGAATCAGTAGCCAGTTGCTAAGCAAGCTCCTCCGTTAACCCTAGCATCATTAAAAGAGTCCTGTAAAGTGGCAATAGATAAGCTAGAGGGAGAAGTGAACATGTTGACCAGATCTGGGCAGATCCATCACGATAATCCCAAGATAGATAAGAAGTCAGCGGATCAAGCACCCAGGGAGAATCATAACCCCTATGCCAAGACAGCTGAAACTCCTGACCCTAAGAAAGAGGATCCTGTGCTCACTCAGTTGAAATAAACTCAAGACAACATCTCTCTATGGTCCTTGCTCACTTCGTCTTATCCCCACAAGATGAAATTGGAGGAAAGCCTGGCCCGCACACTGGTCCCTATTAATGCTACCCCTGATGACATGGTGCAATTAATTAGGAACATCCACTACGGAAACATAGTCACCTTCATGGACCTAGATATCCCCCAGTTCAGAGCCAATCATAATTAGCCTCTCTTCATCACGGTCCAGCTAGATGAACGACGTCTCCCTCGGGTCTTAGTTGACAATGGGTCCGGAATGAACATCCTCCCAGCAAAGATCATGAGCTTACTCAGCATCAAGCCCACAGATCTGAAGCCTTCCTCCCTCACAGTCAAGGCCTATGACTCAATGTCTCGTACAGTACTTGGGCTGCTACTTTAAACCTGTGGTTCGGCAAGAAAATGATACCCGTAGAATTCCAAGTCATTGATATCCCAATCACCTTTAATGCTCTATTTGGAAGACCATGGCTGCACCAAGTTAACGGGGTCGCGTCGAGCCTTCATCAGTGTGTAAAGTTCATTTCAGATGGGGATCTAACAACCATTTATGGAGACCTAGTCACTTTGGAAGGCATCGACACGGGTGGAATACCCATCCTAGAGATCAAACATGATGAGAACAGTTTCATGCTGACTGGCTTCACAGTCGAGTCTCCTAAAGTCCAAGTTTGCAACATGGATGTGACTGTCACCCAGGACAAGATCCCTCCTATTATGAGGATGATGAGAAAGATGAATTACCTGCTTGGTCTAGGTCTCGGGAAATGCCTATAAGGGACTCACAAGGTCATTGAGATGAAGGAACAGAAAACTCGCCATGGCCTGGGATATGAGCCAACATCAGAGGGGATTGAAAAAGAGAAAGAAATTGCTCGGAAAAGAAAGGAAGTTGTTGCAAGAAAGATCCCTTTCAACGGCCCTAAATCTCCCCCTTTCAGTCTTGACATGACTGACTACTTCATACAGGGCGCTCCACAGCTAGACAATTCCGCCGTCAGGGAACCCACTCCTACAGAAGGCTGGCTGAAGCTACAGGAGAACCTCAGTAAGTTCAGGGGAACCAGAGCCAATCCTGTCCGAAGAATGTTCCTCGATCTACCCAAGATACCTGGGGCTACTACCACCATGAAGAGCATGTACACTTTCAAAGGGGTACCAGAGCTGGTAAAGCAGTTTGAGAAGCTCAATGAAGTCATTCCGACTGTCGAGGAGGCCACAACAGCTGAGTTTGAACAGGTCATGCCAAAGGCCAAGACTTCAGAATTCTCCTTAGATGAATGGGATGGTCCCGTCATGCAGCAGATGTTTGGGGAAGAAGTGCACATTCCAGACCTGATCGACTGGGGCTCAGTGAAAGAAATGATGGCAGTAATTGAAGCAGGAGGACAGAAGCCGCTAGATCCCCGAGCCATGGTCATGCAGTTTACCATGCCCTTGAAGAATTGGGAAACTCTCTCCGGTCCGTCCGCGAGCATAGAAGAAATGGTCACGAAGCTTGGATTGGTCCCCCGTCCCCTTGTGTCCACCTATTTCAAGTCCTCTGAGTCTCTTGTCATCGAATTCGAGTCCCTAGAGTTGTCTGATGGCCTTACTCCAGAAGACTATGAAATTGTAGCCAATGCTGTACTTCCTTTTACTCTGAATGAAATGATCGACCTTTTCGAGTATCCCCTGATCGCCACTTTAACTAATGATAAATTAACTAACAACTTAAAAAGGGTTAATAATGATTCACTAGATAATGATACAGATACACTAAACGAACAATACATTAAAGAAATCTTTAAGCAGGTTGTTGAGAAAGAGAAAAACCGAGCCCAAGCTGCCGAGGAGGTTTTGACTCGTGTGAATCTGGGAACTGCAGAAGAGCCTAAATAGACGCAGATCGGAAGTTTCTTCGACGGGCCCGAATAAGCAACTCTGACGGAACTACTCAAGGAATTTGTGGACGTGTTTGCATGGTCTTACAAGGATATGCTCGGCCTCGATCCCTCCATAGTGGAGCACCGAATACCGTTAGATCCAGAAGTCAAGCCAGTAAAACAAAAGCTGAGAAAGATCAAACCTGAGTGGTCATTACAAGTAAAGGAAGAAATTGAGAAGATGCTCAAGGCAGGATTCATCCGGGTCATCGAGTACCCCACCTGGCTCTCCAACATCGTAACAGTCACCAAGGCTAACGGAAAAGTCCGATGCTGCATGGATTTCAGAGATCTCAACAAAGCCAGCCTAAAGGATGACTTCCCCCTGCCAAACATTGACATGGTGGTAGATACCACAGCCAATTACGAGGTCAAGTCTTTCGTTGACAGTTTCGCCGGCTACAACCAGATCAAAATGGCCGAAGAGGACCAGGCTAAGACAGCTTTTACTACCCCCTGGGGAACATATTGCTATACAGTCATGTCGTTTTGGTCTGAAGAACGCTGAGGCTACCTATCAGAGGGCTGCCACCGCCCTGTTCCATGACATGATTCATAAAGAAATAGAGGTCTACGTGGATGACATGATAGTCCACTCCAAAGGATCCGAAGGCCAGCACTTCATCGATTTGAGAAAATTCTTCGACCGTCTCAGAGAACATTCCATGAGGCTGAACCCAGCTAAATGCTCCTTTGGCGTCAAATGAGGTAAAGTGTTGGGATACATGGTAACTGAAAGGGGAATCAAAGTCGACCCGCAGAAGATCAAAGATATAGTTGTAATGAAACCACCTCAAACACTGACAGAAGTTAAATCTTTCATGGGAAGGCTACAGTACATAAGTCGTTTCGTGAATCAACTGACCTCCATCAGCGAGCCTATCTTTAAGCTAATGAAGAAGAGCATATCCATTAAATGGAACCCAGAATTTCAGTTTGCTTTTGAAAAGGTCAAGGCATACCTTGTGAACCCTCCAATCCTTTGTCCCCCACATCGGCAAAAGCCACTACTGCTATACCTGACTGTCACAGACACCGCAATTGGGGCTATGCTGGCACAGGAGAAGAAAGACTCCAAGGTTGAAAGCGCCATCTATTTTGTGAGCAGGAAGCTACAAGGCAGTGAACTTAACTACTCAGTTTGCGAGAAGACCTGCGCAGGTCTGGTATGGGTAGTGGGAAAGTTGAAGCACTACATGCAGTCTCACTCAGTGCATTTGGTCTCAAAATTGGATCCCATCAAATACCTGTTCGACAAGCCCTCCCTCTCTATGAGATTGGCAAAGTGGTCATTCTTTCTGGCTGAGTACGATATCACTTATGTGACAAGAAAGTCTGTGAAAGGGCGGGTGATGGCAGACCAACTGGCTGACTTTCCAAGTGATGAATGCCAAGGACCTGAACCTCAATTCCCTGATGAAAGAATTTTCGCTCTATAAGGAGAAAATCGCTGGTAACTCTTCTTTGATGGGGCAGCTAACAAACGGGGGAATGGGATAGGAATGCTCCTGGTCAACCCCACTGTTGAACATACTCCCATAGCCATAAAGCTCAACTTTGAGGTCACTAACAATGCCGCCGAGTATGAAGCCTGCATAGCTGGATTGGAGGCAGCCTTGGAAAGGAACATCAAGGAGTTGGAAGTATATGGTGCCTCTGCTCTCATCATCAACCAAGTGTCCAACAAGTGGAAAACAATTGATCCGGGTTTGCAAAAGTATCACGCCTATATGGAAGACCTCGCAGCCCAGTTCAAGGAGGTCAGCTTCCACTACCTGCCCAGAGACCGCAACAGGTTCGCAGATTCCCAGGCAACACTAGCCTCCCTTATCGAAATACTCGAAAGAAAATCAGTCAAAACCTTCAGGGTTGGGAGAAGAGAAAACCTAGCCTACTGCTTTGAGATTGAAGCAGAGAGGGAACCAGTAGACGACCCGTGGTATGCTCAAATCTACCAATACTTAAAAAGCGGTGAAGCCTCCTTCAAAAATGAAGATGGGGAATACAAAGAAGGGATCAATGCAAAAGGTATGATGGCTCTGAAACGCCTGGCTTCCCACTACGTCCTTCTGGGAGATACGCTGTACAAAAAGGCGCTACCGAGGTCCCCTCTTACGCTGTATTAGCAAACAAAGGGCTGTCGAGCTAATGAACGAAGTACATGGCGGTACCTGTGGCCCCCACATGAATGCTCGAACCTTAGTGTAGGTCATCCTTAGAATGGGCTATTTTTGGATCTCTATGGAAACGGATTGCATCCAGTTTGTGAGAAGCTGCGACAAATGTCAGCGCTATTCAAATCTCAACCATTTACCTCCGCACGACCTCTATTGCATGACAACCCCTTGGCCTTTTGTTACCTGGGGAATCGACATCCTCGGCAAAGTTACACCACCAGGATGCAACGGTCACGAGTTCGTCCTGGTAGCCATATACTATTTCACCAAATGGGTCGAGGCCAAGTCTTACAAAGTCCTCAATTCCAAGAAGGTAGCCCTCATTATCAAAGAAAACATCATGTGCAGATACGGATTGCCAGCTGAGGTGATTTCCGACAATGGTTCTCATTTTGAGGGAGAATACGACAGATTGTTGGCAGAATTCAAAATAACTCATCACAAGTCATCCCCTTATCGGCCCCAAACCAACGGTGTTGTTGAAGTAGCAAACAAGACTCTAGAAAACATTATCAGAAAGATGGCCGTCTGAGGTATAGATTGGCCAGACAAGCTCCACCTTGCCCTCTGGGGATACAGGACATCTGTCATAACTGCCACAGGGGAAACGCCATTTGCCCTCACTTACGGAATGGAGGCCGTACTTCCTATCGAATTGGAAATTCCCTCACTCCGCGTGTTGTTGGAAAATCAGATCAACGAAGTGGAATGGCTCCAGAGTCGCCACGATGAGTTGGCTCTGCTAGATGAACGTCATCTGAAAGCCATGGAACACACCCGGGCTTACCAAGCAAGAATGGCCAGGGCCATTGACAAGAAAGTGAAACATCGGGACATCCGAGAAGGCAACCTCGTGTTAAAAGAGAAACCTCCGACCCACACCAATCCACTCGGCAAATGGGAGCCCGTCTGGATCAGACCATATATAGTTCTGAAAGTCTTTTCTGGGGGAGCCATGCAGCTCACAGACTTAGATGGAAATCCCTTTGTGCATCTAGTGAACGGAGACAAGTTCTGTAGATATTATGCCTAAAGATTGAGTCATTTCCCCTCAAAGGTGCTAAAAGAGTAATACCCAACTAGGTTGAAAACCCGAAAGGGCGGCCTAGGTAAAAAATAGAGTTGCAATTCTCTCGTCCCTCTCTCTACCTACCCCTTCGAAAAAAAAACAACAGCTCATAGGGTCAAACTACGGAGACCTGAGCCCCTTAGTCTACTTGTAAGAGGGGAACGTAGGCAGCCGAAAATGGTTCGGTATAAAACATAAAAATAAACATCAAATTTTGTCATCAACACAATGATCACATCGCATCCGCGTCTCGAAAAACTCAAATGCCATTCACCTACTCATTACAGTTAAAAGCTTCTTGATGAGTTTAAGCTCGATCTACTCTTAAACTCACAACTTAGCTAAACGAAAAGACACCAATACATAACTAAAAAAATGTGCCTGCAAGGGCGATCAGTGGATACTCAAGGGTCTAGCCACTAGTGCCAGCATCTCCCTCTGTCCTCCTCCATCTCCTCCCGCCATGCCTTGTGTTCTTCCTAGGCACGGGAATGATGTCCGTCCTCCTCCTCGCTAGCTCCGGCAAAGGGGTCGGGTCCATCAAGCCTGCCTCTATCAAAGCTCTGGTCGCCTGGGCTTCGTCTCTAATTTCCTGCCTCCTAGGTAGCATCATGGGAACCCTGTCCCTCTGACGTTCCACTTTCATCTCATATTCAAACATATCATCTCCACTTCTGTCATATGGGCTGGCCCTCGCCTCAACTCTCCTCAATACTGACACGGGGACATCTTCTGGTCCCACCATGGCCTCATGCCTCCTCATAAGAGCCACCTGAGTCTCCCCCATGTGTCCCTCATACCAATCCAAGTACCAAGTGGATAGATAAATACACTCCGGACGCCTGAGAAGGACCATAGGAGAAAAAGCATGATACCGTCATACTCGGGAAAAGAAGGGAAATGCAGATGGATCATCCATAGAACCTGACATCACCACCCGGGTGGCAATATCATCTCAGCCCTCCAAAGGCACCTGCTCCATCCCGAACTGCCTGAGAACTAAAGCTGGAATGTAGAAGGTAGACCAACTGAGCCCCGAAAGCATGACTACCTGAGATCCCTCCTGGAGCGTCCTCCTAGTCTCTATCCGCCAGTGTGGAATCCACCATCGGATTTCCTGGGTATGACGCTGAGCCATCCAGCGCTCCCATGTAACTCTCCTCCTGGAAAAAGTCCATGGCCTAAATGCAAGTGGAGCCTCCCGCAGGACCCCCAGCCTCTCCATCAGCCACAGCGACAACAGAAATGGGCTTCCCCCGTGCATGTACCGCTTCCCGATAGCCAACCGGTCAATAGCATGAAGGGTTTCTCCCAAGATCAAGGGAACTATATCCCGGCCCAATCGGCAGTGCACAACAACGTCTTACAGAGACCGGTGGCACATCCCAAAGGAACACACCATGAATAGGGACCCAATTGCACAAAGAGCAAAGGCATCCCAATAACAATCACCAACAACACCCAAGCTCCTAAACCTATCCGGGAGACTAGAAATGTCAAAATAGTCGGGTCCTCGAATCAAACCTCGGGCTTCCTCCGGAGATATTTGAAGGAGGCCAGACAATTTGTTGGCAAAGGACATCCCTCCAGGCAAGAGAAGTGCAACCTCTTCTACCTCGGGTCCTCCAAGTAACCCTCTGTTCCTCAATGGTGGGAACCACTTCGTTGTAGGAGAAGCAAAAGACATGCCTTCGAGTGTCCCAGAACGCGGCAGAAGCCCTCATCAAGTCATAATCCGAAACGAGCTCCTTAAGAGACCATAGAGACTTGATCTTATATCTCTCTTCAAAGAAAGCCCTATTCCCATGCATGACCTCCCGAGACTATTCCTTGAACTTGTCAAAGAAGATCATTTGCAACTCTTTTGGCAATTTAGGAGAATTTTTCATGTTTTTCATGGCTTTCTATTGTTTTGGGTCGTGACTTCAGAAAGAACAGAGAAGAAGATGAAGTTCAGTGATGAAAACCAGGTCTGAGGTGAAATTCAAATAACCCTGCCAGGTGCTGCCCTTGTCCGCGCGGATGAGATTGCAGCCTCAATCTCATCCACGTGGATAAGATTGTTCCCCAGTCCAAAAACTTTTTTGACAACAATAAAAACTGCTGGCCCAAATGAGGAAATCCTTCCCCAAACGGCCAAACATGACAATATACCCATTTCCCATGATTGTCATTCAAAATCCCAACAAATATCCCTCTTTTGTCCCCATAAAACACAAAATCGGGCTCATGCAACTTGCATTCAGTATTGGATTAACAAAATATAAATACTTAGCAAAATAAAATGTATTAACCTAGTTAATACATGCCAAAAATAGAAAATAATGCGCATCAAATGTATATGTGTTTTCGGCCCTAACAAGTACACTCAGTCGGAATCGCTATCTGAATCGAGAACAGGATCTTCCTCCCTGATAACATCCTTGCCATGCCTCCGCACATTCCGTCGAGCCGTACTCGGCCCCTCAGCCGCTGCCTCCGGAAAAGCCATCCCCGCCTCTATGTCGTCCTCCTCAGCATCAGAGTATCGGTCCTCGGGATCAGCCGGCACGCCCCGATACGGCACACCAATATCCGCAAAGAAGTCGTACCCGAAGGAGAAGGCGTCAGAACTCTGGCCGTATGTGCCCTGGGTCTGTAAGGGAGTCCCATAATCTCCCTGAGGCTTAAAAGCGTCGTGACCACCGCCATGTGAAGAAGAGCCCTCGCCGGTCCTGCCCTGTACGAAGCCCGGTCCCTCCATGCCTCCGAAGATGATATGATCCCGGGAGAGCTCCACGCTCCTGTCTATATAGCCAGAAGGAGAAACGTCCATTGACCCCCAAGGCTGAGCGCGAGGAGTCTCCACAGACCTCCTGCCTGGTATAGTCTCGCTGGCAGGAATGGGGGACCTCTCTCGCATAGAGGCACTAGATCCCAGCCGCGCCGCCCTCTCCAAGCGCTTTGCATTCCCTCGTGTCACGAGGTTGCGAATGAACCTCTTCGCCCCGATAACCTGGCGCAAAAGTTGATCCACAACCAGGGACGAGTACTGCAAAGAAGAAACAGAAGCATTAAAAAATAGTCGAAACAATGACGAAAGAAGTACAAAGCCAAAACAGCTAGAACTCGATCAGCACATACCTGAGCATTCGGTCGAGGCTGAAAAGCTCGCGGTATCACCGCTTGGAGGGGTATCTGCGCCCTCATCCTAACCCCATCCTGGGTATACGAAAAGTCCACCCGAGGGATCCTCACTACCGAATCCCCCTCCCTCGCCAGCACCTGAGGCGTCCTCAACCTACGTACCAAGAACGCCTGATAGGGCTCCTGAGTAACGTACTCAGGGCAAGCCGCCCACCTCTGAACCAGTCCCAATTCACTGACCCTTCCCAGGGAAACACCATGTCAGTCGGAGGCTCAGCCGGCGTCAAAGTAGCTAATGCTAGACCATGCTGCCTTGTCACCCTCTCCCCCAAGTAGTAAACAACGTAGGTGATTCCCCGCAGGATCCACCTCTGGCTCGTCCAGCGCTCAGCGCCACCTAGCTGGTCTACCTCAAATCGGCTCCAAGGGTAAAAATTAACCCTATCACTAGTCTCCGCCCTCAAAAATGGCACCGCGTCACTGTACCGCATCTTTATCCTAGTCCGGCTAGTCCTCTTCACCCGGGCGTCTTTCGTCCACGAAAGCATCGCCGGGTATGCAAAAGCCTCCCCCTGGACATGGTTCCACAAGGCGCAGCCAAAAATCTCCAAGGCCCAAACCTGCATCCAACAAAGGAAACCCATCAAAAAACCAAAAGTGCATACACAATATGTACGAAGGATAAAGGAAAAGAAAGAGAGTGTACCTCTATTGGAAACTCGAAGCAGGTCAGGGAGGTGGACGCCTTCCTGCTTTTTCTGTCTAAAGCGAAGTATAACTCCGCCTAGCCCGCCTCTCCCCAGGCGTACTCATCTATCCTGTCTATGTCTGCCAAAGACCCCAGCAAAGCAAACATAGCCGTACTCTCAGCATGCCCGAACAAAGTGCTGGAAAGGGCGAACCATAAGAAGCATCGAGCTATATGCTCAGCTGTGATGGTCTGGTCCCCTCTCTTAACCGAGCTATGCTCTCGGCCAACTTAGCCTCGATCACGGCATACTCCATGCCCATCCCCTTCCGTGGCACGATGACAATCCCCAGCATATTCTTCAGCTCCGCGTCCGTATACCCGTCGTGCCACTCCAAGCTGAGCCCTTAAAGGACAGGCCAGTAATAGCGGCATAATTAGTAGGGGTCACGGTAGCCTCCCCCCAGAAGAAGTGAAAGTGTGGGTAACATCCCACCAGTACTCCACCAGTGCCAAAAGGAGCCCCTTGCTCTTATGTAATCCAGCCACCCCCCTCAGGCCCTCAACCAAGCTATAAAGCTTAGAAGCCACCACAAGCTGACGAGGACTCCGATAGCCCACCCTGTCAGCCGTGGGCAACGCATCCCAAAGCCTGACAACTGCCTCCACGGACCCCCGCGTCTTCAGCTTATCCAACTTGCTTTGGATGATATCACCTCTCTCCTGAAAATAGACACAACACAATTATGTCATCAAAATTGCCAATGTTATATGAACAACAAAAGAACGGGAAAGAAAAAAAATATACTCCGTCCCATTTTTGGATACATTTTCCTACATACATCCTTTTTTCACACACAATTTTCATTCAAAATCTCTTATACAAGAGTCCATTCCAAATTCGGTAAATTTGTGTTCATTTTACAAAACACAATTTTCATTCTAAATCTCTTATACAAGAGTCCGTTCCAAATTCGGTAAATTTGTGTTCATTTTACAAAATGCGATTTTCATTCAAAATCTCTTATACAAGAGTCCGTTCCAAATTCGGCAAATTTGTACATCCTTACATAGCATGCATCTTTTCTCACATTCGTGCATCATGTTATCAAGCTTGCATTCACAAAAGAAAATTTTCACCACAAAAATCTCTTATGCAAGAGTCCGTCCCAAATTCGGCAAATTTGTACCCACTTTGTTTTTTACATTATGCAAACTACCAATGTTTTTCACAAAAAAATTGCATATTCTTTCTACCCATAACTTCAATTAAACACATGCATCACCAATTTCAATTTTCCATGGCAAAATTAACAAAAACCACCAATTTTGACAATACAAGCCCTAAGTCTAACATATACCAATTTTGACAAAAAAATCAACAAAATAGCCAAAATTGAGTATCATACCATGCGGAGATCCTCGTCGGTGGCCCAATGTTGCCATATATCCGGATAGAACTCCTCATTCATCGATTGCGAGAGCGTGTAATGGCGGTGCATTCTCACCAACTCAAGCCTCCTCTCCGTCGCCTCCCGACTCACCCGACCTAGACGGACTCCACGAGCTCCTCCCCTTTGCTCCATAGCCTTGATTTTGAAGGTCTTCGCGGAGATTTTGGGCAACAACGGCGTTTTCTTTATCCCTTTTCTCTCTCTGGCCTCGACTGGTTTTTTGAAAGTGAAGAAGACAGACACGGTACCTGTCTGTTTTAAATCTGTCGCCCTGCTGACCTGGCCCGCGCGGATGAGATTGCACGGCAAAATTTTTGTTTTGCCCCTTTAATTTCTGGTCTTCTTCATTTCGACCCCCAGTTTAACAAAAACCTAAGGGAAGTCCATTTCCTTCCTAGTTTTCAACTCCGGCAATCATCGTAAGCCCGTTCATTTAACGAAAACCTAATGGATGTCCATTCCCTTCATAGTTTTCAACCCCGGCCGTCATCGTAAGCCCGTTCATTTAACAAAAACCTAACTGAAGTCCATTCCCTTCCTAGTTTTCAACCCCAGCCGCCATCGTAAGCCCGTTCATTTAACGAAAACCTAACGGAAGTCCATTCCCTTCCTAGTTTTTATTCCCGGCCGTCATTGTAAGCCCGTTCATTTAACGAAAACCTAACGAAAGTCCATTCCCTTCCAAGTTTTCATCCCCGGCCGTCATCGTAAGCCCGTTCCTTTAACGAAAACCTAACGGAAGTCCATTCCCTTCCTAGTTTTCAACCCCGGCCGTCATCGTAAGCCCGCTCATTTAATGAAACCTAACGGAAGTCCATTCCCTTCCAAGTTTTCAACCCCGGCCGTCATCGTAAGCCCGCTCATTTAACGAAAACCTAACGGAAGTCCATTCCCTTCCTAGTTTTCAACCCCGGCCGTCATCATAAGCCTGCTCATTTAACGAAAATCTAACAGAAGTCCATTCCCTTCCTAGTTTTCAACCTCGGCCGTCATCGTAAGCCCGCTCATTTAACGAAAACCTAACGGAAGTCCATTCCCTTCCTAGTTTTCAACCCCGGCCGTCATCGTAAGCCCGTTCATTTAACAAAAAACCTAACGGAAGTCCATTCCCTTCCTAGTTTTCAACCCCAACCGTCATCGTAAGCACGTTCATACTCCTGAACTACGTCTCGACTTAGGTTCATACTTATGAACCGAGCCTCGACTTAGGTTCATACTCCTGAACTAAGTCTCGACTTAGGTTCATACTCCTGAACTAAGTCTCACACTAGGTATAGACGCCTCCGCTAAGTCGAGTCTGTCTTCGGCAACGCCTCCGCTAAGTCGAGTAAGTCTTCGGCAACGCCTCCGCTAAGTCGAGTCAGTCTTCGGCAATGCCTCCTGTAGGTCGAGTTAGTCTTCGGCAATGCCTCCGCTAGGTCGAGTCTGTCTTCGGCAACACCTCAGCTAGGTCGAGTCAGTCTTCGGCAATGCCTCTGCTAAGTCAAGTCAGTCTTCGGCAACGCCTCCGCTAGGTCGAGTCAGTCTTCGGTAATGCCTCCGATAGGTCGAGTTTGTCTTCGGAAATGCTTTTGCTAGGTCGATTCTGTCTTTGGCAATGCCTCCGCTAAGTCGAGTCAGTCTTCGGCAACGCCTCTGCTAGGTCGAGTCTGTCTTCGGAAACGCCTCCGCTAGGTCGAGTCTGCCTTCGGCAATGCATCCGTTAAGTCGAGTCTGTCTTCAGCAATGCCTCCGCTAGGTCGAGTCTATCTTCGGCAACGCCTCCGCTAAGTCGAGTCAGTCTTCGGCAACACCTCCGCTAAGTCGAGTCTGTCTTCGGCAACGCCTCCGCTAAGTCTAGTCAGTCGATGATAACGCCTCCGCTAGGTCGAGTCTATCTTCGACAACACCTCCGCTAAGTCGTGTCAGTCTTCGGCAATGCCCTCGTTAGTCGAGTCTACCTTCAACAATGAAAATGCGGTGGGAGGTCCATTCATTTGATCGCTCCTTTCCCCCGCAAGTCCTGAACTACGACCGTTTTGATTCCCACATCGGATACGTAGGAATCTTTTCATTAAGGGTCCAGCCATTCGACCATCTCGATCACCTCCTAGCCCATCTCAACAATGTTTGCCAGATTGGGATCCTCACTTTGTCGACGACCCCACTTCCCCTGGAAGTACCGTCGCCAAGGGGCTACTGTAAGTACCCCAATCTGGGTCATTAATATTCCGTCAGCCCAAATTAATGATTTATAATCATTTAGAGGCATTTTGGACATTATTTTGACAATGTGAATGAGGAAGGACCTCTTAGGAATAAAAAAAATGGACAAATACCTCGCTGGAAATTTGTCATTTCCAATAAAAAGGGAATATTGACCAAGTGCAAAATGCCAAAATTGCTTTTCTACACAGATCAGGCACGCTACTAGGTCATCCGCACGGAAAAGATTGCACCTACAATCTTGTACACGCGGATAAGATTGTCATCCAGACAACCTATAAATACAGCCCTTCTCCCTCAGTTTTACAACACAGAAAAACACCCAAAAAATACGAAAACCTACTGTTATGCTGTCAAAATCTATTCCCAAATAGCCATTTATACCTTCAAAATTCAAAATCCAACACCAAATCCAAACTAAAATCCATCTGAAACTACTCTCAAGCCTTGAAATCTCTCAAACCCTAAACAATAAACCAAGAAACAATTGGTAAACCCTTACCTCCCTTACTCAAATCTCCTTCATCCATGCATGTATTTCATATACAAATGATGTAGCCTTGTTTACTTACTTACTTGCTCATCCCCTTTCCCTCTTGTCCCAAAGATCCAAGAGGATCTCCATGGAATCCATTTCCACGGATGATCTTCTAAGGTGATCCACATTTTTCTTTACTTTTATGTCATTCCCCACTCCCCTTTTACATTACTTGGTACTTGCTTGCATGACCTAGAAGATGGTCATTTTGGAGTCAATCTCCATATGTGACCACTTCTAAATGGTCCATATTCTTTACTTCCTTGCAAATCCCCCTCCCTAGTCTAAGATGCTCACCTTGGAACACTTTCCTTGGATGAACATCATCTAGACTTACAAAATAGGTCACACAAGATGTAGGAGAAACACTTGAGTATAGATCTCAAGGATGGTCATCTTATGACCACCTTAGAGATCTTCCTCTAACGTTGATACATCTTGACCTAACTCTCATGTCAATTTACTTTCATGTCAAATTCCCCTTTTCCCCTAGCAAATCAAATGCTCACAAAATCCTAATGTACCCCTGGGATGACATGATTAAGTGGATTCATCACTTATGATCACTAATCAAAGTCTAGAGAAAGAGAGGACAAGCATGGATGCCAAAATCCAAATCCCCCTTTACTTCATGTCTTTCCAGTTACAATTCCAGTTAAGTCCTGTAAATCCAGTTAACTTTCTAGAAATTACAATGACTAAACTGGAAACTGGAAAAATATTGACACTGCAGGGCTATCCGCGCGGTTGAGATTGCACTGCAGTCTTGTCCACACGGATGACATTGTCATCTGCAAACAGTCCCTCAATTTTCTGTTATTTTCAGTTTAATCACTGTTTTTTAAACTGTTTTTCAGTTCAGTCCCTAAAATTTCAGTTATTTTCAGAAAAGTCCCTTTAAATACACACACACACACACACACACACACACAAAAAAAAAGGTTTCAAGTGAGGAAGACACGTCGTACGAGGCATTTCGGGTGAACACCAACGTTCTTCCCGAAATGTAACGTGACCTCCGAACTCACTTTCTCTAATATTGGGTATTTTTCAAAGTTTTGGCCCTTAAACTAAAAACGGCGTGGCGACTCCGAAATGATTTTTCAAAGTCCGATAAATATTTTTTCAAAACTTCCAAAAACAAATAAAAGTTTTGTCGGGTGGCCAAAAATCGGATACACATCATCACACCGGGAGAGTGTTGTGTTGACCACCGAGTACCTGGATTGGTACGAGCAGCACGTCGGGGAGTCCCAAGTGATTTTGGGGAGCAGACATGAAGCAATCGTGGGGCAAGGTTGCCATCTCAGCTACAGCCTTAGAAGTGCAAAAGACTGGTCTAACCCTCGGAATGTGACGGGAGACGTTTTATTTGACTACGAGACCCGAGCTGATTGACTAACGGAGAGAGGTCCTCTTTTGCATACTCGCAGGGAGGAGATCCAGGCCAAGGCATTAGCAAATGAAGCTCTGCGAGCTGCTGGATTGTTTGACTCTACGGGGAGGACCCCTAATCTCGAAATGAGAGAGACAGAGTTGGCTCACGTGGAGCGAAAGAAGACTTATCGGGGACGAGGGAAGAAAGGGAAGAATGGCGAGGGGACGAGCGCGGGTGGTGCAGAATGACCTCCTAAGTATCCATCCATTGCATTACAGACATATTATTTGTTAAATGTATTAAGCTGTGTTTTAGCATGTTCTGAGCTTGAGAGTAGACCGTGCTTGTACTCATCAAGAAATGTTGTAACCGTTAGTGATTTGTGATTTACTTTTAAAGCTTTGTCGAGACGCAAGATCTCTTGTTTGCATTTTGTTTGAGCCTTGGCGGCGTCCAGCTTTGGATCTTTTGTTGTATTTGTGGACTGAAGCAGTCTGAGCCTTAACGACATCCATTTTTTTTTGACATTGCATTTGGATTGATCTAAGCCTTGGCGGCATCCAAATTTTTGTTTTTTGTGTGTTTTTAGACCGAACCAATTAAGGTTGCCTACGTTTCCCTCGGACTGAGGGGCTTAGGTCTGCGTAGTTCGACGCTACAATGAGTGACGGGAGATGCAACGTTGATCTTCTTTAGGTGAAGTATCTGCGAAGTTTGCTTCCGTTGACTGGATTCATGAAGGGATTGCCGTCTAGGTCTGTTAGCTTCATGGCACCTTCGGAGAAGATCTTTTGGACCACGAACATGCCGATCCATGTTGGTTCCCATTTTCCAAGCGGGTTGGTTCGGGAGGGAGGCTTTTCTTTTAGTACTAGATCGCCTTCCCTGATGTCTCGGGACTTGAATTTCTTGTCGAAAGCTCTAGCCATTCTTCTTTGGTAGGCTCGAATGTGTTCCATGGCCTTTAGTCGGTGTTCGTCCAACAGGGCCAGTTCGTCGTGTCGACTTCGGAGCCATTCGACTTTGTTGATCTCGTTTTCCAGCAACACTCGGAGTGAAGGAATTTCAAATTCAACGGGCAGTACTGCTTCCATCCCGTATGTCAGGGCGAATGGAGTTTCTCCCGTGGCTGTTCTGACTTATGTTTGGTTGCCCCAAAGTGCCAAGTGCAGCTTTTCAGGCCAATCTCGTCGTCGTGTGGTCATTTTTTGGATGATCCTTTCGAGGGTCTTGTTTGCTGCTTCTACTGGGCCATTAGTTTGCGGCCTGTAGGGAGAGGACTTGTGGCATGTGATTTTGAATTTGGACAGCAGTCTGTCGCATTCTCCTTAGAAGTGGGACCCGTTATCTGATATGACCTCATTCAGGGTGCCGTATCGGCATCTGATATTTTTCTTGAGGAAATGTGCGACCTTCTTGGAAGTTAGCACTTTGTAGGACTTGCCTTCGACCCATTTTGTGAAGTAATCGATGGCAACAAAGACGAACTCGTGGCCGTTACTTCGGGGCAGAGCAATTTTCCTGATGACGTCGATTCCCCAAGTGGCGAAGGTCCAGGGAGTAGTCATGCAGTAGAGATCGTGAGGAGGAAGATGATTGAGGTTGGAGAACCGTTGGCACTTGTCACAACTTCGGACAAAGTGGATGCAGTCTACCTCCATAAATATCCTGTAGTAGCCCATTCGAAGAATGATCTGCATCAGGGCTCTGGCATTCATGTGGGGGCCGCAAGCCCCATTGTGTACTTCGTTCATGAGCTCGTCCGCTTTTTCCTTATTGATACAGAGGAGGAGCGGTCCTTGGTAGCGTTTTTTGTATAGCATGTCCCCAAGGATGACAAATTGAGAGGCAAGGCATTTTATGGCCACGATGCTATTGGCTTTGATTCTATATTTGTGTTGGCCTTCCTCGTTCATGAAGGTGGCTTCCCCATTCTTGAGGTATTGGAAGATCTGGTTGTACCACGGCTCATTGATGGGCTCGGGTTCTGGTTCGATCTCGCAGCAGTAGGCAAGAATTTCCTTTCTTCCTACTTTTAATGGCTTGATTGCCTTCCCTTCGGGGATTTCCACGAGTGAAGCCAAGGTGGCTAGTTTCGGTCTCTTGGCAAGTAGTGAAAGGTGACCTCTTTGAATTGCGTGATACGGTCTTCCATGCAAGCGTGGTATTTTTGAAAGCCTGGGTCTATTGTTTTCTATTTGTTAGAAACTTGATTGATGATCATGGCTGAGTCCCCGTAGACCTTTAGCTTCTGGACGTTCCTTTCGAGTGTACCCTCTAGTCCGGTGACGAAGGCTTCGTATTCGGTGGCATTATTGTTTACCTCGATGTTTAGCTTTATGGAAATTGGGGTATGCTCGTCCTTTGGGTCAACCAAGAGCATACCAATGCCATTTCCTCTTTTGTTAGCTGCTCCATCGAAGAACAGCCGCCATCAATTTTCGCCTTCAAGTGCGAAGATTCCTTCTTCTGGAAATTTTGGCTTGGGACCTTGGGCCTCATCGGTTGGGAAGTCAGCTAATTGTTCGGCCATTACCCGTCCCTTGATGGACATCTAGTTCACGTAATGTGCTGGTGAAGAGGCTTCTGATTTGCGTCTCTTTAGGCTCTTCAGCAGTCCCCAAATTCACTGTGATTAAAACCTTCTCGGCAGCTTAGGCCAGGTTTTCCTCTCGTTTGACAACATGCTTAAAGGTTTGTTTAATGCATTGTTCAATTAGTGTGTCTTCTTCTTTATTAGATGAATTGTTATTGACTGTTTGTGATTTAGTTAATTCATCATTTGTTAAAGAGGCAATGAAAGGATATTTAGAAAGGTCAGACCTTTTTATTGAAAGCGTAGAGAAGATATATTGTTGGTCATAGACTCACAATCTTCCGGCATAAAGCCATCAGATGACTCTAAAGACTCGAATTAAAAGACAACATGACTCGAAGCTAGACTCTAGGCTACGAGGGATTGGACCAGGCTTCATTGCTCTTTGCAGACTGTAGATCTAGAGAGGGTGGCGATGGCTTTGGTGGCCATTCATCAGTCGATGATGTTCCCGGAGGATGGCTTGTTTTTGGTTCTACTTCAAACCAGATCGCGAACGTTTTAGGATGCTCCTTTAAGGGTGTCCCTCCATTGGTGTTGCTATCAGATCCCGGGGGCTTTTGGAAATAGAAGTCATGGAGAGCTTCTTCCAGGAGGGCGAATCATTCATTAATTCGGAGTTAATTCTTACCGATGTTGATTATCTTCATAAAATATGCTTCCTTATCTGAGATCTTTGCTTGGATGACATTCATGATATCTGAATCGAGGGGGCATGCTATTTCTCCTACTCTGATTAGGCTTCGAAGGAGGTCGCGCCATTGTTCTTCCAGGTCAGATACCGGGATGTTGAATTGGACTATGCTATGGTGGCAGTCCCCATGAGATCCGAGTGTGTCGATATGGGGGCTGACATGTTTCGAGGTGTTGATGGTGGGCCAGCTTTCTTCTGAAGGGTTTCCGGTGAAGTATGGGTCCATTTCTCGATCAAGTTCCATTTGGGCGTCCATCTCTTGATCTTCTTTCATGCACTATTCGCAGTCGCATATTTCAGAATTGTCATCCTGAGATCCGAGTGTGTCGATATGGGGGCTGACATGTTTCGAGGTGTTGATGGTGGGCCAGCTTTCTTCTGAAGGGTTTCCGGTGAAGTATGGGTCCATTTCTCGATCAAGTTCCATTTGGGCGTCCATCTCTTGATCTTCTTTCATGCACTATTCGCAGTCGCATATTTCAGAATTGTCATCCTGGCCCATGAGTTCTTCGATCTCTATCTCGTCAAGGCATAGTGCATGGATGTAGGGATCTCTTTCGTAACGGATCATGACTGGAGACTCGTCTGCAGAGGAATATTCGATCATGTCGGGACCTTCTTCTGGGTCATAGCTTGCTGGCCAAGCGCTTTCCATCGTGCTGCTTCCACGGATCACTTCGAGGTTTCCGTTGGCATTGATGAATTTTACACATTGGTGGAGAGTAAATGATACTGCTTTCAACTGGTGCAGCCAAGGTCGTCCCAGCAGGGTAGATTAGGTGGAATTGATTTCCACGACTTGGAATTCCATCGAATCCATTTCTTTTTCGAATTGGATCCTCAGATTGATTACTCCTAAGACAGGGCACGGAGTAGAGTCGCAAACTCGAATTACTGGAGGCGAAGGTCTCATCAGGGAGCGGTCGACTCGAAGTCATTTAATTATACGCAAGGCAATGGTGTTGACTGCGAAGCCATTGTCGACCAAGATGTTTGAGAGGTAGAACCTCTCTATCTTTATGAGGATGAGGAGGGCCTCGTTGTGTCTGTTTTCACATGTCGGCAAGTCTGCATCTGTGAAGGTTAGACTGCTTCTGGCACTGCTGTTTGCTTCAGTCTCCTCCGTGGAGTGTTCGATCCATCCATGGGTGTGTCTCGATTGTGGCAGGGATCGTAGGGAGACAGTCATCCTCAGATTTTCCTGTCTGGATTCCCGATCACGGGAGAATTTGACTCTGGTTTCGCATTCCCAGTCGTAGCGGGAGACAGTCTCGGAAGATTGCAGGGGACTTACTCTTGCATGGAGTCTCGTTGAAGGCTATCATGTTCATCCTGTTGTTTCGGTGGAACGGATTTCCGACTGTGTTGGGGCCACGGGGGCGTTTGTAAGTACCCAAATCTGGCTCATGCCTTCCGGTTAAGTTTCCCGACAATTCCCCGGACTTTCCTAAAGTTCAGGGGCAATTTGAGAACATTTTCGAACCTTCCAAGGGGCGAAGGACTTGCTAGGAATTAAAATTTCACGCAGCCCTTCGCTGGAAAAGCCTTTCTAAAAGACCACCTTGCATGGTTCTAGAAATAAGCTGAGTCACCACTGGATAAGACCGCATGGCCTCATTAGCCTTGGGGTTACAGCCGCACGGCTTCATTAGCCATCACCAGACTGCCTATAAATAGAGGCCTCCTCGATTCATTTTGATGGAAGTTTTTAGCATTGTTACTCTGCCAAAATTCCTACACGAATTTCCAGAGAGCTGAGAGCAACCAAAAACACCTCCCCCCTCTAAAAAACCCTTTCAAAGTTGGTCCTTCCCTAGGAAAACTCCAAGGAGATAGAGGGACATCACCATTGGTAACCTCTCCTCCCCTTTTCATGAAATATACTTGTCATTACTTGCTATATTGATCCTTGCTTTACATATTGCTATCTACTTGCTTGGTATTTGATATATTATCATTAAAGATCACATCTTTAGTCATGTAAATCATATATACCCCCCATTCCCCTATCACATAGGATCCATGGAAGATCCAACCCAATGATGAACAATAAGACCTCAAAAGGCTTGTTCTAGGGTGGATCTCTCACATGGTGATGTGAAAATAGCATCCTTTTCATATAAAAATTTCATCTTTTTCCATAAAAATGTCATCTTTAATTATGAATGTCAATCCCCATTCCCATAGACCTTGCTTCCAAGGATTGTCCACCTAAAAGGTTCATAAGAAAGCCATAAAGGTCCTTCCTTTTCATTCCTAGTTTTAGCTTGCATCATGTTCATTACATGTGTTAGTGTAAAAATGTCATCTTTAGCTTAAAAATGCATTCCCCATGTCCCTCATGGTTGGATCTCTCTCCTAGGATTGCCTAGTGACCTTCATACGACACAAAAAGGCATAGGATGAGTATAAAGATCCAATCTTTATACCCCTCCCCTAGTCCCCTTTGGTACTTGGAGCATCTCTTGGAGGGTAATGGTGTAAAGGTCCTATCTTTACATCATTTCCTCCACTTAAAGATGCCATAGACGGATTCTCCTTTAGAAAAGGATGAACTTGAGCCCCACATCTCCGATCATCACTTGAGACGAGCACAAATGTCCCGAAAGAGCTCAAATCGTCTCAAGATGTAGGATTGATGGACAAAGGTCATTCCTTTCTAAAGATTCTCATCCTTGGACTATAAAAATGGTGTCCCTATTCCGATCACATGTGACCCAAGGTCTCATCATGATGATCATAAGTCCAAGATGAGGACGGAACCAAAGGCCCTAACACATCAAAAATCCAAGGAATCCCGAGTGATAACCAACTCATGGTTTATACGTCCGGAAGACCACTTGGTACATTCCTCCTTTTCAAAGTTTTGAGGAAATCAAAATGGCGTGGCGACTCCGTTTTTCAATTTAAACCGGACGTTTCCAAACTGATGTGAGGCGGTGATCCCCTTACACGAGAAAGGGGTTCCAAAAAAAATAAAAATAAAAATAAAAAGAGAGCCGCGAATCTTGGGCACCACATTCACAGTTTGGCAACTCCGCTGGGGACTAAACCAAAGGAAAAAGCTTTCATTTTTTTTAAAAAAAATGATGATACTCGGTATATAGGTGGAAACCATTAAGCTTCCCGTTATCGCCTCCTAACACGAGTCTGAGATAAACTATGGTCTAACAAAACCACGTACCGGTATCTCTTTTTGAAAAAAAAAAGAGAAAAGCTTTTTTTGAGTGGGTTAGCCTTCTGCCGCGGATCCGCTTCTCATGCTTGCCTTATTTCTCTTGCATTGCATTGCATGCACCATTTTTTCTTGGGAATTGTGCATATTCTGAATTCTGAACAGGAAGCTTGCTAGAAGCTGAAAAGGTGCCAAAAAGTCCGGGGAAACAACCTACAGGGGAAAGAAATTGGAACCTGGAAAATTGATTGATGCAGCCGTACGGCTTGATTCTCCCTGAATCCTAGCCGGGCGGCTACATTAGCAATTCCACCAGGACAAAAATTGAGGTTAATCTGGCAGCCTTGGCAGCTTGGGGCTATTCAGTTCCAAGACTGACCGGGGCTCCCAGAAAATTTACGTGCTTATTTGCTGCATTTCCCCCGTCCCGAAAAATCATTCCTTTAAAACACATTTCTGAAAATTTATGTTTTAACTCAAAAAGGAATATTTTTAGGAGGCCGCACACTAGGCGCACCTTATATATCCTGTACACTTTGCACGCACGTCCCTTTAACCCGGGGTGGTTGTTCAGTTGCAGTCACGGACAGTATTACGATGCTCCCGCGCGCGCACAAAATCATCCCAAACTCCCCATGGCAGCCAGTGTCGACCAATGCACAGTCCGTGTCACACATTTCAAAACCGTTACTTTTGGTTGGTTTTTGATCTAGTCCGTGTCATATAGCCCAGTTGCATACCCCCGTAAAGGTCAAACCTTTGCCCATGACGGAAGTCGAGATACTTCGCGCAAGCGAAACTCTGCCGAAATTCCGCCAAGAAAAAATTGGCAGAATCTTGACTCTGGCATTGACTTTGATTTTGACCCACATGGGATACGTAAGAGTCGAGCCCAAGTCCGTGCCAAAATTCCAAAGATCTTTCGCGCAAGCGGAGCTCTGCCGAAATTCCGACAAGGAAAAATTGGCAAGATCTTGACCTGGCATTGACTTTGACTTTGACTCACGCACAGCGTATGCAACGAAGCTCAATGTAACACTGTGTCATCCGGTTTTTACCGTCCGACCCATGCATATTATCTTCTTGGACAATGCCAAAAAGTCAAAACGTCAATCGCGCAAGCGAAACTCTGCCGAAATTCCATTAAGGCTGAAAGACGAGACTTTCCCGGCATTGCCTTGACTATAATCCGTATCGCTCGCATGTTAAAAGTTCCTATGACCCGCTAGACCCGTTAGGAGCGTTCTTTTCTCTCGGTCGGTAGGATCCGCGTGCCCTATAGGACCCTCACCTGGGGCTGTCCACCCTGGGAGGTCGAAATACAGGTGGGATACGAGGGGCTTATAGACGTAGTGACGGAACCCACTGATCCAGGATCTAGAGTAGTTGCGAAAAAGAAGGGCAACCCCTTTTCCAACCAAATAGAAATTAATAAAAGACACCATTTTAAGTAAACTGAAAGATTCTTAATCTGCATATTGCTTCAGCCTTCATCCTAAACACATACCCCAAGTCTAAACCTCTCCTATCCCTTTCCCGTAGCGAGAAAGAAGTGGGTGAAAATACCGGGTCAGCGACTTGTTATCGCAGAATTCTAAGATAGCTCGCCAGAATCCTCAGTTTTGTCAGTCCAGAGAGTCAGAATGCCCGATTTGACAGAAAACAGCAGTGGTTTGGGTAACCAGATGACTAGGGAAGAAGAGCTAGCCTTAGCCTTGAAAAATAGTCGTAAGGTCCATGAGGAACAGCAAGCCATGCTCATTGATGTGCTCCGTCGTCATGGGGTTTAGATAGTGGTTGAGTCCAACGGTTCCCTGGTTATGGTAGAAGATGAGACTCCAGAAGTAGCCATCTCAGCTCCCCCATCCTATAACCAATGCCCTCCTCCATCCACATATGATCCCTTACCGAGGACTACCCCTTTTCAGTCCTTTCCAACATCCCAGGATCTCAGGGTTCCAATGCCCTCGCCTCCTCAGATAAGACCCAGCTTTGTTCCCTACCAACAAAGAGCAAGTGCCACGGCTATCCCAGTCACTCAGCCTCTGCATTACCCCATGGGATTCACTCTCCCTCCTCAGCATTAGCCAAATTTCATTATCCCGGAATTCCAGTATCAGCCTGACCTTTCCAACTTCGTCAACGCCTGTGAATTTGCCTATTTCCCAGACAGTGACAGCGAAGAGTCAGTCGGAAATGAGAATAGGAATGGATGGATTTACAGTAATGATGACAGTTCAGTAGAAGGAATGAACCTGGATCCAACGGAAGTGAAACCCGGAGGACAAGACGGAGTAGAAAACCACAGACCTGGAATGGGGGACTGTATCACTTCAAATTGTGTCTGTCGCCTTTGCAAGGGCTCGTAAGAGAAAATGGGTGCAAGCTCAGATGAGGCAGGGTATGAATTCCACATCCTAGAATTCAACACTCCTTACAAAGACTTGGTCGGTGAATGGAGAAACTTGATCGAAGCTTAAGCTGAAAGAGGGAAGTGGGCTCCACCCGCCGATCTAGAACACGTAAGCGTCATTGAGGCTAAATCCCCATTGGGAAGAGTAGACTCCATTGCAGTATTGAGGGTCACCCCTGAGATTTTATCTGAAGAAGAATGTATGGAAGCTCTAGAAAGAGTTTTAATGTTTGAAGCGACCCCGGTCCCCTTCTTATCTTATGACGACAGTGATGTTTTCCTGGTAATTCCTAAGTCAGGGGAAGAGTCCAGAATACCCCTTATATGGAGCCAAGTATCCCGACCTGCTTTTGCCCTCATTGGTCATAAGAGTCAAGATGAGAGTTCCCAAGGGAGTTACTGTAGTAACACTGAGGAAGACACAGTCGAGATACCGGAAGGAACAGTGAAAGAGTGGTTAGCCCAGAATGAGAGTTCCCAAGGGAGTTACTGTAGTAACACTGAGGAAGACACAGTCGAGATACCGGAAGGAACAGTGGAAGAGTGGTTAGCCCAGAAGCCAAAAAGCCCAGAAAACCCTCTCGAGAGTAAAGAACAGGAACCTTCCATGAGGTTTGACCCTGCAGAAATCCTTCTCGATGATGGAATCTCCCACTTCAGAAAGTGCTTGGCCAATGTCAAAGATGCTGTTAGAAGGCTGACCCCTAGAGAAAGAAGGGATATGCTTGACAGTGATGAGGAATGTGACCCCGCACTGTTCAAAAGGTTTCTAGGTCCAGGTGAGGAAGCCATTAGCAAACCTCCAAAACCTGGGAACGATAATTCCTGTTGCATGTTGACTCTGAAAAGCTTGAATGAGACTGTCAAGGCTTTGAGTGCGGAAGATGAAACTGAAATCATCCAGTTGCTAAGCCAATTGGGGAGTCAGGATTCAGAAAAGGCCAGAAAGCCGGTGACCTGGGATCGGATTCGAGAAGTTGCCTATGCCTCTGATAGTGCTGTTAATCAGATTAACCAGCAGAGTTGGCTATATGCCAACAAGAGCCCGCCTCTGACTTTGAAAGAGCTGAAGGAATCCTCCGGTAGGACTGGTGACTCTGAGAAGTCCAATGTCTATGTGATGACTCGGTCTGGACAGATAAGTGTTGAGCAGCCTAAGGGTGACAAAAGAAATGCTGTCTCCGAGGCGAAAACAGACAAAAGATCTTACGGGCCAGAAGCAGAAAAGCTAGACTCTGAAAAAGAGGTCCCGGTGTTGACTCAGTTGAAGTGTACTCAAGCCAATATCTCCCTGTGGTCCCTGTTAACTTCCTCATACCCTCACAAACTGAAGCTAGAAGAATGTTTGGCCAAGACCATGGTGCCCATAGATGTCACCCCAGATGAGGTCATCCAGATGATTGGAAATATCCACTATGGAAATATCTTTACTTTCACTGACTTGGACCTGCCAAAATATGGAGCTAGTCATAACGAACCCCTTTACATCACAGTCCAGTTGGAAGAACGCCGATTGCAAAGGGTACTAGTTGACGAAGGGTCTACAATGAACGTCTTGCCAGCAAAGATGATGGATTTGTTGGATTTGAAGCCCACAGATTTGAAGCCTTCCAGTCAGACTATTAAGGCCTATGACTCCACTGCACGATCAGTCCTGGGGATTGCCACTCTCAAGTTGTGGTTCGGGAAAAAAGCCATGGATGTTGACTTCCAAGTGATTGACATTCCCATTTCATTTACCGCTCTGCTGGGATGACCTTGGATCCACCAGATAAATGGGGTAGCTTCTACTTTCCACCAATGTGTCAAATTTCAGTTAGGTGATGGGACTATCACTACTATTTATGGAGACAGCGTCACAGTGGAAGGAACCAGTACAGGAGGTATCCCTATATTGGAGATCAAGCACGATGATGAAGGGTTTGCCTTGACCGGATTCTATGTAGCCTCCTCCAAAGCAAAAGTGTGTTGCACTAACCTCACTGCTACCTCCGACAAAATACCTCCTGCCATGCGAATGATGAGAAAAATGGGTTATCTTTCGGGGCTTGGACTGGGTAAAAGACTTCAGGGTCGCAATACTGTCATTGATGTGAAGGAACAGACCACCCGACACGGCTTGGGATACAAACCGAATTCTGACAGAAAAGCTAAAGGAACAGTTTAGTAAAAATGAAGTGAAGGAATCTGTCTCCATCGTTACAACTTGTCTCTGGCCCAGTACTTCACAAGAGGTGGGACCCAATATGATGAAAGTGATATTCAGATCTCCTTGAGAAAAACTCTTCTGGAAAACCTTGAGAAAGTTCGGGGAAAACCAGCGAATCCTATTCTATGAATGTTCCTTGACTTGCCGGACATTCGTGGGGCTACCACTACTATTCAGAACAAGTATGCCTTCAAAGGAAACCCAGACAGTTTCAAAGAGTCAGCACTCTTTCCATCCGGGGTAATGGGTTTCTCCGCCTTCGAGTTAGCTCTTTCGAAGATCAGCCAGACAGAAGCTGCCGGTAGTGAAGAAAGTGAGTTGTGTTTGCAGAAGCTGTTTGATAAAGGGGCGCAGATTCTCGAATTGATCGACTTCAGCTCAGATGACGAGGTAGTTGCCATAATTGGAGACGGTGGTGAAGAGCCTTTTGATCCCCGCACTTTGGTGACTAAGACAGAGATGCCATTAAAGAATTAGGAGACATTCTCAGGGCCGATAGCCAGCCGACAGCAAATGATTACGGAGCTTGGATTGGTACCCCGTCCTTCTCAGCCCAGTCGTGTCAAACACCCTGTCGTCCATACAGTTGAGTCAAGAATCTTAGAATTTTAGTCATCCGAAGGCCTCACGCCTCACGCCTGAGGATTATGAATATGCAGCCAATGTCATCTTTCCTTTCGCTTTGAATGAAATGACAGATCTTTCTGAGTATCCCCTTATTGCCAAATTAACAAATGATAAATTAACTCAAAACTTAACAACAGTTAATAATGAATCATTTGAACAAGATGCAAACACACTAAACGAATAATACATTAAAGAAATCTTCAAGCAGGTTACAGACAAAGAGGAAAACCGGGCCCAAGCTGCCGAGGAGGTTTTGACAAGTGTTAACCTGGGTACTGTCAAGGAACCTAAAGAGACACAGATTGGGAACTTCTTCCAGGGGGTTAAACGGGACAGACTTGTCAATCTGCTCAGAGAATACATGGACGTGTTTGCATGGTCATACAGGGATATGTTGGGGCTAGACAGTTCGATTGTGGAGCACAGAATCCCTCTAGCACCAGATGCTAAGCCAGTAAAGCAGAAACTGAGAGAGATCAAGCCAGAGTGGTCTCTACAGGTCAAAGAAGAGATTGAGAAGCTACTGTGGGTAGGATTCATCTGAGTCATCGAATATCCGACATGGCTATCCAACATTGTGACTGTGACTAAGGCTAATGGGAAGGTGCGCTGCTGTGTAGATTTTCGGGATCTGAACAAGGCCAGCCCCAAAGACGACTATCCCTTTCCAAACATAGACATTTTGGTGGACGCCACTGCTAACTACGAAGTCAAATCCTTCGTTGATGGATTTGCTGGCTACAACCAGATCAAGATGGCCGAGGAAGACCAGGAAAAGACAGCCTTCACCACACCGTGGGGAACGTACTGCTATACAGTGATTCCATTCGGGCTTAAGAACGCCGGGGCTACTTATCAGAGGGCAGCGACCGCACTCTTTCACGACATGATCCATAAGGAGATTGAGGTCTACTTCGACGACATGATAATCCACTCTAAAGGCAAAGATGGACAGCACTTTGTCGACTTGCGAAAGTTCTTTGAAAGGTTGAGACAGCATTCCATGAGACTGAACCCTGCCAAATGCACCTTTGGAGTGACAAGGGGAAAAGTGCTTGGGTATATGGTCACGAAACGAGGTATTGAGGTCGACCCCCGAAAGATCAAGGCCATTATGGACATGAGGCCACCTCGAACCCAGATAGGGGTCAAAAGCTTTATGGGCAAACTACAGTACATCAGTCGTTTTGTCAACCAGTTGACTACCATGTGCGAGCCCATCTTCAAGCTCATGAAGAAGAATGTAGACATTGAATGGACCGAGGAATGCCAGGATGCCTTTGACCAAATCAAGGCATACTTAGTACATCCTCCGGTGCTATGCCCCCCACATAGACAGAAACCTCTTCTGCTCTATCTCACTGTTACTGATATGTAAGTTGGGGCTATGCTTGCTCAGGAAAAGAAAGACTCTCGGGTAGAGAACGCCATTTACTTTGTCAGCCGGAAGCTGCAGGGAAGTGTGCTCAATTACTCAGCATGCGAAAAGACTTATGCAGGACTGGTCTGGGTAGTCAGTAAGCTGAAGCATTACATGCAAGCCCACTCTGTGAACTTGGTCTCGAAAATGGACCCCATCAAGTACATCTTCGACAAGCCTTCCCTCTCGATGCGCCTAGCAAAGTGGTCGTTCTTCTTGGCTGAGTATGACATCAACTATGTGACGAGAAAGGCCATCAAGGGTCAAGCGTTGTCAGACCATCTGGAAAACTTTCCTAGCAATGAGGACCGCGGGCCTGAACCCCAATTCCTAGATGAAGGGATCTTCGTAGTTAAGCCTGAGAACCGATGGAAGCTATTCTTTGATGGAGCTGCTAATAAGAGAGGAAACGGCGTAGGAATGCTACTGGTCGATCCAAAAGATGAGCATACGCCAATAGCCCTCAAATTGAACTTCCCTGCCATGAAAATTGTTGCCGAGTATGAAGCTTGCATTGCTGGTTTAGAGGCTGCCTTAGAAAGGAATGTCAAGGAGCTCGAGGTCTATGGAGACTCAGCCCTGATCATCAACCAGGTCACCAACAAATGGAAGACTGTGGACCCTAATCTTCAAAGGTATCATGCCTACATGGAAGAGTTGACTGAGCAATTCAGAGTGGTGACTTTCCATTAACTGCCAAGGGATAAGAACGGATTCGCGAATGCTTTAGCTACTCTAGCCTCACTGGTAGAGATCCCCGAGGGAAAGGTGATAAAACCCTTCAGAGTGGGTAAAAGAGAAGCCCCAACTTTCTGTTGTGAAGTAGACTTGGGACCCGAGCATGTCAAGGAACCCTGGTACAGTCAGATTTACCAATTCCTCAAAGATGGAGAGTCAGCTTTCAGAGACGAAGAAGGTAGACCAAGGGAAGGCATCAAGGCCAAGAGCTTGCAAGCCCTGAAACGGTTGGCCTCCCATTATGTCATCCTAGGGGGCGACCTATACAAGAAACGGTACTAGGGACCACTCCTCCTGTGTGTCAACCAAGAAAGGGCCAAAGAGTTAATGACCGAAGTCCACAATGGTCCCTGTGGTCCTCATATGAATGCCAGAGCATTGATGCAAGTGATCCTCAGAATGGGTTACTACTGGATCTCCATGGAAACAGACTGTGTCCAGCATGTCCGACAGTGCGACAAATGCCAACGGTTTGCCAACCTCAACCATCTTCCGCCTCATGACATGTACTGCATGACGACTCCTTATCCGTTTACAACTTGGGGTATTGACGTGATAGGAAAGATAGCCCCGGAAGGAAGCAATGGGCATGAATTCGTGTTAGTGGCAGTCGACTACTTCACCAAGTGGGTAGAGGCCAAGTCCTACAAGGTCCTCACTTCCAGAAATGTGGCCCAGTTCATCAAAGAAAACATTATGTGTAGATATGGGTTGCCCAATGAGGTCATTTCAGATAACGGGTCGCACTTTGAAGGGGACTGCGATTGATTGCTGTCAGAATTCAGAATCACTTGCCACAAGTCGTCCCCATACAGACCTCAGACTAACGGAGCCGTAGAAGCTGCCAATAAGACGCTCGAGCGGATTATCCGGAAAATGGCCACCCGTGGTCGTGACTGGCCCGAAAAGCTGCATCTAGCACTTTGGGGCTACAGAACATCCGTTAGAACAACCACAGGAGAAACTCCCTTTGCCCTAACCTACGGGATGGAGGCAGTATTGCCAGTGGAGTTGGAAATCCTGTCACTAAGGGTCCTCCTGGAAAATAGTGTCAATGAGGTAGAATGGTTGCGTAGCCTACACGATGAGTTGGCCCTGCTCGTCGAAAGAAGGCTAAAATCCATGGAGCACACCCGAGCCAACCAGAGGCGAATGGCCAGGGTATTCGACAAGAAAGTCAAGGCCAGGGACATCAAAGAGGGTGACTTAGTGTTGAAGGTGAAGCCCCCTACCAGAGACAAACCCCTGGGAAAATGGGAACCCGTTTGGATCGGCCCGTATGTGGTGCAGAAGATACTATCGGGAGGAGCAATGAAGCTTGCAGACCTGGACGGAAATCCCTTTGTCCGCCCAGTCAACGGCGATAAGCTCCGTAGGTACTATGTCTAAAATATATATATATATATATATATATATATATATATATATATATATATATATATATATATATATATATATATATATATATATATATATATATATGTATATATATATATATGTATATATATATATAAATATGTATTTATATAAAAACATATACTCCCTCCGTCCCGGTAGAAAGAGGAAATTTACTGTTTATGCGGAGATTAAGGAAAAAATAATGATATAAATGTTGTGAGTGTAAAAGTAAAATAGGAGAGAGAATGAGTGGAGGGAATAGTAAATTATAATGGTGTTGTGAGTATTAAAATAATGATAGGAGAGAGAATGAGTGGAGAAAATAGTGAATTTGTGGTTTGTAATGGGACGGAAAAAAAGGAATATTTGTGATTTATAATGGGACGGAGGGAGTATATGTATATATATATATATATATATATATATATATGTATATATATATATATATATGTATATATATATATATATGGATATATATATATATATATGTATATATATATATATATATTTATACTATAGATATATATATATATATACCTAGTGCAAAAAAAAAAGAGTAATACCCAGCTAGGCTGAAAAACCCAAAAAGGACGGTCTAGGCAAAAGACAGGGTTGCTCATAAAAAGAAAAATTTTCAGTGCAAAAAGAGCAATACCCAGCTAGGCTGAAAAACCCAAAAAAGGCGGTCTAGGCAAAAAACAGGGTTGCACATAAAATAAAAGAAAATAAATCTTAGTGCAAAAAGAGTAATGCCCAGTAGGCTGAAAATCCAAAAAGGGCGGTCTAGGCAAAAAACAGGACTGCACATAAAAAAAGACTAAAAGAACAAAAATCCCGATAAGTTCACCAGAATGAACTACGTAGACCTGAGCCCCTTAGTCTTTCTTGTAAAAGGGGAACGTAGGCAGCCAGCAATGGTTCGGTCTAAACAATAAATAAGACAATAAAGTTTCCATGAAATGTGTCTTATAATTTCTAAGATAATATCTCTTGTTAATTACAAGTTAAAAACTTCTTGATGAGTTCATGCACAGTCTACTCTTGACTCTGCTAACCTGCTAAAAAGATCTAAAATACAATAAAAGGCCTAATAAACTACTGTGTTTGCAAATAGCAATAAGGGAATCCTAAGAAAAGACCTATCAGTTGTCATTCACTGAGTCTTCTTTGGTCTTCTTCCCTTTACGTCGACCTCGTCGAGTGTTCTTCCTTTTCTTCTCTATGATGTCGGTCTCCCTCATCCCAATCTCAGGTATCCTCACTGGAGCCTCCATCAAACCCGTGTCAACAAGTGCCTTCTCGACCCGGGCACTATTCCGTACTTCCTCCCTCTGAGCCTCAGTCAAGGGAGCGACTTCCGAAAGCCTCTCATACCGAGCCTCCATGTCTCTGATAATGTCACCCGATTGGTTATGGCGACTAGCCTTAGCCTCAGCTTCCCTCAGAGTCCTACTCGAGTCATAATCAGCCCCCAATAAAGCATGGCGTCTCTCTCCCAAAACGACCTGAGTCGATCCCAGCTCCCTCTCGTACCAGTTGAAGTAGGCCGTGGTCAAGATGGTACTCTTCCTGCTCTTGAGAATGGCCCTGGGTGGGAAAGCGACATATGTCCACACTCTCGAGAAAAATGAGAAGCTGGTTGGATCCCTCATATCCAAAGACACCACCTCCATGGTACAGATGTCTTCCCAATCGCCCAACGGCTCCTGTAATTCCCCGAATTGCCTGGATACCAAGAAGGGTATGTAGAAGGATGACCAAGAAAGCCCTGGAACCCTCACTACATAGGACTCATAAAATGTCCTCCAGAACTGCAACCTCCAATGAGGCACCCACCAGCGAATACCCGAAGTGGATAACCTAACCATCATCAGTTCCCAGCTACCCTGGTCCTGTTGCCTAGGTGCTCCCCTCTGGGAAATCACCCAAGGGCACTGAGTAGGCGATGCCCCTGGCAAAGCCCCAAGCCTCTCTTGCAACCATAGAGTCAGCACCGCCGGACTCCCAGACCTCATGAAATGGTCTCCCCTAGCCATCCTGTCGATGCCATGCAGGGTCTCACCCAAAACCAGTGGGATAATATCCTTCCCAGCCCTACAATCCCTGACCATGTCCAAAAGGCCACCATGGCAGACCCTTACGGACTCAGCAGTGTACAGAGATGAGAACACGCAGAGGATAAAGGCATCCATAGCCACATTGGTCGTAGCCGTATCCGGAGACCCAAACCTTCCCGGGATATCAGAAAGGTCAATCCTGTCAGGGGCTACCATCATCCCCTCAGCCTCTCCCAGAGAGATTTGCAGAAAAGATGCCAGCTTTACTGCCACCGGCATGTCTCTGATCAGAGGAATCGACACAGCCTCAATTTTCGGACCCCCAATCAATGCTCGGAAGTCTTCATAGGTTGGGACGAGCTCATTGTAAGAAAAGCAGTAAACATGTCTCCGGACGTCACAAAACCTCGCCACGGCTCTCAAAAGGTCCCAATCGAGCGGGAGATCCTTCAAATGCCATAAAGATTTGATCTTGAAGGTGGTATCGAACAGCCTCTTGTTGGATTGAAAGTTATGCCTCATCCAAGATTGAAGATCGGACAGAAAATGATACCTCTTCCCCTTTTGCAATCTGATTGGTTTCTCCATCGACAGCAATCAAAGTTGATGTCTTTTGGTCAGAAATATGCTCTGGGATCAGTTGGGACAAGTCTAGGGTGAAAATGAAATGAAAAGGCCAAGCCTTGATTTTATTTGGAAAAAAACCAGTTCAGACAGAACTTCCAGCCGCACGACTTCATTTGCCTCAAGACCAGGCCGGACGGCCTCTTTTGCCTGCTGCAGAAAAAAAATCTACATCAGCTATAGCTGCTGCCCAAGTGGAGTTCTCACCCCACTTTCTCAATGAAACCTGTACAAAAACATGTCCAAATACCATCCATGCAGTTATATGTCATCATAAACCATTTTTGGCCCAGTTTCAGCCCCATTTCCAAGCAAAAAACTGCCCCGAGGCTCTAGTAATATGCAAATTCATAAAACATAAATTATAAAAGCAAATAAAATACCAATACATTGTTTTTGCCCCATCGGCGTGCAAATAAAACAAAAAATAGATAAATTGTGCATAAAAAAGTGTTCATTGTCTGTTTTTTTTGTTCCTAGATCAATCCTAAGGAATCCTAAGCCTCCGACTCCTCGTCGCTGCTTATCTCGTAGAAGCTAGGATCCTTCATCAAGTCCTCATCGTCACACACGTCCGATAGGTTGACATTCACATGCTCGTACTCTGCTAGCTGCTCCAGGATGCTCGTGTTGGGTCCCTGTCCCCGAGGCATAGCGCTGGTAGAGGAAGTCGTATACTCTGAGGCCGATGAGGCAGATGTCGTGCTCCCGAGTACCTTCTTTTGCGCACGGGCTCCTGCACATTTGCCCCAGCCCGGGAAGCACAAGCCAAATTCCTCAGAAGGGACCGGCACACATCCTTCCAGCCCCTGTTCTGCCGTACTAAGCCATCGTATGAGCGAGCAGGAACCTGAGAGAAAAAAGAAGAAAATTCAGAAAATCTTAGGAAAATCTCAGAATTACAGAAAGCAAAGAAATCAGAAAGGGAAGAGACCCTAAAAGTACTTACGATGCTGTCAGGTGGCAAAGTATACCGGGGCTCCCTCGTGTCAGGAACAGGTATCTTGAACCTCCTCGATACCCCGTTCACCACGTAGGAGAGATGAGCAGTAGGCATAGGCGGGTCAGTCGGCTCAGTTTCCCCGTATCCCTGAGTAACAGCCAGCTTAACTAGCTTCTGCGGCATCCTCAATCGCTGCTCCACAATGGTGGCATACGGGGTAGCAAAGTCAAAGTACTCCTCGGCCACCACGCCAGCCTGATACCTCAAAATCTCATCCTCTGACCAGTCCCTAGGTTGTAGCATGCGTGGTGGAGGATTGACGAACGTCGAAAACGTCAAAAATAAAATTCCAACTCAACTATCTACAATTGATTTGTAAATAGGGTAAGTCGGGTCGAACCTCAGAGACACTAAATTTAAAGTGTAGGAATTACTGCTAGAACAAAAAGTTGTAACGTGAAGGAGTTGTTTGGTTTGTTTTAAAACTAAATTTTCTACGAAAATTAAGTAGAGTTTGATTGTAGAAGATTTCAATAATAAGGAGACTAATTCCCGGAATTGGCTTCACAAGTTATGTTCAAGTTTCACATTTCATCAATCAAAGTACACTTGGGGTTTTGTTCTTACGAAAATATGATTGGGACACTTCGGCGGGTGATTTGCAATCAAGTGTTTCTAACTAATCTACTCCCTTGGCCCGTTCATAGATTAGCTAAAAACCCATTTTAGAACTTAAGAACATAAAATAAACCACAATTCTTATGAATCTTTTGGCGAGGATTCAACAAATTGTGAAAATCAAGCCAAGACTAATTTCAATTGTAAATTTGGCGTTTCACAATTGAAAATCTAAACAATTCAAGAACAATTATTTGATCAAGACAAAAGTTCTAAAATTTCATTAAAAACAACTTGATTATCCCAAGTACTACTAAGATAAAAATGAAAATTAAAACTTAAAACATAAAATGTTACCTCCAATTCCAAGAACTAAAAGTTTAGTTAGCCATGGAAAAGTAAGGACACCAAGAAAATCTTAGGAAATTCTGCAGAAAAACTCTCTAGCTATGGAAAGAAAAATGACAAGCTACTTATATGAGTTCTCTAAAAAAACAATAAAAGAAACTAATTAACTAAATAGTAATTGTCTTCTTCTAAAAACCCCCAGCTGGAATTAAAAGTCTTAATTAAAACCCATGATCAGCCACAATTAATAATCATTAGTTAATTCCCATCACTGCTCCAATCCTACATTCTTTGTCTTCAAAACGCCTCGTGGGCGGTCGCCCACAACACCCCTGGGCGGTCGCCCACACTGGCAGAAGCAATTGTCTTCACCTCTCATGCTGGTGAGCGGTCGCCCACAAGTCCCTGTACGGTCGCCCACCCAACAGAAGGTTCAAGCTTTCAACATTATTTCTCCTGAGCGGCCGCCCACCTCAACCTGAGCGACCGCCCACAATGACGGACTGTTGGGCCATTTTCTTTTCTTTCCTTTGGCCCAGCTTGCTTCAAAGGCCCTGCTTTGGCAAAAGCTTTGTGATGTTTTAACCTCTCCTTCTTCCTTTTTTACTCATTTGAATTCCGTCCGTCCCACAATTTCAATGTTCCATTTCCCACTTGATTTGTTCACCATTTTTCCCAATTTCCAACTTTGCACCACTGAAACTAAAAACACTAAAAACTTCCATTAAACAAATAAAACTCAAGGATTAAGCAAATAATAAGTTCAAAAAGTAGTCAATGGATGAGTGTAAAACTCACTCATCAAATACCCCCAAACTTAGACATTTGCTAGTCCTCGAGCAAACACTAAAACAAACTAAACCCAAAATAACTAAACAAACAAAAATTAGAAACAAACTACTCTAACAAATAATTAACTATGTCCCTACATTCTTGCATTCCCCACAATTGCATAAATCACCAAACACCATCAACCGCAGGATAATATTTTCCACAATGCAAGTATCAATATATTTTCCAGTAATTGTAAAATATTACTTAACCATTATAATTGCACCATAAATCTCTTCATGCAACAACATCTTTCTCTTTTCTCACAACCACGATTCATTTTTACAAAGCTAAGTACACCAATCATCTTTTATTTTATTGACTCTATTTACCAAGCAACAACACTTTTTAGACACAAAACATGAATATTCCCTTGAAATAATTACACCCCCCACCTTGATCTTTTAAACACCCTTTTAAATCTACTACCGTTCAAGTAGGGAACACTGTAGCGGCGAACTCCATGCCCCTAATACTAAGTAGAGATTTATTTAAAGGCTTTGAGAGTTAGCCATTTCGGTATCGAGCTTGTTACGGACCATCACGGCGGTAAAGCTCTTCCTCCATAACGCTACTGCATACCCAGAAATCTGGTTAAGCTAGAATAATCCCTAACCGATTAATCTACACGTCTGGAGGTTTCACCGAATACACATTGCATTGCCATTGCTCTCAATTTATTTTACTTCTTTTTCTTTCTTTTTTTTCTTTTTTTTTTCTTTTCAAGATCACAAAGGGGGGGTTCCACTCACAACCAAGGAATACACCTCACAAAACTTTGCCTAGTGTTGCTACATCGGTAAACAAATTCATTAACTCAAAAGGTGATGGTGTACTCTAAACTTTATAAAAAAAAATGAATCAAAATTATCATCAAAGAGCATACTTTCACAAGTGCACAAAACTTACAACTAAGAGATTTATGACTCAATTATAACTCTTAAGTAATATAACACAATTAACCAAAAAATATACCAACTTGCATAAACATATTTACACCCAAATTATCCTTCCTAGCGGTCACAATCCATCATATGCAATTAAGGGAACACCAAGAATGTTAATGATTAAATACAAAGAAAAGGACATAGCTAATTATTATTTTTCTCACTTTCAAAATTTTTTCTTCTTTCTTCTTTTTTTTTTTTTCAAAACAATAAAGCATATACAAACAACCAAGTACCCCACACCCCCAAACTTAAAATATGCATTGTCCCTAATGCACAAAATAAAAGAAAGGATAAGGGGTACCTTCAACCACCAACTATCTCCAGAATTGGTCCCAAGGACCCACCGAGCCACTTCCGCTCGAATCAGTGCCAAAGTCTTTGCTTCGCGCCGTTGTTCTTCGCGACCTTCTTCGCTTCTTCTTCTTCTTGCTCCTCCCAAGTACCCCATCCGCTCATCTGCTCCGGGGTACGGTATCGTGGCGGTTGGTATGGGATGTGCTGAGGCGGTGGAGGAGGAGGAAGCCTGTGCCTCATCTCCTGGAACATCTCCGATTGCGCATCCTCCATACGCTGCCTCCACATACCGGCAAAGATAAAACTCCTCAGTAGCCATCGACTGGAGCTGTCTCTGGCTCTCCTCCATACCCACTAACCGCTGATCCATAATCTCATAATGCCCCCGGAGCTGCCTGATTTCCTCGGATAGAGCATCTACATGGCCTCCCACATAGTAGGCCGCCTCCGTAGGAGTAAACTCATGCTCCTCCATATCTTCATCCTCCTCATTCCCTCTCACTCCCCTAGACGAACCTTCACCCGGCTGTAAGTGAGCATGCCCCTTTATAACCAGGGACCTCTTACTAACAGCTGTCCCGCTCGACACAATGTCCCTCACAATCCGCAACCGAGGAAAACTCACTCCCCTCCTCTCTATCAATCCAGATATCAACAATGGAAAATTAAAAGTGCATCGCCCGATAGTCCTAATGGTGTTCACTATCTCCCTTGACATTGCCCGTCCCGTATTGAACCTTTGACCGGTCAACACCATATTCATTAACAATGCTCTCCTCCAATGCACATCATTGTAGTGCGAAGTGGGCATTATGCGCTCACAAATAAAGCGGTGCAGAGCCCGCATTCTCAAATCCATGTCTCGCGCCTTTTTCACATTCCCATTCCGCAACAATGCTACATCAATATTAACAAAATACGGCTCCAACATATGGAGGTTACCCGCCACATTCGATTCCATGATCTGTGCATTAGAGTGATAATCACACACCTGAGGCGATGCCATCCCATAGTAGGTATTGATATCTTCAGCATTATAGTACACATTATTTCCTCTCACCCAACCAAACTTCCTCACTTGCCCTTCCTCAAACGCATTGGCATAAAATTCCCGCACCAACACTTTCGACCCTTTATTGGAAGGACGTCTCGCCAAGTTGCCCCAGCCATACATTGCAAAAATGCCATCCAACTCAAGTTCCGCGGGATTAAATTCATTTTCTACAGCAAATCCTTTGGTTGAGTATTTTTCAAAAAATGACTGCGCTTTAGCACCCACAAACCTTGTTTCATCAAACTCAACCACCGGTTCCGAGACAGGGGCATTTCTTCGTCTAGACATTTTTAAATAAACACCCACAAATTTCCACACTAGGCACTAAGAAAATGGAATTGAAAACCTTACTTGCCCTGAAAAATTCGCCGGAAAAGTCACCGGAATCTCGCCGGAATTCCGCCGGAAAAGATGAAGATGAACTTGGAAGAAGACTCCTTCTTTGAACAACTGATTTCCACACCAACCCTTTCACCTTTGTGCTTCAAAATCAATATTTTTTTTTTTGCAACCTTTTCAAAATCACTTCAAGATTCTTGCTCAACAATGGTGATTTGGGTTGAATCTTGGTTAAGGGGGTTGGGTATGGTGGGGGAAGAGAAATTAGGGAAGAAATTTGGAAGAATTGAATGATTTGGGAGAGAATTTGTAGAGAGATGTAGAGAGGGAACCGGTGGTTTTAGAGAGAGAAGGAGGGAGACTTTTGAATTTTGAAATAAAGGAGAGAGTGAAACGGCGGAGGTCTTTTAGGGCAAAACTGTAACGCCCAATTAGCCTTGTGGGCGGTCGCTCACCCTAGCCTGGGCGGTCGCCCCCCTGTCCAGAAGCTGCTCCATATTTCAAAGTTTGAATGTGGGCGGTCGCTTATTAACCCGTGGGCGGTCGCCCACCAGCACAGCAAGTTCTATCTTTTTGTTCCACCAGCCTGGGCGGTCGCACACACCATCCTGGGCGGTCGCCCACATGCACAGTAGCATCACACTCTTTACAAGCCAAGCATGGGCGGTCGCCCTCAACACCATGGGCGGTCGCCCACACGTCCAGTGGAATTTTTCCTGGCCAACCACCTGCACAACACCAAGCAAGCAAACACCAAGCATAATATCCATTGATATATTACAATTCGACCCATATTTTGACCGCACTTTCGCTGCCTACGTCCCTATTGATGTGAGCGGACTACCCAACAACAATAGGCTCAGGTCACCGTAGTTCGACACGTTCCCGAAATACAAAAAAAACAAAGCTTTTTTTTTTTTTTTTTTTTTTTTTTTTTTATAAAACAAACAATAAAATGAAAACCTATAAAACAAACAATAAAATGAAAACCAAAATGAAAACTAAAACTCTCCACCCCCAAACTTAATGATTACTTTGTCCTCAAAGTGATGAAAACAAAGAAAAAATTAAATTTAAGGGTACTACAATACACTACTTACCTTGGGTTGCCTCCCAAGCAGCGCTTTTGTTTAACGTCGTTAGCTCGACGGAATGACTTTCTCGACGCTTATGGATCCTTCAACTCGATCCATTCCACATTCCTTGATCCCGAAGCTCCATCCAAATAAGGCTTCACTCTTTGTCCATTGACCTTGAACCTATTGTTCGTAACCGGATTCACCAATTCCACGGCCCCATGAGAATATACGTTCACTACTTCAAACGGACCACTCCACCGAGAACGTAACTTTCCCGGGAAAAGCTTCAATCTTGAATTGAACAACAACACCTTGCTTCCCGGAATAAGTTCCTTGTGCAAAATCTTTTTGTCATGGTACCTTTTTGTTCTTTCCTTGTACAACCGGGAGTTCTCATATGCCTCCAACCGATGCTCTTCAAGCTCATTCAAATGAAGTAACCTTTGCTCACCGGCTAGTTGCAAATCCATATTCAACTCCTTGATTGCCCAAAATGCTTTATGCTCAATCTCCACCGGCAAATGACAAGCTTTCCCAAAGACTAGCCGGTAAGGACTCATTCCAATTGGCGTTTTGTAGGCGGTACGGTACGCCCACAATGCATCATTTAACCTCAAGGCCCAATCCTTCCTGTTTGGCTTCACCGTCTTTTCAAGAATGGCCTTTATTTGCTTGTTACTCACTTCCACTTGCCCGGAAGTTTGGGGATGATACGCGGTTGCAACCTTGTGATTCACCCCATACTTCTTCATGAGTGCTCCAAAAATTTTGTTGCAAAAGTGAGAACCACCATCACTTATAATCGCCCTTGGAACGCCAAACCTACTAAAAATCACATCTTTGACAAATTTGACAACAATATTAGCATCGTTAGTCCGGGTAGGAATTGCTTCCACCCACTTTGACACATAATCCACCGATACTAAAATGTATTCAAAACCACATGAAACAACAAAAGGACCCATAAAATCTATGCCCCATACGTCAAACAAATCCACAACCAAGTTATTCGTGAGAGGCATTTCATCCCGCTTACCAATGTTACCGGTTCTTTGGCACCTGTCACAACTTTTACTAAAAATGTATGCATCTTTAAAAAGACTTGGCCAAAAGAAACCCGATTGTAACACTTTTTGAGCGGTTTTCTTTCCACTAAAATGACCTCCACAATGCAATTCATGACAAAAAGAAAGAACATTTTGTTGCTCATTTTCATGAATGCATCTACGAATAACCATATCGGGACCATGTTTAAACAAATATGGGTCATCCCAATAATATTGCTTAACCAATGACAAAAATCTTTTCCTTTCTTGACTTGAAAAATCTGGATTTAGAACCCCCGTAGCCAAAAAATTTACAATGTCGGCATACCAAGGTTCACAATCCTTAACACCAAATAACTGCTCATCGGGGAAATTTTCATTAAAGGAACTTCACTCACACACCCCTTTTCAAGTCTAGACAAGTGATCCGCCACAACATTCTCACAACCCTTTTTGTCTTTGATGGAAATATCAAATTCTTGTAAAAGTAACATCCATCTTAACAATCGGGGTTTGGCATCTTGTTTGGACAGCAAATAACGTAATGCAGCATGGTCCGAATAAATAATCACTTTAGATCCAAGCAAGTAAGAACGGAATTTTTCCAAAGCAAATACCACCGCCAAGAATTCCTTCTCGGTTGTAGTATAGTTCAATTGAGCATCATTCAACATTCTACTTGCATATTGGATCACATGTGACTTTTTATCGATTTTCTGACCCAAAACTGCACCCACCGCAAAATCGGATGCATCACACATTATCTCAAAAGGTTGAGTCCAATCCGGACCCACAAGAATAGGGGCTGAAGTCAATTTCTCCTTCAACAAATTAAAAGAATTGAGACATTCTTGGTCAAACACAAATTCCGTCTCTTTAGCAAGCAAGTTTGTTAACGGCTTACAAATTTTAGAAAAATCTTTTATAAAACGCCGATAAAAACCCGCATGACCAAGAAAGCTACGAATTCCCTTAACATTTGTTGGCGGAGGCAATTTAGAAATTATCTCAATTTTTGCCTTGTCAACTTCAATCCCTTTTCTTGAGACCAAATGACCCAACACAATTCCATGCTTAACCATAAAATGACTTTTTTCCCAACTTAAAGTTAAATTGGTATCACAACATCTTTTAAGAACCAAAGTCAAATTATCTAAGCATGCATCAAACGAATTACCATATAACGAAAAATCATCCATAAATACCTCAACAAACCTACCAATCATCTCGGAAAAGATCGACATCATGCACCTTTGGAATGTAGCAGGAGCATTGCATAAACCGAAGGGCATCCTCCGATATGCAAATGTTCCAAAAGGGCATGTAAATGTGGTCTTTTCCTGATCTTCCGGAGCAATGGGTATCTGATTATAGCCTGAAAAACCATCTAAGAAACAATAATATTCTTGACCAGCTAGCCTCTCTAGAATTTGGTCAATAAATGGCAAAGGAAAGTGATCCTTTCTAGTCGCCGCATTAAGTTTTCGGTAATCGATAACCATGCGTTGACCAGTGACCATTCTAGTAGGCAAAAGCTCATTATCCTCATTCTTTACAACAGTAATTCCGGATTTTTTAGCAACCACATGAACAGGACTTACCCACTTACTATCGGAAATAGGATAGATAATACCCGCATCCAACAGTTTCAAGACTTCTTTTCTTACCGCTTCAAGCATGTGCGGATTCATCCTCCTTTGATTCTGCCGGACTAGCTTGGCATCATCCTCCATATGGATTTTATGCATACACATGGTTGGGCTAATTCCTTTTATGTCCGTAATGCTCCAACCAAGTGCGGACTTATGTCGCCTCAACACATCCAACAACTTTCTTTCCTGCACTTCTGTTAAGTCCGAAGCAATAATAACAGGCAAAGAATCATTTGCACCAAGAAAAGCATACTTTAAGCTAGATGGAAGTTGTTTAAGATCTAATTCGGGAGGAGAGACAATAGATGGCAAATGCTTAGGATTAAAATTACCTAAAGATTCTAGAGGAACCTTTTCAGTAATTTCCTCCATAACATCCATCTCAGAAAGAATGGCCCTCGCCTCATTTTGATCAAAAACACCTTCCATAACTAACTCATCCACAAATTCAGACACAAGAGAGCCCTCAACATCATGCTCAAATAACACAGAATTTTCAGCAACATCACAAAATAAACACTCATTAACCTCATATGGCTTTTTCATGGAATCAAAGATAGAGAAATTAACAATTTCATCCATGACAGTTAAAGACAAACTTCCATCTTTCACATTAATCACCGCATCCGCGGTAGCCATAAAAGGTCTCCCCAACAAAATAGGGACATCATTCATATCTTTAGAATCTCTCTCCATATCAAGAACCACAAAATCAACCGGGATAATTAGTTTATCAACTTGAACTAAAACATCTTCTACTATTCCCTTTGGATATTTGACCGAACGGTCCGCAAGTTGCAAGGTCATAGTAGTAGGTTTTAGTTCACCCAACCCAAGTTCCACAAATAAAGAATAAGGCAACAAGTTAATGCTAGCTCCTAAATCCAACATTGCCCTCACTTTCTTAGAGTCCCCCAAAGAAATCATCACATTAAAACTACCGGGGTCTTTAAGCTTAGGAGGCAAATTCTTTTTAAAAACAGCACTAACTTGGTCCGAAACCACAATTTTTTCGTTCGGGGCATACTTTCTTTTATTTGTGCTCAATTCCTTGAAAAATTTAGCATAGGAAGGAATATTTTTAATTACATTGAGCAAAGGCAAATTTACATTCACCTTAGAAAGCATGTCATACAACTCTTTAAATTGTGTTTCGACCTTATTCTTTACCAATCTACCGGGAAAAGGGACAGGAGGCACATAAGGCTTGAGAGGTGGAGTTGGAAGTTTCTCCTCGGGAGTCACTTCAACTCGTTCCTCAACCACCACTTCACTCTCATGCATTTTGTTATTATCTATAGGAGAAGGAGAAGAGTGTACCTCCTGAAGAGTCTTACCACTCCTCAGGGTGACGGCCTTTGCTTGTTCCGGTTGACTCGGTAGTGTACCCGGATTGTGCTTTTGGAGTGCCTCGGCAATTTGACCCATCTGATTTTCAAGCTTTTTCAGGGAA
Source organism: Adenophora triphylla var. japonica (assembly GCA_022495995.1). Taxonomy (NCBI): domain Eukaryota; kingdom Viridiplantae; phylum Streptophyta; class Magnoliopsida; order Asterales; family Campanulaceae; genus Adenophora; species Adenophora triphylla. The sequence continues at coordinate 458,132 of JAFEMH010000604.1, forward strand.
GCTTCTTGGTTCCCCATTCGTTGGTCCATGATCACTTGATTCTGTTGAGCGGCTTGAATGAATTTCTGCAACGTTTCCTCCACACTTGGCCTTGCAGGCCCTTGTTGTTGCGACTGTTGCATTTGTGGTTGGTATTGTTGCTGAAATTGACCCTGCCCTTGATTTCCTCCCCAAGAGAAATTGGGATGATTCCGCCAACCCGGATTGTAAGAGTTGGAAAATGGATCATTCCTCACTCTTGGTTGAAAAGCGTTCATTGCATGGGAGTTCACATTACAAATTACACAACTTGTGCCCGAACTTCCCTCTCCTTGATTTCGCCCTTGGTTTTGACCTTGACTTTGAGCCGTCATCATTCCCATGAAATTCTTCATTTGAGTAGTCAATGCCGAAACTTGTTGCGTTAGAACATCATTGGACTCAACTTCATAGACACCTTTTCTTCCTCCCCTCACACTTTTCTGCTGCGAATTCATGCCAAGTCTCTCATATAAGGCTCTAGTTTCATCCGCAGTTTTCTCACCCATAGCACCCCCGGCTGCATTATCCACTTGGGCTTGACCTTGTTGAGTCAACCCATCATAGAAGGCCTGATTTAAGAGGGCTAAAGGAAACCCATGATGAGGACATTGGACTAGCAACATCTTGAATCGATCCCAAGCTTCATGAAAAGCTTCACCCGGCTCTTGATTGAAAGACATTATCTTAGACCTCAAGTCGGATGTCTTTTGATGAGAGTAAAACTTTGCCATGAACTTGTTGTAGACTTCCGTCCAAGTGTTAAGAGAGGCCGGAGCAAGTGCCATAAACCATGTCTTGGCAGCATCCTTCAACGTGTAAGCAAAGCACCTCATTCTCAACTGCTCTTCGGTTAGTTGCCCCAATGGAAAACCTTGCACGGTGCTATAGAACTCTCTCATGAAGGTAATTGGGTCTTCCGATGCCATCCCATGAAATGAAGGGAGCATGTTGAAATGGAGATTCTTCAACTCATAACTCCTTGCTGCTTGTGGGAGTACAATACATGATGGCGATGGCTCAATTACCGGACGTGCAAAATCACCCATCATTTGTGGTTCCGCCATTTTCACTTCTTCTTCAGAATCGGAAATCTCGGACTGTTGAGAGTAGACTGAATCACTTTCCGAATCACTTGGTTCCGGGTGCTTCCTCTTGTTGATGCGATGAATGTTGTGGTCAATTGGTAACAAATCGGGTTGTAGTGACCTACGACCAAACATTCAAATCTGCAACACCAAGTTAAAACACTACAAAAAAAAAAAAAAATATATATATACACAAAATACTATTCACAATAGCAAATAATTAGAACAACTTTAAATTTCCCGTCCCCGGCAACGGCGCCAAATTTTGACGAACGTCGAAAACGTCAAAAATAAAATTCCAACTCAACTATCTACAATTGATTTGTAAATAGGGTAAGTCGGGTCGAACCTCAGAGACACAAAATTTAAAGTGTAGGAATTACTGCTAGAACAAAAAGTTGTAACGTGAAGGAGTTGTTTGGTTTGTTTTAAAACTAAATTTTCTACGAAAATTAAGTAGAGTTTGATTGTAGAAGATTTCAATAATAAGGAGACTAATTCCCGGAATTGGCTTCACAAGTTATGTTCAAGTTTCACATTTCATCAATCAAAGTACACTTGGGGTTTTGTTCTTACGAAAATATGATTGGGACACTTCGGCGGGTGATTTGCAATCAAGTGTTTCTAACTAATCTACTCCCTTGGCCCGTTCATAGATTAGCTAAAAACCCATTTTAGAACTTAAGAACATAAAATAAACCACAATTCTTATGAATCTTTTGGCGAGGATTCAACAAATTGTGAAAATCAAGCCAAGACTAATTTCAATTGTAAATTTGGCGTTTCACAATTGAAAATCTAAACAATTCAAGAACAATTATTTGATCAAGACAAAAGTTCTAAAATTTCATTAAAAACAACTTGATTATCCCAAGTACTACTAAGATAAAAATGAAAATTAAAACTTAAAACATAAAATGTTACCTCCAATTCCAAGAACTAAAAGTTTAGTTAGCCATGGAAAAGTAAGGACACCAAGAAAATCTTAGGAAATTCTGCAGAAAAACTCTCTAGCTATGGAAAGAAAAATGACAAGCTACTTATATGAGTTCTCTAAAAAAAACAATAAAAGAAACTAATTAACTAAATAGTAATTGTCTTCTTCTAAAAACCCCCAGCTGGAATTAAAAGTCTTAATTAAAATCCATGATCAGCCACAATTAATAATCATTAGTTAATTCCCATCACTGCTCCAATCCGGCTGTTACTGTCTTCAAAACGCCTCGTGGGCGGTCGCCCACAACACCCCTGGGCGGTCGCCCACACTGGCAGAAGCAATTGTCTTCACCTCTCATGCTGGTGAGCGGTCGCCCACAAGTCCCTGTACGGTCGCCCGGTCAACGTAAGGTTCAAGCTTTCAACATTATTTCTCCTGAGCGGCCGCCCACCTCAACCTGAGCGACCGCCCACAATGACGGACTGTTGGGCCATTTTCTTTTCTTTCCTTTGGCCCAGCTTGCTTCAAAGGCCCTGCTTTGGCAAAAGCTTTGTGATGTTTTAACCTCTCCTTCTTCCTTTTTTACTCATTTGAATTCCGTCCGTCCCACAATTTCAATGTTCCATTTCCCACTTGATTTGTTCACCATTTTTCCCAATTTCCAACTTTGCACCACTGAAACTAAAAACACTAAAAACTTCCATTAAACAAACAAAACTCAAGGATTAAGCAAATAATAAGTTCAAAAAGTAGTCAATGTATGAGTGTAAAACTCACTCATCAAGGATCGTGAGGAGTGATGGCGTCTAAGGGAGGGACATGGCCATGCTGCCTAGAAAAGCGGTCCCCCAAGTAAATGACATCACATGTCAGGCCCGTCAACCACCTCCTCTGCCTAGTTGCCTCCACGGCATCCCCTAGCAAAACCTTCGGGTACCTCCCCCAAGGATAGAAGTCAACCCCATCATATCCATCCCTGTTGATGACCGATCTCACCATCTTATAGTTAAAAGTGATCAGGGTCGTCCCGATAAACTTGTCTCTCACATCTCCCCTCCAACGAATCATGGCCGGGAAGATCTCCGAATCACTTTGCTGGTTCCAGGGAAAGAACCCAATCACCACACAAAACCAGACCTGCATGTTCAAAACAAAAAGGTCATTTCTCTCATAAAGTCTCAAGACAGAAGAAAGATAAAAGAGAGAAAAAGAAAGAGAGACTACCTCAAGCGCAAAATAGAAGCAGTCCAGAGAAGCAGCCTTGTTACGGCTGTACATATCCAGAGAGAAATAAAGCTCCGTTAATCCAGCCTCACCCTAAGAGACTGCCCCAACCTCATCCAGGTTCTCCAAAGAATCAAGCAGGAAAACCATAGCCAGCGTCCCAGAGTTCGTAAATATGGTGATTGACAGCATCAACCACAAGAAAGCTCTCGCGAGCTGGTGGGCAGTCACCTCATTGGCGGCAAACCCCTGCATGCACTCCTGGACCGCCACCTCCACGTACCTCGTCTCCATCCCAAGTCCGTTAGGATGGAGGTCAAACCCAACCAAAGCCCTGAACTCCTCTGCAGTAATGTGGTCTCTCCAAGCCACAGGCCTCCCAGTGAACTGCAAGCCTGTAATAGCAGTGAAGTCGCTAGCGTCACCGTGATCTCCCCCCAGCTGAGATGAAAGCTGTGGGTGGTGTCCCACCAGAACTCCGAGAGGGCCTGGACTAGCCCCTTGCTCTTAGAGGTCACGTGGATACCTCTACCAATAGCGTCAATAAACAGGTCAAGGCCGGTAGACATTACCAGCTGCTTGGGGTTCACCCCATCTTTCTCAAAGTTGGGCATCCTATCCCATAGCTTCACAGCCACCTCAGAAGGTCCCCTCGACTTGTTCTCCTGTAGGAAAACACAACAAAAATGTGTCAGTCCTTCATCTCATCTCAAAAGCATACATATATTCAAAAATGCACATATTTTCAAAGAAAAGCATGCATAGAAAATCTCAAGCATCCGTTGTCTAGAAAACGTGTTTTTCATCATTTGAAGCACGCCGTGTTAAGCACATTGCTCTCTCAAGAACAAATTTCCAATTCTTTGCACATAAGCATTAATTTTCACAAAATGGCATGCATGAATCCTTTTCATCGTCCAAAATCCCGTTTTCCCATCCATGATCAAGAATTGACCTAGTACTAGCACATGCAAGGACTCCGTCACATTTTAGACATTATTTTTCTTACTTTATTTTCGAAAAAATGGGTCATTCTCATTATTTTTCAAATAAATTGCGCATGCATGTTCATTTATCTCCTTAGCCTCATAGGTTAATCATCAAAATTCCAAAATCATCAAAATAAATCATAGGAAAATTCGAAAAAATTCCTAAAATTTGAGTCAAGCCCTAAATCAATCAAAATTTAATCAAAATTGGTGAAATCAAGCAAATCAAGAATGCTTACCCCAACAGATTGAGGTTTCGTAGATTTGTGTTCTCCCCTACCGGGATAAAGCTCAGACGGAGGCGTGTTGAAGTCATACTTCCGCTCCGTTCGAACGAGCTCCCTCCTCCTCCTCCTCCTAGCGGCTTCCGATATGTTTCTTCACGCTTGCCTAGGTACTATGTTCCCTTCCGGATCCATCCTAAGCCAAGAAAGCAAGAGAATTGAATTTTTTTTGAAAATTCTCTCTCTTCTCTCTCCCTCTTCCTCGGCACAAGCAAAACAGCAATGCTGTTTGCCAGTTCAAATTCAGTTAAAATAATCTGGTGAAATTGAATTCAAAGCCGTACGGCTTCTTTTTCCCTCATCTCATGCCGGGCGGCCTCATTCGCTCTGAGCAGAAATTAAATCTTTGCCCCTGGACTTTCCACTTAGGCATACAACTCCCGTTATTTCTTAACCAGAATAACACTGTTTCCAAAGGATATTCGTTATCTCCAAGAAGAATAAACTTTCCTCTCGAGTCACCTCCGTTACTTCCGTTATAACGGGATAAACACTAGGTGACAGCTTCCGAATTGTCAAGTTCTTCAAACTTTAGCTACCTCTATCTCATAGATGGTATAGTATGTTCAAGTTCTTCAAACTTTAGCTACATCTATCTCCTCGATAGTGAAGTACGCTCAAGTTCTCCAAAATTTAGCTACCTCTATCCCATAGATAGTGAAGTACGCTCAAGTTTCTCTAAACTTTAGCTACCTCTATCTCATAAGATGGTGAAGTACGCTCAAGTTTCTCCAAACTTTAGCTACCTCTATCTCACAGATGGTGAAGTACGCTCAAGTTCTTCAAATTTTAGCTACCTCTATCTCCTCGATAGTGAAGTACGCTAAGGTTCTCCAAACTTTAGCTACCTCTATCTCACAGATGGTGAAGTACGCTCAAGTTATCCAAACTTTAGCTACCTCTATCTCCTCGATAGTGAAGTACGCTCAAGTTCTCCAAACTTTAGCTACCTCTATCTCACAGATGGTGAAGTATGCTTAAGTTCTCCAAACTTTAGCTACCTCTATCTCCTCGATAGTGAAGTATGCTCAAGTTCTTCAAACTTTAGCTACCTCTATCTCACAGATGGCAAAGTACGCTCAAGTTCTCCAAACTTTAGCTGCATCTATCTCACAGATGGTGAAGTACGCTCAAGTTTTCCAACTTTAGCTACCTCTATCTCACAGATGGTGAAGTACGCTCAAGTTCTCCAAACTTTAGCTACCTCTATCTCACAGATGGTGAAGTACGCTAAAGTTCTTCAAACTTTAGCTACCTCTATCTCACAGAAGGTGAAGTACGCTCAAGTTCTCCAAACTTTAGCTACCTCTATCTCACAGATGGTGAAGTACGCTCAAGTTTTCCAACTTTAGCTACCTCTATCTCTTAAGATAGTGAAGTACGCTCAAGTTTTCTAACTTTAGCTACCTCTATCTCGTCGATAGCAACGTAAGCTTTAGTTTCATCAGGTGACAACCTCCATTAATTGTCAATCAGGTGACAACCTCCATTAATTGTCAAATCAGGTGACTCCTCCATGAATCATCAAAACCTCAAGGATCCTAGACGTGTTCTTAGCTGTCTAGTGAGACTTGAACTACGACCAAGGCTTGATTCCTCCGGGATACGTAGGTAGCCTTTCATAAAGGTCCAGCCATCCGACCGCAATGGTCACCCTGTTCCTTCATCGCTCCTCAGTGGTGATGTAGCCCCTCAAAGAGGTCCAGATATCCGACCACATCGGTCACTTCCTTCATCTAGCATATCCCCAGTAGGATCAGTCATTTGACCTCTTAGGTGGCTTTCCTTCTATCTTCCTAGCAAGATACCAGTTTCTCTTCGCCATTCCCCAGTGGATCTCGAACTACGACCTAGCTTGATTCCTCTGGGATACGTAAGTAGCCTACTTTAGGTTCAGCCTATTCATCACATATGACACCCCTTTCCCCAGTGGATATTTTCCAAACTATGATCATGTCTTGATTCCTCCGGGATACGTAGGTAGCCTTCCAAAGGTTCAGCCACTCGATCACCTTGGTCACCCAATCCGTCTCGGCAGTTCGCCAGATTGGATCCTTTTCTATCAACAACTCCACTCGACTTCAAGTGACGTTGCCGAGGGGCTTCTGTAAGTACCCAAATCTGGCTCATGCCTATCGATTAAGTTTTCCGGCAATTCCCCGGACTTTCCTAAAGTTCAGGGCAATTTGAGAACTTTTCCAAACCTTCCGAGGGGCAAAGGACTTGCTAGGAATTAAAATTCCACGTAGTCCTTCGCTGGAAAAGCCCTTCTAGAAGGCCACCTTACATGGTTCTAGAAATAAGCTGAGTCACCACTGGATAAGACCGCACGGCCTCATTAGCCTTGGGGTTACAGCCGCACGACTTCATTAGCCATCACCAGACTGCCTATAAATAGAGGCCTCCTCTATTCATTTTGATGGAGAGGTTTTAGCATTGTTACACTGCCAAAATTCCTACACGAATTTCCAGAGAGCTGAGAGAAACCAAAAACACCTCCCCCCTCTAAAAAACCCTTTCAAAGTTGGTCCTTCCCTAGGCAAACTCCAAGGAGATAGAGGGACACCACCATTGGTAACCTCTCCTCCCCTTTTTCTTGAAATATACTTGTCATTACTTGCTATATTGCTCCTTGCTTTACATATTGCTATCTACTTACTTGGTATTTTATATATTGTCATTAAAGATCACATATTTAGTCATGTAAATCATATGTACCCCCATTCCCCTATCACATAGGATCCATGGAAGATCCAACCCAAGGATGAACAATAAGACCTCAAAAGGCTTGTTCTAGGGTGGATCTCTCACATGGTGATGTGAAAATAGCATCCTTTTCATATAAAAATGTCATCTTTTTCAATAAAAATGTCATCTTTAGTTATGAATGTCAATCCCCATTCCTATAGACCTTGCTTCCAAGGATTGTCCACATAAAAGGTTCATAAAGGACATAGGAAAGCCATAAAGGTCCTTCCTTTTCATTCCTAGTTTTAGTTTGCATCATGTTCATTACATGTGTTAGTGTAAAAATGTCATCTTTAGCTTAAAAATGCATTCCCCATGTCCCTCATGGTTGGATCTCTCTCCTAGGATTGCCTAGTGACCTTCATACGGCACAAAAAGGCATAGGATGAGTATAAAGATCCAATCTTTATACCCCTCCCCTAGTCCCCTTTTGTACTTGGAGCATCTCATGGAGTGTAATGGTGTAAAGGTCCTATCTTTACATCATTTTCTCCACTTAAAGATGCCATAGACGGATTCTTCTTTAGAAAAGGATGAACTTGAGCCCCACATCTCCGATCATCACTTGAGACGAGCATAAATGTCCTGAAAGAGCTCAAATCGTCTCAAGATGTAGGATTGATGGGCAAAGGTCATTCCTTTCTAAAGAGTCTCATCCACTTAAAGATGCCATAGACGGATTCTCCTTTAGAAAAAGATGAACTTGAGCCCCACATCTCCGATCATCACTTGAGACGAGCATAAATATCCCGAAAGAGCTCAAATCGTCTCAAGATGTAGGATTGATGGGCAAAGGTCATTCCTTTCTAAAGAGACTCATCCTTGGACTATAAAAACTGTGTCCCTATTCCAATCACATGTGACCCAAGGTCTCATCATGATGATCATAAGTCCAAGATGAGGACGGGACCAAAGTCCCTAACACATCAAAAATCCAAGGAATCCTGAGCGATAACCAACTCATGGTTTATACGTCCGAAAGACCACTTGGTACATTCCCTCCTTTTCAAAACACACATCCCACACATGAAAACACAAAGGCAAGCATGAAAATCGGATCTTGGAAGACTTGCTCCGGCAAGGCTCTTTGGGTGATCGACGATCCATTCTTCCCAAAGGGTAACTTAACCTCCGGACCCAAATCTTTTTTTCAAAGTTTTGAGGAAATCAAAATGGCGTGGCGACTTCGTTTTTTAATTTAAACCGGATGTTTCCAAACTGATGTGAGGCGGTGATCCCCTTACATGAGAAAGCGGTTCCAAAAAAAAAAAAGAGAGCCGCGAATCTTGGGCACCACATTCACAGTGTTCCAAATTTCCTTCTTCGATTAGCCCTTGGACCACTTGCTTCAGCACGAAGCAATTTTCGGTGGTATGACTGGGGTAGTTGCGGAAGGCACAGTGCTTGCTCATATCCATGTTAGGTTTGAGAGTCTTTGGCTGGAAATTCTCAAGAGGTTTGAGGAGATTCCTCTTCACCAACGCTTCGAACACTTGGCCTAGGGGCGTTTCGAGGTTGTCAAAATGCTAAAATTGTTGTGGGCGAGGAGGATTGTTGTTCCTTGGAGGCACTTGATCATGGTTTACTTGAGCTCCGTTTTGGATGTAGTGGTCCGTTCCGGCTTCTTTCTTTCCTTTGTTTGGGACAGGTGCTGAATTGGACGGGTTTGCCCGATAGCAATAGGATGAAGCAGGAACTGCTACTGTCTTCTGAAGGCTCAAGGTCTTTTCGAACTTGGTCCCGGCGTTGACCATGGCACGGAGGTCAGGATAAAAGTGATGGCTGATCAAGGTCCTCAGAGATGGTTTGAGGCAGGAATGGAAGATGTACATTTGCTCTTATTTGGAAAGCGGATCCATTATCTCGCTCAGCTTCCAATTCCATCTTTTGTAGAATTCACCTACTGGTTCATCATCCTTTTTTTCGGTGGCTTGTAGGTCATGGCGATTTGTTTCCCACTCAAGGTTAGCGAGGTAATTTTCCCGGAAGATTTCGCTGATTTGATCCCATGTGGAGCAGTTTTCTGCCTTTACGTTGAGGAACCACCTTAATGCTGTGGATTTGAGGGAATGCTGGAATTGATCTGCCATTTGTTGTGGGGTTGCCCCTTTGGCTCACATACCCAAGACGTAGGTGTCGATGTGGGTCTTTGGGCATTCTGTCCCATCGAACTTTTCCATTTCTGGCATCCTGAATTTTGGAGGAAGAGGAATCACTTTGCTCGGATCTATGGGCATGAAGGAGTCCTTCCAAGAGTTGGCCAATTTGCCTTGTATGTCCTTCATCTGTTCGATCAACCAAGCCAAGTGAGGGTCAGTAGGCTCAGGCAGGTTGCCTATCCCTGGTAATTGAGTGTATACCATCCCATACCCTTAGTTGTTGAAATTAAGGGCGTGATTGCCCGAACCGCTAAGGGTTTTGTTTGGGAATGTGGGAAATGTTTCATTAGCCCCAAGTGGCAGACCCACGGGTGGTAGGTTTGAAATGTCGGGATATCCGCTTGGGATGTCTGTCCCTGGTAAACATTGGGATTTCAGGTTATGGCTGCGAGGCTCGTATAGAGGCAAAGATTGAATCTCGGGGGATACCGGGATACATTGGGATCTGGAAGAGCAGGCCCATATGTGTGTTGGTGATATTGAGCTTGTGGCGCAGGGCCAAGAAATTGACTGTGCTGAGGTAGGCAGGTAGGAGCTGCTTGACTAATGCCCGAGTGAAGCTTTGAGCGGGAACTGCTTTGCGTTACTTGGTTTTCGTAGCTTGGTGGAGGTAGCACCTGCTGATAACTTTGAGAAATCGGGGGAGCAGGTATTTCTTTATCTTCTATGAGAACGAAGGTCCCATCAGTTTGGGGAACAGTGACGGTTCCGCGATGGCGCATGGTGTTTACGATCCAGGCTTGCTATACTTCTTGGCGATTCTTGAGAGTTTCGTAGGCTTGCAGCACCTCCTCCATTGTCTGGAGGTTTCTCAGTGGTGGGGTTCCGTTTCCCTCACTGTTATCTGTTGATCCCGCCATGGGGGAGTAGCGGACTGTTCGGACCGCTGAACCGAAAGGGCTGTCGGACTTTGTAACTTCGATACTGAAAAGGCGGCTCCCGGGTACTCTCAACCACTCTCGGTTCGCTGGAGGCGGTGACGGGTAAGGTTTAGACATGAGAAGGCCTTTTTTGGATAAGGAGGAAGCTCATGCGACATGCAGTTTCCTTTTTTTATTTATGCTTTTCTTTGTTGTTTTAATATACTTAAAACGTGTTTTCTCAGAATCCTAGGCAGGTTGGAAAAGATTGCTCTTCTTTTTCGCAATTATGCTAGATCCTGGCTTAGTGGAGACCATCAGTGCGGCTATAAGCCCCTCATTTTGCACCTGCATTTTGACATTCCGGGGTGGACAGCCCTGGGCGAGGGTCCTATAGGGCAAGCGGTTTCCACCAGCCTAAAATAAAAATCAAACCTAAGGACAGAGCCTGTCATGTTCGTTTTAATGCGTCGGCCATGTGAATAGTGACCCGAGCCGGCACCTGAGTCAAAATCGAGTAGAGAGTTCGGCATGGCCTCTCTTTACCTTGCTTGCGCAAGGGATCTGTGACGTTAGGCGTTGCCTAGGTCATATTGTCATGGCTGACGTATTAAAGGCTTGATAACATGGTCTCATGTAGGCATGGATGTATATCTAGGACGGAGCATTTTCCGGGTGTAGCTTTGGAAATCATGATCGGGTCAAGATTTTAGCATGACCTCTTATCGTCTTGCTTACGCAAGGGATCTTGAGTTCCGAGCTTCGACTCAGAAAATGGCCGGCATGGGATTCGACAACCATGTCGGGTATTCAATAACCCTGATGAATCCTACCCGCAGCATATTTTCAATTTCCTCCTTGACTTGCAGAGACCATTCTGGCTTGATTTTCCTTAGCTTCTATTTCACCGGCTTGGCATCGGGTGTCAAAGGGATCCTGAGTTCTACAATCAAGCTGTCCAGCCCCGGCATGTCCTTGTAAGACCAGGTGAACACATCCACATACTCTCTGAGCAGATCAACCAGTCTGTCCCTTTTGGCCCCTTGAAAGAAGTTCCCGATCTTTGTCTCTTTAGGTTCTTCGATAGTACCCAAGTTAACACTAGTCAAAACCTCTTCGGCAGCTTGGGCACGGTTTTCCTCTTTATCAGTAACCTGCTTAAAGATTTCTTTAATGTATTATTCATTTAGTGTGTTTGCATCTTGTTCAAATGAATCATTATTAACTGTTATTAGATTATTAGTTAATTTATCATTTGTTAAGTTGGCAATAAGGGGATACTCATAAAGATCTATCACTTCATTTAATGCAAAGGGAAAGATGACATTGGCAACATACTCATAATCTTCAGGCGTGAGGCCATCTGATGACTCAGAGGACTGAAACTCAAAGACTCCTGACTCTAGAGACTCTTAACCCTACACTATTATTGACAAAGTGTTTGAATGGACTAGACAGGGGAGTACTCTTCGCTGTTGTTGCCTGGGGGAGAAGCAAATTTGCCGGCGTTCACAAAGTTGAGAAGCTCGAACTGGTCAAAATCTTTACTGGGGTCGTTTGTGGGTCGATGCCTTGGAAAAGTGGTAAGTGGATCCAGGGAGGCCTGGTGCAGCCTCTCAATAAGCTCATCTGTGACAACCGGACTCATGGATTGAAGTGTCTGAATCATTCTGTCAAGGCATTGTTGGTAAGTCATCTTTCCTTTGCTGATTTTCGACACTACCACCTTATCTGTATAGCTGACAGGAGGGTTGGCTTGGATTATACTAATAAAATCTTCCTCAGGTGAGACCTTGATTTTGCCTTTTGACCATGTGTTCTATAGGGATCCTGTGTTCTGCCTCCAAATCTTCCAACTTCTCATTGAACTTGACGATGGCTTTGAACTTGGAACTTTCTACCTCTAAGGGATCAACCGGGAGAGGGTTGCTGACATGGATCTTGTCCTGGTTGACTGATGCTTTGATGGGCTCTTTAGAGTAACTGACATAGTATTCAAACTTGCCTGAGGGTTCTCCTAACGTTCCTATGCTGGTATCTCCTGCTTCATATCTCTCCTTCAGCTTTTGTTGGGAAGACTTCTTCTTCTTCCTCCTCTTTGAGGGGGCATATTCGTGGATCCATTCCTGATAGGCATCCTCCAGACACTCATCGCAGTCACAAACATCGTACCAAATATGGGGTTTAGGCTGAACTGGTACGACTTCCTCTCTGAGTATCGGGTTACCACCATTGTTTTCTGTCAAATCTGTCATTCTAAACCTCTGGGAATAACGATTCTAATGAAATGTCTGAGCCTGAAATTTCAGCACTGAAAAGCCGCTGACCCGGTATTCTCACCCACTTCTTTCTCGCAATGGGAAAGGGATATGCAAGGTTTAGACTCGAGGGTAGGTGTTTAGGCTGAAGGCTCAAGTAATATGCAATTAAGAATCTTCAAGTTTACTTAAAACAGTGTCTTTTAATTATTTCTATTTGGTTGGAAAAGGGTTTCCCTTCTTTTTCGCAACTACTCTAGATCATGGATCAGTGGGTTCCGTCACTACGTCTATAAGCCCCTCATTTTCCACCTGTATTTCGACATCCCAGGGTGGACTGCCCCGGGCAAGGGTCCTATAGGGCATGCGGATCCCACCGATCGAGAGAGAAGAATGGTCCTAGGGTCTAGTGGATCATAGGAATTTTTAACGCACGAGCGATGCGGATTATAGGCAATGGCAATGCCGTGAAAGTCAAGTCTTTTAGCCTCAACGAAATTTCGGTAGAGTTTTGCTTGCGCGATAGACGTTTGACTTCGGCGTTGTCCAAGGAAAATAATAGGCATGGGTCGGACGTTAAAAGTCGAATGACACGGTGTCACATTGAGCGTTGTTGCATACATTGTGCAAGTCAAAGTCTGTACCGGGGTCAAGATTTTGCCAATTTTGCATAACGAAATTTTGGCATGGCTTCGCTTGCGCGAGGAATCTTGACTCTAGCATGGGCTCGGGTTTGACATTTACATACCCCATGCAAATCAAAGTTAAAGTCAATCTCGAGGTCAAGATTTTGCCAATTTTGCCTAATGTAATTTCGGCATGGCTTCGCTTGCGCGAGAAATCTTGACTTTTGGCATGGGCTCGGGTTTGACTTTTACGGGGGTATACGACGAGGTTGTATGACACGGTCTAGACCAAAAACCAACCAAAAAGTCACAGTTTTAAAAGTGTGACACGGACTAGTGCATTGGTCGACACTGGCTGCCATGGGGAGTTTGGGATGATTTCGTGCGCGCCCGGGAGCATCGTAACACTGTCCATGACTGCAGCTGAACAACCATCCCGGGTTAAAAGGACGTGCGTGCAAAAGTGTGCAGGATATATAGTGCGCGTAGTGTGCGGTCTCCTAAAAAAATCTTTTTGAGTTAAAATAGAGATTTTCATCATGTTTTTTAAAGAATGTTTTTGGGACGGGGAAAATGCATCACATAAGCACGTAAATTTTTTGGAACCTGGCCAGACTCAGGACTGAATAGCCCCAAGTTTCCATGGTTTCCAAATTAACCTCAGAAAAAGTGTCCTGGTGGAACTGTGAATGAAGCCGCCCGACTCAAATCCAGGCAGATCTAGCCGTCCGGCTGGATTCAACAGTTTTCCAGGTTCCGATTTTCTTCCTTTCCAGAATGTTTTTCCAGGCATTTTTTGGCAACTTTCAGCTTCAGAATGACACCTGTTCATTATTCAGAGTATGCACAAGCCAAAAAGGAATACAAAGATGTATGCAAAAAAAGAAAATTGCACAAGCACAAAAATCGGACCCGAGACGGAAGGCTAACCCTCGTAAACGTTTTCCAACGCTTCTTATGAAAAAAGAAGTTTGGAAAACATTTACATGTACCCAGCAGAGTCGCCAAACTGTGAATGTGGCCCCGAAAAAAACCGTTTTCCTTTTTTAACGAAAAAGGGGTCGCCGTTCACCTCAGTTTGAAGACACCTGTTTTATTGAAAAATGGAGTCGCCACGCCATTTTGATTTCCTCAAAACTTTGAAAAAATGATAAGGTTCCGGAGGTTAAGTTACTCCTTGGGAAGAACGTTTGGCGTTCACCAAAGGAGCCTTGCAAAAGCAAGTCTTCCTAGATCCGAAGTTTGTGCTTGTTATTGTGCTCGTGTGCATGTGTGATTTGAAAAGGGGAAGGAAAGTGCCAAGTTTATCTGCCGAACATATAAACCATTTAAGAAGGTTATAGCTCGGGATACCTTGGGTTTGATGTTTTTGAGATTTTGATCTCGTGCTCATTTTGGACTTGTGGTTTTCATTACGGGACTTTTCTACCCTCCCGTTAGATCAATCAACCATGATAGGCGTAATAGCCTTGTTTAAGTACCCCAATCTGGGTCGTTAATGTTTTGTCAGCCCAAATTAATGATTTATTATCATTTAGGGGCATTTTGGACATTATTTTGACAATTTGAATGAGGAAGGACCTTTTAGGAATAAAAAATATTCAAAAACTCGCTGGAATTTGTCGTTTCCCATAAAGAAAGTAATATTGACCAAAGGGAAAATGCCAAAACTGCTTTTCTGCACTGTTCAGGCACGCTTGCTTGGGTAGTCCGCGCGGACAAGATTGCACCTACAGTCTTGTCCACGCGGATAAGATCAGCATCCAGCAACCCTATAAATTCAGCCCTTCTCCCTCAGTTTCAAAGGGGCTAAAAATTCGTAAAACCTACTGTTACTCTGCCCAAATTTACCCTCATACAACCTTTTACACTTCTAAAACTCAAAATCCACACCATATCCATCCTTAAATCCATCCCAAAATCACATTGACCCTTGAAATCCTTCAAACCCTAAGCAACAAACCAAGAAACAATTGGTAAACCCTCACCTCCCTTACTCAAATCTCCTTCATCCATGCATATTTCTCATATATGAATGACGTAGTTTAGCCTTCTTTACTTGCTTGCTCATCCCCTTTCCCTCTTGTCCCAAGGATCCAAGAGGATCTCCATGGAACCTATTTCCATGGATGATCCTCCAAAAATGATCCACATTCTCTTCTATTTTAAGTCATTCCCTCTTCAAACCCTAAGCAACAAACCAAGAAACAATTGGTAAACCCTCACCTCCCTTACTTGCTTGCTCATCCCCTTTGCCTCTTTACATTTTTAGATTTTACTTGCTTCCTTGACCTACATATGGTCATCTTGGAGTCAATCTCCATAGATGATCATTTCAAATGGTCAACATTATTTACATTTCTTACAAATTCCCCTCCCCTTTGTCTAAGATGCTCATCTTGGAACATTTTTCTTGGATGAACATCATCTAGACACACAAAATGGGTCACACAAGATATACAAGATACACTTGAGTATAGGTCTCAAGGTTGGTCTTCCTATGACCACCTTAGAAACCTTCCTCTAAAAGTTGATACATCTTGACCTAACTCCCTTGTCAATTTACTTTTTATGTTTAAACCCCCATTCCCAAGTAAATGAAATGCTCACAAAGTCCTAATGTACCCCCGGGATGACTTGATTAAGTGAATTCATCACCTATGACCACTAATCCAAGTCTAGGCAAAGAGAGGACAAGCATGGATGCCAAAAATCCCCCTCCAGTTACAATTCCAGTTAAGTCCTGTAAATCCAGTTAACTTTCTGGAAATTACAGTGACTAAACTGGAAACTGTAAAAAATTTACAATGCATGTTAGCCCGCGCAGACAAGATTGTACTATAGTCTGGTCCACGCGGATGATACTGTCATTTGCAAACAGCCCCTCAATTTTCTGTTATTTTCAGTTTAATCACTGTTTTCAAACTGTTTTTCAGTTCAGTCCCTAAAGTCTCAATTATTTTCAGAAAACCCCTTTTAAAACACTCACACAACAAAATTTTTCAAGTGAGGAAGACTCGTCGTACGAGGCATTCCGGGTGAACACTAACGTTCTTCCCGTAATGTAACGTGACCTCCGAACACATTTTCTCTCAATTTGGATATTTTTCAAAGTTTTGGCCCTTAAACTAAAAACGGTGTGGCGACTCCGAAAAATGATTTTTTTTCCAAAATAATTCCCAAAGAGATAAAAAAAGGAAAAAACATTGCGAATGCACATCATCACAGTGGCGACTCCACTGGGGAGTAAAAAGATTTTTTTTAAATATAATAAAAAATGATACTCGGTATATAGGTGAAAACCATTAAAATTCCTGTTAACGCCTCCTTACCAGAGTCGGGGATAAAATATGGTATAACAATGCCACGTACCGGTGTCATTTCAAAAAAAAAAAAAAGCTTCTGTGGGTCAAGCTTCCGTCCCAACATTTGAAACCTTTTGTTGTGTGTGTGTATTTTTCCCGCTATGTTTTGTTGTTGTTTTGACCGTCCCGAAAAAAGTCAAAATTTTGACTATCGGATCTGTTTCCTTAATTGTTCGAATTTTATGTGTTTATGTGCTTACATGTTTTCAAAAAAAAAAAAATCTTTTGCATGCATCATGTCTTTAAGATACATTTGAAAATTTCTGTTTTTACTCAAAAAAGAAAATAGACTGCCGCACACTATGCGCACGTTGACCTTACACTGCACACTACGTCTTTAACCCGGGAAATCTCAGTTGCAGCCTGGGAGGCCTTCCTACGCCTCTCGGTGCGAGCACGGGATGACCCAAACAACCATTGGTTTATCCTCGTGTCGACCCTGTACTTGTCCGTGACACACTTTGTCCGAGACTCGGTTGGTTTTTGGTCCGGTCCGTGTTAGACTGCGTCAGTGCATGCCCCGTAGTAGGTCAAATCCTAGTCAACGTGCCAAGTCAGGATCCCCCGTGGACCTAACTCAGTCGAAGCCATGCCGATTTTCTGTCATGAACTTTGATCCGATCTTGACTGGGGCTCGGACTTTGACTTTGACCCGCACGGTTCATACACTGGCTCCCAGTGTGACACCGAGTCATCTAGGATTAACGCTCGATCCATGTCTAATTACCGCTTAACCAACAACGGGTCAAGATTCCTTGTGGACTAATGTCAGTCGGAGTCATGCCGGTTTTCCGTCAGACACTCTGACCCGATCTTGATTCCCGACGCAGGCTTCGCCGGTAATTTACATCGAAGGCGCGTTAAGACTCCATGATCCGCCAGACCTTAGGTTCGTTCCCTTTTCGGTCGGTGGGACCCGCTCACCCTACGGAACCCTTGTTCGAGGTTACAGGTTGAGGGTCCGCAGGCGTAGTGATGGGTTCCACTGATCCAGGATTTAGAGTAATTTGCTAAAAAGCAGAGCAATCTTTTCCAATCGCTTAGGTTTTAATAAAACACGTTTTAAGTAAACGGGAACAAATAATTGCATGTTGCATGAGCCCTGAACCCAAACACCTACCCTTCTTTCTTCCATCCCAATGTCTGAACCTCCCTTGTATTTTCCTCTCGCAGCACCTCGCAAGGCTTGGGTACGGACACCGGGTCACCGTCTGATTAGTTGGGAAGAATCAAGTGCATCGTCAGCTTCACCGTTTGCTTCGACTGCAAATTTCAGAATGTCTGCATCAGTTGGTAACAATGGTGACAACACCACCCCGCCTTTTGGAATCCCTCAGACAGACCAGCATTGGATCCAATTGGTCGAACAAATGAGACTGCGACAGGAAGCACAGATAAATAGCCTTTTGGAGGATATTAGGACCCATGGTTTGATTGCCAGCCCCAATCCCGACGGTACTTTCACCGTGGAAGAAGAGAGGGACCCCGATCTCACTCTCGATCGCCCCGAGTATGTCAGGATGCCACCACCAACTTCCTATGCGACTACTGCAAGAACCCCTACCTTTCAGCCTGCAGGTCAGTCGATCCCTAAGAAACAGCTCAAAATGCCGCTACCACAGTCTGACCGGAAACAGCGATCAGGGATGAATCAGTTCAGTTTTTCTCAGCAGCAGTCCAATGCTCCTCCTTAGAACGGCACCCACCGTACAAGTCCCAGTGTCTCCCGAGCCATCCAAACAAATAGGAGCAATGCAAATGGGACTTTGCCCCCAGAAAGCTTCTGAACAATGGAGGAAGTATGGTTAGCCGTCAGGGCTCTCAAGGAGCGTCAGAACGAGCAACAGGCATGGATCAAGGAAGTAAAATGTAATTTTGGGACCTTAACAATTCCCCATCTGACTGGGGCTCCACTAAAGGACAAGCATGTGCCTGCTCCCCCAGTTTCTAATGCTTCCCGTTACCCTCCAGAATCCAACCATTGGATTCAAGGCGAATCTAGCGAACAGCATGTCGAAGCCCCGGACCCACAACCAGCAGTCGAACACATTTGGTGGGACGTCTGCAATTGTCTCGATTGCCTCGAAAGAGACTACCAAGATGAGATCAGTGAAGACTGTCCCCCTAAGAGGAAAACCAAGCCCTCTTCTCAGCAAAAGTTGAAAGCAAGATATGAAGCTAGTGATCCCGCAGTGGGAACTCTTGGAGAACCATCTGGAAAGTTTGATTACTATGTCATCTATTCCAGTAAATCCCCTCAATCCATCTCAATTCAAGACCCCTCTAGCGCAGCTCTGCCCGAGGCTCCAATCCCACCACCAGCTGTCGAACATATTTGGTGGGATGTCTGCGACTTCCCAGACTGTCTCGAGAGGGACTATCAAGATGAGATAAATGGAGATCGTCCTACCAAGAAGAAGAAAGCTTCCTCCCAGCAAAAACTGAAAGAAAGGTTTGAGGCTGGTGATACCATTGTAGGGACACTTGGGGAACCATCAGGGAAATTCGACTACTATGTCCTCTACCCTAATGATCCTAAGCCGCGGCGTAAATGACTGCACAATCTTGAGGCCCGCAACTCAACCATCAATGGGGAATAGCTATGATGGGGGCCACTTATCCTTAAATGAAGATGTTACAGTATGCTCTTAGTCAACCTTCGTAGGTTCTAGTGTTTTCTCTTTTATTAAAGTCCTTTGTTGACATCTGCTATTGTAGTCCTTTATGGATAGGGTAGTTAAAAATTCAACTTTTGTATGAGTCTTTTTCTTTTCTCGCTAGACTCGAGGCACTATTTTGTATTTAATGAAATGGTCCTATTTCAAATGATCACTCGTTTGCTCAAATGCTTGAACTACGACGGCCTGAGCTCCTCACAACGAGGGGAACGTAGGCAACCAGAAATGGTCCGACCATAAATGCATTTCAAACTGATGAAGGATTTTGGGCAGTCTTGTGATCATATTGGATAAAACATGTTCCCAAATGTCTCGACGAGTCTTCTTTTTCTACAACATAGGGAAGGTAGAGCTAAATACTGATTTTTTTCAGCAAGGGCTTCCATACACTTTTCCATGTCAATGCTCTCTCAAAAGAACCGATTCTCGAAATGAGTTCCTTTGTGCCCTCAGCAAATGAGGCCATCTTCAAAAAAAATGCCCTTGCAGGTATACACTTCTAAAAATCTCTTTTGTCTGGTTGGCTAACTAACTAAAGAAAAGGATGGGTTGCCCTCTTTGTTACGTGACAATTCAATCCTCAGAAGACACCCTAGCCCTGTGGGCTATCCAAGGAACAACAGCGGAAGCTCAGGCTCAGAAACCCGTAACTTGGGAGACAATTCGGAAGGCCGCCCAGTCAGAAGCCAGTCATGCCCAATATCCCCGAGCTCAGCCCCTCACCATCGCCAAACTCAGGGAGACTTGCAACAAAATCAGTCAGAATCGGTGGCCAGTTGCTAAGAAAGCTCCTCCTTTGATCCTAGCAGCATTAAAAGAGCCCTGCAAAGAGGCGACAGATAAGCCAGAGGGAGAAGTAAACCTGTTGACTAGATCCGGGCAGATCCATCAGGGTAATCCCAAGACAGATAAGAAGCCAGCAGACCCGGCACCCAGGGAGAACCGTAACCCCTATGCCAAGACAACTGAAACTCCTGACCCCCAGAAGGAGGATCCCGTACTCACTCAGTTGAAGCAGACTCAAGCCAATATCTCTCTGTGGTCTTTACTCACTTCATCTTATCCCCACAAGTTGAACTTAGAGGAAAGTTTGGCCCGCACACTGGTCCCCATTGATGCTACCCCTGACGACTAATTGGGAACATCCACTATGGAAACATAGTCACCTTCACAGACCTAGATCTCCCCCAGTTTGGAGCTGATCATAATGAGCCCCTCTTCATCACGGTCCAGCTAGATGAACGGCGTCTCCATTGGGTTTTAATTGACAATGGGTCCGGAATGAACATCCTCCCAGCAAAGATCATGAGCCTGCTTGGCATTAAGCCCACAGATCTAAAGCCTTCCTCCCTCACAGTCAAGGCCTATGACTCAATGTCTCGTACTGTACTTGGGGCTCTACTTTAAACCTCTGGTTCGGCAAGAAAATGATATCCGTGGAATTTCAGGTCATTGACATCCCAATCACCTTTAACGATCTGTTGGGAAGACCTTGGCTGCACCAGGTTAACGGGGTCGCCTCGAGCCTTCATTAGTGTGTAAAGTTTGTTTCAGATGGGGATCTAACGACCATTTATGGGGACTTAGTCACATTGGAAGGCACCGACACGGGTGGAATACCCATACTAGAGATCAAACATGACGAGGATGGCTTCATGCTGACTGGCTTCACAGTCGAGTCCCTAAGGTCCAAGTTTGCAACGTGGATCTGACAGTCACCCGGGACAAGATCCCTCCTGCTATGAGGATGATGAGAAAGATGAATTACTTGCCTGGTCTGGGTCTCGGGAAGCACCTACAAGGAACTCACAAAGTCATCGAGGTGAAGGAACAGAAAACTCGCCATGGCCTGGGATATGAGCCAACCTCAGAGGGGATTGCAAAAGAGAAAGAAATTGCTCGAAAGAGAGTCGCTGCATGAAAGGTTCCTTTCAACGGTCCCAAATCTCCCTCTTTCAACCTTGACATGACTGTAAGTACCCCAATCTGGATCATCCTCTTCCGAGCACACGGGAAACACCGCAGACTCACACCATCGCAGTCTCGAAGACCCGTGACACTCAAAACCCTCAAAAACCCCCCAACCAAACCAAGGGAGAGACCTTTCCGAGACAAAGAAGCACAAAAGGACTTTTGAGGGATTTTTCAGAAATTGGAAAAGCAAATATGGTCCGTACGGACCTCTTTGTTACAATGATTACTGAATCCTCTTAAAGTCCAAGTTATTCCCTCAAATCCCAGAGGTAATAATTACTCAGTTACATGGTTGGTCCGTATGGACCTTTATGCATGCAAGGTTGGTCCGTACGGACCTCTTTGCAACCAGACACCATCATTGCTGAATCTTCTTAAAGTCCACATATTCCCTCAAATCGAGGAAAACCAAAAACTTGGATTACCTGTAAGGTCCGTACGGACCTTATTGCATAAATCTGAGTACTATAAATAGAGGGCTCCCCCTCCCTCATTTCACACATCTCCCTCTTCTCTCCTCTCCCCCCAGCCTTCTGGCACCCCTCTAAGTCCTCTCGAGGCACTCGCGGCCCCTTTCGGATCATTCTGAGGCCTTCCGAGCCCCCCTTGCGGTGCTCCGAAGCCTCTTCGAGCGCTCCCGCGACGCTCCCGCGCTGCCCCGAGGCACTCTCGAGGTACTCTGAGGCCCCTCGTGGTACTCTGAGGCCTTGCCTGGTCTTTCCCGAGGCATCCCGGCTCTTTTCGAGTCAAACCAGCAACTCGAACGCACGCCGAAACTCTGCCCGAGTGACTCTTGCCATCCCAACGCACGCCAAACCTCTGTCCGAGTGATCCCTGCAATCCCAACGCACACCGAACCTCTGCCCGAATGCAACCAGCAACTCGAACGCACGCCGAAACTCTGTCCGCAGACAACCGGCTCATCCCGAAGCAATCTCGGTCTGTACCGGAACACTATTCCATCCTCGAACACTATTCCCCAGCGGAAGACAGACACGAATCAACATTGGTAAGGCTTCCTTCCATTACTATTTCAATACATTTCAATAAAGCAGTGTACAATGTAGACATCCGACACAGCATGCATTTTTAAAAGCACATACACACACACACAACAGTTAAAGAATATTAGGGGTACCGAAAGACTCGTTTTTACGAGGCGACTCGGTGAGCTCTAATATTCTAATATTCTCTTCCCGAGGAGTCATCTGACCTCCGAACTCAAAAATCTCATCACACAAAAACAGTTTATTTTTAAACTGATGCTCTTTTTCAATGTTTTGGGCTTAATAAAAACGGCGTGGCGACTCTACAAGCAAAACATAGCGAGACACCTCCAACCGCAAAACGGAACGATCCAGATGCCGGGGCGCGATTGCGCTGCCTATCGGATCTGGGCGACTTCCCGAACGCGAACACACGAAAATGCGAGATTGTGCCGGGGACAAATCCGCGCGCGAGCCGGATCCGGGTAATTTCAGTTGGCGACTCCGCTGGGGATATTATGTATTAAAAACTTTTAATCAAAACTAAAGATTTTTAAAACAATGATGAGGGTCAAACTTTCATTTTACCCCTTTCTTTAACTATTGTATGTGTATGCATCTGCTTTACTTTTTATTTTACAAAAAAAATAAAAATACAAAAAAATGCATCAATGTACATCTGTGTACATATATTTAAAATTCTTCAAAAAACTTTAGTTTTACTCAGAAAAAGAATTTTAGAGACCGCACACTACTCGCACTGCTGCCTCGGTTACACCGCACACTACTCGCACTGCTGCCTCGGTTACACCGCACGCTACGCGCACTGCTGCCTCGGATACACTGCACACTACAACCCTTAACCCGCAGTGGTCTCAGTTGCAGTCCGTTTGGTCTTCCTAGGCCTCTTGGATGTGCACGGGATCATTCCAAATATCCCATCCTAGCCAAGCGTCAACCCTGCACGTTTGAGTCTTGAGTCACACTCTGTCCAGACTCGGTTGGTTTTTACCCAGTCCGTGTCATACAAGCCTGGATACATATCCCATGCCGGCCATTTTCTGAGACGAAGCTCGGAACTCAAGATCCCTTGCGCAAGCAAAGCGATGAAAGGTCATGCTAAAATCTTGACCCGATCTTGATTTTCCGAAGCTACACCCAGACGATGTTCCGTCCCGGATATACATCCATGCTCACATGACACCATGTCATCAAGCCTTTAATACGTCAGCCATGACGATATGACCCAGCCAACGCCTAACGTCATAGATCCCTTGTGCAAGCAAGGTAAAGAGAGGTCATGCCGAACTCTTGACCCGATCTTGACTCAATGGCTGGCTCGGCTCACTATTCACATGGCTAATGCATTAAAACGAACATGACAGGCTCGGTCCTTAGGTTCGATTTTTCTTTTAGGCCGGTGGAAACCGCTTTCTCTATAGGACCCTCGCCCGGGGCTGTCCACCCCGGGATGTCAAAATACAGGTGCAAAACGAGGGGCTTATAGCCGCAGAGATGGTCTCCACTGACCCAGGATCTAGCATAGTTGCGAAAAAGAAGAGCAATCTTTTCCAACCTACCTAGGATTCTGAGAAAACACTGTTTTAAGTAAATTAAAACAGCAAATAAAAAATAAAAGAAGCGGAAACTGCATGTCACGTGAGCTTTCCCCTTTATCCCGAAAGGCCTTCCCGTGTCTAAACCTTGCCCGTCACCCCCTCCAGCGAACCGAGAGTGGTTGAGAATACCCGGGAGCCGCCTTTTCAGTATCGAGGTTACAAGATCCGACAGCCCTTCCAGTTCAGCGGTCCGCACCGCCCGCTACTCCCACATGACAGGATCAACAGGTAACAGTGAGGGAAACGGAACCCCGCCACTAAGGAACCTTCAGACAATAGAGGATGTGTTGCGAGCCTTCGAAACTCTCAAGAAGCGCCAAGAAGAGCAGCAAGCCTGGATCATAGACACCCTACGCCTTCGTGGAACCGTTGTTGTTCCCCAAACGTATGGGACCTTCGTTCTCATAGAAGACGAAGAAATACAGGCTCCCTCGGTTTTTCAAAGCTATCAGCAGGTCCCGCCTCCGCCAAGCTACGAGATCCCAGCAACGCAAAGCAGCTCTCGCTCAAAGCTCCCCTCAGGCACCAGTCAAGCAGCTCCGACATGCCGGCCTCAGCACAGTCAGTTTCCCGGCTCTACACACCAAGCTCAGTATCAACAGCACACATACGTGCCTCCACCGGCAGATCCCAATGCATCTCGGTATCCCTCAGGATTCAACCCTCTGCCTCTATACGAGCCTCGCAGCCATAATCAAAATCCACATGCTTACCTGGGACAGGCATCCCAAGCGGATATCCCGACATCTCAAGCCTACCACCCGCTAGTCTGCCACTTGGGGCTAATGAAACATTTCCCCAATTCCCAAATACAACCCTTAGCGTACCTGGCAATCACGCCCTTAACTTCAACACTCCAGGGTATGGGTTGGTATATACTCAAATACCTCCCCAAGACTCCCGAATGGCAATCCCATCAGCCAATCCACCTCCATCTTCGGTTTCCATCCCCGAAAATGGTAACCCACCTCAACCTGCCGATCCCCACATGGCTTGGCTGATCGAGCAAATGAAGGACATGCAAGGCAAGCTAGCCAGTTCTCGGAAGGACTCCCTCCTGCCCACTGATCCAAGCAAGGTGGTCCCGCTCCCTCCGAAATTCAGGATGCCGAAAATGGAAAAGTTTGACGGGACAAAACGCCCAAAAACCCACATCGACACATATGTCTTGGGTATGAGAGCCAAAGGGGCAACCCCTCAACAAATGGCGGATCACTTCCAGCATTCTCTTAAGTCCACAGCGCTGAGGTGGTTGCTCAACATAAAGGCAGAAAACCGCTCCACATGGGACCAAATCAGCGAGATCTTCCTGGAGAAGTACCGCGCCAACCTTGAGTGGGAGACAAACCGCCACGATCTGCAAGCCACCAAGCAAAAGGATGATGAACCAGTAGGCGAGTTCTACAAAAGATGGAACTGGAAGCTTAGTGAGATAAAGGATCTACTTTCCAAAGAAGTGCAGATGGACATCTTCCATTCTTGCCTTAAGCCATCTCTGAGGACCTTGATTAGCCGTCACTTCTATCCGGATCTCCGTGCCATGGTCAATGCCGGAACTAAGTTTGAGAAGACTCTGAGCCTTCAGAAGACAATAGCAGCCCCTGCTTCATCTTACCGCTATCGGACAAACCTGTCAACTTCAACACCTGTCCCGAACAAAGGAAAAGAAGCAGTCGGAACGGTATACTACATCCTTAACGGAGCTCAAGTAAACCGTGATCAAGCAGCCCCAAGGAATAACAATCCCCCTCGCTTCCCACAGTTCCAGCATTTTGACAACCTCAAAATGCCTCTAGGCCAAGTATTTGAAGCATTGGTAAAGCGAAATCTTCTCAAGCCTCTCGAGAATTTCCAACCAAAGACTCCCAAGCCCAACATGGATATGAGCAAGCACTGCGCCTTCCACAACTATTCCGGCCACACCACTGACAATTGCTTTGTGCTAAAGCAGGTGGTCCAGGGGCTAATCGAAGAGGGAAAGTTGGAATGTCCTCGTGGCCCCAATACCATCGGCAATCCATTCCCCCGGAATGACAGGGTGAACACGATAGCCTTTGACGAAACTCCAATCGAGAGCAGACCCCCTGCGATTTCTGAAACCGTCAGCATGCTATCCCGCTATGACCGGGAACGTGAAACCAGAGTCAAACGGTCTCGTGACCGGGAATCCAGACAAGAACGCCCAAGGGCAACTGTCTCCCTACGATCTTTGCCCCGACCAAGGCACACCAATGGATGGATTGAACGCTCCCCAGAGGAGACTGAGTCAAATGGCAGCACGGGAAGCGGTCTAGCCTTCACAGACGATGATTTGCCGATATGTGAGAATCGACACAACGAGGCCCTCCTCATCCTCATAAAAATAGAGATGTTCTTCCTCCCGAACGTCTTGATTGATAACGGCTCCGCAGTCAACATCATTGCCTTAAGCACACTAAAACGACTCCGCATCGATCGCTCCCTGATAAGACCTTCGCCTCGGATAATCCGAGCCTATGACGCCACTCCACGACCAATCATAAGAGTCATCAATCTGAGGATCCAATTTGATGCACAACTAGAGTCGGTAGAGTTCCAAGTCGTGGAAATCAAACCAACCTTCTCTGCCTTGCTGGGACGACCTTGGATACATCAGATGAAAGCGGTATCATCTACTCTTCACCAATGCGTGAAATTCATCAATGCCAATGGAATGCTCGAGGTAATCCGTGGAAGCAGCACAATGGCGAGCGCTTGGCCAGCAAGCTACGACCAAGAAGAAGGTCCCGACATGACCGAATACTCTTCTCCAGATGAGTCTCTAGTCCTGTCCCGCTACGAAGTAGATCCCTACATCCACGCTCTAAGCCACGGCGAGCTAGAAATCGAAGAGCTCATGGGTCAAGACGAAAACTCCGACATATGCGACTGTGAAGAATGCTTAAGAGAGGATCAAGAGATGGACGCCCAGATGGAGATTGACCGAGGAGTAGACCCCTACTTCGCCGAGAACCCTCTTGCAAACTGGCTTATCACCGACCCACTGGTACAAGACAACCCTCTTATCGATACACTTGGATCTCATGGGGACAGCCATCACAGCATCATCCAATTCAACATCCCGGTGTCTGACCTAGACGAACAGTGGCGCAACCTCCTCCAAGGCCTAATTAGGGAAGGAGAGATAGCATGCCCTCTCGAGTCCGACATTGTAAATGTCGTCCAAGCAAAGATCCCAGATAAAGAGGTGGATTCTATGAAAATGATCAACATCAGCAAGAATCAACTCTGAATCAGTGAATGCTTTGCCCTCCTGGAAGTAGCCCTAAGCGACTTCTATCATCAAGGTCCCCCAAGACTTGGCAACAACACTAATGGAGGGACATCATCAGGGGAGCCACTAAAAACCTCCGCGATTTGGTTTGAAGTCGAACCTCAAACAAGCCATCATCCGGGAGCCGCCTCGGGTGAAGTCTGGCCACCAGAGCCATCGCCACCCCCTCTAGAGCTATAGCCCACCAAGAGTAATGAAGCCTGGTCCAATCCCTCGTCGCCCATAGTCTAGCTTCGAGTCGTGTTGTCTGTGAATTCATGTCTTTCGAGTCATCTGATGGCCCTACGTCGGAAGATTGTGAGTCCATAATCAACAATGTACAGTCTTTACGCTTTCAATAAAAGGTCCTACCTTTCTAAAGTATCCTTTCATTGCATCTTTAACAAATGATGAGCTAACTAATCAAAACAGTTAATAACAATTCATCTACACAAAGAAGCAAACACATTAATTGAATAAATGCATCAAACACATCTTTAAGCATGTTGTCAAACGAGAGAAAATTCGGGCCCAAGCTACCGAGGAGATTTTAATCACAGCGATTTGCGAGATTGCTGAAGAGCCAAAGAGACGCAAGTCCGAAGCCATGGTACAATCAGATCTTCCAATACCTCAAAAACGGGGAAACCGCCTTCATGAACGAAGAAGATCAACGCAGGGAGGGAGTTAAAGCCAAGAGCATCATGGCCCTAAAATGCCTCGCCTCTCACTTTGTCATCCTTAGGGACATGCTATACAAGAAACGCTACCAAGGACCACTCCTACACTGCATCAGCCAGGCGAAAGCAAACAAGCTCATGAACGAAGTCCACAATGGGGCTTGCGGTCCCCACATGAACGCCAGGGCCCTAATGCAAATCATTCTCCGGATGGGCTACTACTGGATCTCCATGGAGGCAGACTGCATTCACTTTGTCCGAAACTGCGACAAGTGCCAACGGTTCTCCAACCTCAATCATCTACCTCCTCACGATCTCTACTGCATGACTACGCCCTGGCCCTTTGCCACTTGGGGAATTGACGTCATCAGGAAAATTGCTCCGCCAGGCAGCAACGGCCACGAGTTCATCTTGGTAGCCATCGACTACTTCACCAAATGGGTTGAAGCCAAGTCCTACAAGGTGCTCACATCCAAGAAAGTCGCACACTTCTTCAAGGAAAACATCATCTGCCGATACGGCATCCCCAACGAGGTCATATCAGACAACGGCTCCCACTTCGAAGGTGAATGCGACAGACTACTGGCCGAGTTCAAAATCACACGCCACAAATCTTCTCCCTATCGGCCACAAACGAACGGCGCCGTGGAAGCAGCAAACAAGACCCTCGAATGGATCATCCGAAAAATGACCACCCGAAGACGCGATTGGCCCGAGAAGCTGCACCTTGCACTTTGGGGCTACCGAACATCAGTCAGAACAGCCACGGGAGAAACCCCATTCGCCCTGACATACGGGATGGAAGCAGTCCTCCCCATTGAACTGGAAATTCCCTCACACCGAGTGTTGCTGGAAACTGACATCAACGAAGTCGAATGGCTCCGAAGCCGACACAACGAATTGGCTCTGCTAGACGAGCGACGACTAAAGGCCATGGAACACGTCCGAGCCTACCAAAGAAGAATGGCTAGAGCTTTTGACAAGAAGGTCAAGTCCCGAGACATCAGAGAGGGAGATCTGGTACTCAAAGAAAAGCCTCCCAGTCGAACCAACCCAATTGGAAAATGGGAACCAACATGGATCGGCCCTTTTGTGGTTCAAAAGATCTTCTCCGGAGGTGCTATGAAGCTGACAGACCTAGATAACAATCCCTTCATGAATCCAGTCAACGGAAGCAAACTTCGCAGATACTTCGCCTAAAGAAGAACAACTGTGCATCTCTTGGCACTCCATGTAGTGTCGAACTACGCAGACCTGAGCCCTCTAGTCCGGGGGAACGTAGGCAACCTTAATTGGTCCGGTCTAAAAACACACAAAAAGTCAAAAGTTTGAATGTCAATCAAGACCTCCATCAAGCTACGCACTTTCCAGGAGCATGCCCCCAACATCACCTTGACCAAGTCAAACGACGGCGGCAACATCAAAGGACATCCGAGGGACACTCAACGTCAAACGACTGACCCATGTCAACTTACAAGCCAGTGGCTTGTCTTCGTCCTCACACGCTTCAAAAAAAAAAGAGCTCGAGCAAAGTCTCTAAAAAAAAATAAGCTCAAGCAGAAGCTGCAAAAATGAGGTCAAGAGCCCGACGCCAACAAACAAGAGGCAAGGAAGCTACGGAAAAGACCGTCAAAATGACTTGTCAGGGAATCATCCAACCTCTCAGCCAAACACAAAGCCCAAGCAAAAGGGATTGCCGTCAAGGCCCAGGCTGCTTCAGTCCGCAAATACAACAGAAAGGTCCAAAGATGGACGCCGACAAGGTTCACGAAAGAAACGAAAAGCAAAGAAGATATCTTTCGTCTCGACAAAGCTTTAAAAGTAAATCACAAATCAATAACGATTACAATATTTCTTGATGAGTTCAAGCACGGTCTACTTTCAAGTTCACAACATGCTAAAAGACAGCTTAATACATTTAACAAATAATGTGTTTGCAATGCAATGAATGGATACCTAGGAGGTCATTCCGCGCCAACTGCGCTTGTCCCCTCGCCATTCTTCCCTTTCTTCCCACGTCCCTGGCGAGTCTTCTTTCGCTCCACACGAGCTAGCTTTGCGTCTCTCAGTCCGAGATCAGGGGTCCTCCCCGTAGAGTCAAACAATCCAATAGCTCGTAGAGCTTCATTCGCCCGCGCTTCGGCCCGGATCTCCTCCCTGCGAGTCTGCAAAAGGGCACCTCTCCCCGTCAGTCGGTCAACCCTAGTCTCGTAGTCAAACAAAGTGTCTCCCATGACATCCTGAGGGTCAGACCAGGCTTCGGAACTCCTAAGGCAATAGCTACTACGGCAATCGGGCCCCAGAATCGCTCCACGCCTACTCCCCGAAGCCACATGGGACTGCCCAACACGCTGCTCATACCAGGCCAGATACTGGGTAGTCAACACGACACTCTCCCGACGTCTAAGGAGCACCACAAAAGGGAAAGCGGAATACTTCCATACCCTCAAAAAATACAGAAGAGCACCTGGAGCTGCCATACAAAGAGAAGCTACCTCCGCAGTAGCAAGGTCATCCCAGCCCAACAAAGGCTCCTGCTTCATCCCGAACTGCCGGGAAACAAGAGACGGAATATAGAAGGAAGACCAAGACAAACCTGGAACTCTGACCACATAGGACCCTTCCTGAAAGGCCCTCCTAGTCTCAATCCCCCAGTGCGGAACCCACCAACGGATCTGATGAGTACCAAGCTGTGCCATCTATCTCTCCCAGGCGGATTGATCCATATCCAACACAAGAGGATGCTGAGCAAATGTCCACGGGGTGAACGATGCCGGAGCCTCACGCATAGCCTGAAGTCTCTCCCGCAGCCTCAAGGTGAGCAAAGCGGGGCTTCCCCCTCTCATGAACCGATTCCCAGTCGCCAGACGATTAATACCATGAAGAGTCTCCCCCAGCACCAAGGGGGTAATATCCTCTCCAGCTCTACAGTGTCCAACCACATCTAGCAAAGCGCCATCGCAAACCCCAAGGGAGCTGACCATGAAAAGCGTCGCTATCAGGCACAAGGCAAATGCATCCCACGAGACATCACTCTCATCGTCAATTATAAACCGCTCTGGCAGCACAAAAATGTCAATATGACCTGAAATAAGGATCATGCCCTGCACTTCTCCCAACGAAGTCCGAAGAAAGCACGCAAGCTTCACGCTCACAGCAGCACTGCCAATCAAAGGAAGCGAGATGGCCTCCACCTCCGGTCCTCCAATCAAAGCCCGAAAATCCTAAAAGGTGGGCACTATCTCATTGTAGGAGAAGCAATACACATGCCTCCTAACCTCCCAGAACTTCGCGGCAGCCCGCAGCAACTCCCAATCAGGAACCAACTCCTTAAGGGACCAAACCGAGCAAAGTCGAAACCTTACCTCGAAAGCCCGCCTCTGATGCCTCATATGGTGTCGCATCCACATTTTCAGCCGCTCAAGGAAGTATGCTTGCCGCTTCTGCGAAAGCCTTGGCCAAATTCTTGGAACATACGAAGAATCCATGGCAAAAATGGAGGTTCCTAGAGAAAATGGGGAAAAAAGCTCGAAAGGACTGCAAACTGGGAAGTGAGAGAAGTTCAGACATCATGAAGACAATTATTTCCTCCCCAAAAGCAAAGATTGTCCGTACGGACCTCTTCGCATGCTAGGTCTATCCGTACGGACCTCTTTGCAACCTGGTCCCACTTTCCCAGAAAACAGTACAACAACCACTGTTCCCAGCAGGACCTTGCCCCAAACTGCCCAAATTCTGGCCAAAGCCATTCCCGGCAAGCATACGCTACCCACAAACACACTCCCAGTTCACGTGGCATGCACAAATAAATAAAATAGCAACAATTCCTAGGACAATTCTCGGGAATCAGAAAATACGACATTACATCTTAAAATAAAATACTTTTGCCATGCAAATACAAGTCTTTTATTACAGGTACCCATAAATGTTTATTGCTAAAACAAAAAAAAAAGAGAGAGAAGATATAGAAAGAGGGAAAGCAAATGAACCCTAATCCGACTCCTCATCATCATCATCAACATCCTCAAGCGAGAAGTCAGGCACCCCGGCAAACTCGCCAGCCACACCCTCATCATCAGAATACTGAACCCCCTCCTGGGGTGGGTACTCAAAGTACTCGGAAGGGTCAAACCCGGCAAAAGGATCAAAGAAGGCAGGCTCTGATGAACTCTCTCCCGGTGCCTCCTGCGAAGGCTAGAACTGGTGAAAGACCGGCTGTCTCTGGACTCCCGAAGACGTCCCAGCATGCATGCTATGCCGCCCCCTAGAGGGTCCCTCCAACTGCTGCCCCGGCTCAACCCTCGGCGGAGGAACATCCACAGAACGCCTCGAAGGCATCGGCTCATATGCCGGCACACGCCGCGAAGACCGGCAAGACAGCTTCCCCGCCAACTTCTTCGCAAAGGATCGCATCGCCACATAACGGCGGGTCAGCGTGTCAAAGGCTCTCCCCGGGACCTGCACAAGCAAACAGCCAAAGAAACGCTCAGCTAAAGAGATACAGGCATACAAGAAAAAAATACAGAAAAGATACTAAGACAGAAAAAGAGTAAGCACACTCACCGGCATATCAGGGTCAACCCGGTAGGCAGCAGGGGCCTGCTCAGGGACGGGTACTGACACACTCCGCCTCGATGAATCCCCACGAACATATGTAAAATCCGGCCCAGGCACCGGAACCTCTGGAGGACCTGGCGGGCCGTCCTGCCTCTCCCTCGCCAACACCGGCCGTCATCGTAAGTCCGGATTTTGCCCACTAAACGGCAACTCAAACACCGGCCGTCATTGAAAGCCCGGACCTCGCCCACTAAACGGCAACTCAAACACCGACCATCATCGTAAGCCCGAATTTCGCCCACTAAACGGCAACTCAAGCACCGGCTGTCATCGTAAGTCCGGATTTTGCCCACTAAATGGCAACTCAAACATCGGCCTTCATCGTAAGTCCGGATTTCGCCCACTAAATGGCAACTCAAACACTGGCCATCATCGTAAGCCCGGATTTCGCCCACTAAACGGCAACTCAAGCATCGGCCTTCATCGTAAGCCCGAATTTCGCCCACTAAACGACAACTCAAGCACCGGCCATCATCGTAAGCCAGGATTTCGCCCACTAAACGGCAACACAAACACCGGCTGTCATTGTAAGCCCGAACCTCACCTACTAAACGGTGAAACAAACGCGAAAAGGAGCCAGCACCTCCAAGCACAAATCCCAAGGCACAAAACGCCTCCAAAACGCCAAACGATGAATCAACCACTGGCCATCAAAGTAAGCCCGAAGTCACCTTCTCAGCAGATAAAGCCCCTGGGAGGCCACATATCCCCAGCAGTTGAACACCGACAGTCATCGTAAGTCCAACCTTTTCCCAGTGGACAAAACGTGAGGCATCCACACCTCTCACAATCGGAGCATGAGGCAGCCACGCCTCCGCCAACCGCAGTCAGAAAAAGAATCAAGTCCTCATACATGACACAACCATAGTTAGAAGACGAATCAAGTCCTCATACACGACACAACCACAGCCAGAAGACGAATCAAGTCCTCATACATACCTCTAGCCTGGAAGGCTCTAAACCACTCGGTCCGGAAGACCGTATAAACCTCCCTAAAACATCATCTCAGGACACCACCATGTCCTCGCAATCGACCTAGGCGGTCACCACATCCTTAGGGCACCACCATGCCCTCGCATCATCTTAGGATGGGACACGTCCTCCTACACCACAAACCGATATTCTCGTAAGATTACCCATCTTCTAGTAAGATTGCACACCCAGGACTCCTCTACGTCCTTACAATCGACCTATACGGTCACCCAGGATGCCTCCACGTCCTTACCATTGACCTATACGGTCACCCAGGACGCCTCCACGTCCTTACCATTGACCTATATGATAACCCAGGATGCCTCCACGTCCTTACCATCGACCTATACGGTTACCCAGGACGCCTCCACGTCGTTACCATCGACTTATACGGTCACCCAGGACGCCTCCACGTCTTTACCACCGACCTATACGGTCACCCAGGACGTCTCCACGTCCTTACCATCGACCTATACGGTCACCCAGGACGCCTCCACGTCCATACCATCGACCTATACGGTCACCCATCGACCTATACGATCACCTAGGATGCCTCTACGTCCTTACCACCGACCTATACGGTCACCCAGGATGCCTCCACGTCCTTACCACCGACCTATACGGTCACCCAGGATGCCTCCACGTCCTTACCACCGACCTATACGGTCACCCAGGACGGCTTCACGTCCTTACCATCGATCTATACGGACACCCAGAATGCCTCCACGTCCTTACCACCGACCTATACGGTCACCCAGGACGCCTCCACGTCCTTACCATCGACCTATACGGTCACCCAGGATGCCTCCACGTCCTTACCACCGACCTATACGGTCACCCAGGATGCCTTCACGTCCTTACCACTGACCTATATGGTCACCCAGGACGCCTCCTGAAATTACCCTAGATTTCACGCGGGCGCGAAACGCGGTTGTCTTTCGCGGAGGGTTGGTGTCTGAGACCTCGCTTTTCGGGAAGGGAGAGGAGTCGCCACGCGGTTTTTGTATTTTGATCCCAAACATTGAGAAATAGCTTTAGTGAAAATGGTGTCGTTTTTATTGGTAGCAAAAACTTAGGAAAAGGCTTTGAAAACGGGGGTCATTTTTATTGGTAGCAAAAATGAGTAAAAAGCTATTTTGAGTAACAAAGATTGTTAGGTTCGGAGGTCACGTTACGTTTCGGGAAGAGTATTACGAGATCACCCGAAATGCCTCGTATGACGAGTCTTTCTACCTTTCTCGAAAACGTGTGCGTGTGTGTGTGTGTGCTTGCATTTTGAAATGGGGGCTTGAATGACATGCTTAATCTTGGTTTGAATGTCAAACGTTGATTAGGTGACTTTGTTGGAAAAGACGAGCGTTTGATTGACAAACGTCGGTTTTGAGTTTTGAAATAGAGTTCGAAGGTCGAACTCCGGTTTTGAACCGGGTGTTACATTGTTAACGATTTTACGGGAAAAATGTATTAAATGATTTTGAGTGTCAAATGGCGGCTTTTAAGTTTGAAGATGAGCGTTCGGATGCCAAACGTCATTTCGCGCGTTTTGAAAGAGAGTTCGAAGGTCGAACTTCGGTTTTGAACTGGGCATTACATTGTTAACAATTTTTACGGGAAAAAACGTATTAAATGACATGCAATCAACGAATCGGGTTGCGACTTGGACTTTGAAAAGTAAATACTATCACGATCCAAACGGGTCGGACTTTATAAATGATAATATTTAAATTGCGGTATCAACGGAATCAAACGATCCGGAATTGGAAAGTACGATCGACGAGCCAAAACGGCTCGGAGTTGTAAATGACGATCGACGAGCCAAACGACTCAGAATTGTAAATGACGTTCAATGAGCCAAACGACTCGGAATTGTAAATGACAGAAATTTAAATGACGATCGACGGATCGATCGATCCGGAATTGTAAATGACAGAAATTTAAACGGAACGGGGTCGAAACGCCGTTTTAACCTGGGATTACTTCTCTTACGGGAAGAGAAGAGGATCGAGGGGCTAAAACTTATCGGACCCCATTAGACGGAGGCGTCTACATTTCAACGATGTTCGTCCGAAACGGTTATAGCGACTGGCGCGTAAACCGAGGCAGAACGAGAGATCAGAGAGAGGTAGTTATACCTATGGCCAGGGTCGACTCCTTTGGCTCGGGGGGTGTATACGGGATACAAAAAGTGGTTTGGAACGGTGTTTTAAGGTGGTGAGGGGCGTATTTGATCGAAATACGGAGTTTTCACATAAAACGAGGTAAAACCGGGCTCGGGAAGGGGGAGAACCAGTTTAGGCCGTGGCTATGGTGAGTTTTGAGAGTGATTTTGTTGTTTTTAATGGCTTTGACAGCCCTTCTATTTATAGGTGAAATTTCAGCATGAGTCCGGCCGGACTTAGCTTGAAATCCAGGGGGTTTTGTGAATTTTGGAAATTGGAGGGACTTGCTGGCAATTTCTGAGAGTCTGCAAAGGATTCCGGCTGGACTTGGACTGCATACCAGGGGTATTTTAGTCTTTTCTGCTTGATTTTTGATTGAAAGGTGACTAGAGGGAGGTGGCATGCTTGCCACGTGTCCCATGACTCACAAGCCTTGTGGGAGTTCACGCCCGGGTCCCGGTTTTGTCCGTTTTTTAAAATAACAGTCCGGAAAATGTCCGAAATGCCCCCGAAAAGTGCCGAAAAGTGCATTTTTCAGGGAAAGCCTTACTTTTACGTGCGATGGCATGTTTTAAGTATGTTTCGACGTCGGGATGCACGGGGCAGTCCCGGGACGTCTCGTTGGCTTGGCAACGGGGAGCTTAACGGGTTCCGGTTAACCTGGCGCGGGCCAGTTAACGGATTCCTGTTAAGTTTCTAACGGATTTTGATGATCCGGATTTGGGTACTGTTGGGTATGCATGTTTTAACCCTCCTATTTTGTATTAGATTTGATTGATACCATAACCTCCTGTCTATTTTAAGGACTTTAGGACCCTATGTAATGAAGCTTAGACTTCAATTTTTTAGCGAAGTCCATTTTATAGAATAGGCTTGAAGACTGGCACAAGACTCATTGGATTGGAGAGTTCCAGCTCAGCAGTATCAAACCGCCCCTCAGAACCGCACATGCAACTGCATGTATGATTCCTTTAATTCTGCTCCTTTAACCAACTGCAGTGCAACCGCTTATGAACCGCACCTTTGCAGTTCATCTGCAACCGCTCTGTGTAACCTCCTGGTGTAGCAAACCGCACTTCATCAACCGCATCACACCAACCGCATCCAATGATTGAAGACTTGAAGTGAACCACTTTTTACCATTGGAATCCACGTCAGCAATATCAAAAGTCAACCACTAAATCTTGTCACGTGATTCAATGTCAGAGAAGATCTGCAAGGATCTTGAAAAGGTGACAGGTGTCCTAACCTCATTGCTTGCAGCTGGAGCTTGATCAACTTTATCTGCAGCAGCTGTACCAAAGGATAAAAGTGGATATTGTGGACCAATGGGAAAGCATCAAGTACTGTCCTTTCAACAGCTGTGTCCAACGGCTATATTTATGATGCGTAGGTATAAATACCCCTAATCTTCACCATTTGAAGATTGCTTGAAAAATTTGAAAGTGCTGTGTTCATAGAAGCTGAAGCTCTGCCCAGAAATTATTCAACCCTTTGAATCTTCATCTTCTACCTTCAAGAAATATTCCCCAGCCCAGAAATCAAGCCTTAACACATCAAGAATCATTGTGCTCTACATCTCATAGATTTAAAGAGCCTTAATCTTGTTCTCACACACACACCTCACTTGTTTAATCAAATAGATTAATCACTTGAGATACATTGGTTATAGTCTTAGGATTTGATCTTCATAGAATAGATTTTAGATTTGAGTATTGATCTTTGTTACTTGTAATCTCTCATACTCATAGTAAAATCACTCTTGAAAATCCAAGACTAACCATCTTGGTAGTGGACGTAGATCGTTTATCGATTGAACCACTCCAAATCACGTGTTCTTACTTTCTGCATTTATATTTCCTGTGATTACTAATTATTTATCTCTGTCTCTGTTTGATCTTTATTTAGCTATCCATTATTGTGAAATAGTGTTTGGAGTTAACATTGTCAAAAATACACGTGTTTGTAAAACTGCCCTTTCCAAAACCGCAATACCAAACCGCTTTACAAACCGCCTCTATCAAACCGCTTTATACTCTATAATTCCGCTGTGCATTTTACATCTTCACTTGCAGTCTATTATCAACTGCAAGAGATTTTGTAAGCAAGAGGTTTAGTTTTTAAAAGAGGGCAAAAAATTTGTAACAGCTATTCACCCCCCCCCCCCTCTAGCTATATTTTCACCCTTGTTGCCACCTTTGGGACCAACAAGTGGTATCAAAGCTTACACATTTTAAAACCACTATTTTTCAAGCTTAACAGCTTGTGTGCCGATTCAATATGGCAAACTCAAGAACGATGACAACTGTTAACTATTCACACATTCCAATCTTGGACGAAGACCACTTCGACATCTGGAAGTGCCGAATGCTTATTCATTTGGAAACTATAGATGAAATGTTGGTGGAGTGCGTATTCAATGGGCCATGGATTCCAATGAAGGCCAACACTGATGCAACTACCAATGCTGAAACTCCAGAGGTCAAAAAGCCAAAAGAAGAGTGGTCGGATGAAGAGAAGAGATTAGTTGCCTTGGACAGCAAGGCTAGACACATCATTTCAGGAACCCTCCCTGTTTCAACTCTTCAGAAAGTGATGTATCTCAAAACCGCAAAGCAGATGTGGGATGCCATAGGGAGCTACCTCGAAGGTGATGACAAATGCAAGGAAAGCAAATTATATGATGTTGAAAGATCCTACAACAACTTCAACAAAAAACCCAATGAAACCTTGCGTCAAACCTACGACCGCTATGTTGAGGTAGTCAATGCTTGTAGATCTCTTGGCAAAACTTTAACCGATAAGGAAATCAATATGACTTTCCTGTCTGCTTTAGGTTCTAGATGGGTAAATATGGCTACCTCTCTAGAAGACTCAAAGGTTTTGAATACTTGGTCATTAAGTAACTTGTATGCAAACCTTAGAGTCTATGAGCTTAAATTAAATCATATTGAAGAGATTGAAGGGAAAACCAAATCGCTTTCCATGTCCGTTGTGGAACAAGAGGAGAAACCATCTACATCCAATCAAACTGCAGATCCTTCCATATCAACCTCATCACTCATCGAGATGGATGATGATGATTTTGCCAGGTTTGTAAAAAGATTTCAAAAGTTTAGAAAATCCTCAAAACCTTTTACAAAAACTTTTTCAAAAGGCAAACCTCCTGCAACATTTTCTAAGGCTGGAGATACAAAGAAAAAGAGTGATCTAGTTTGCTACAATTGTAGAAAACCTGGTCACTTTGCATCTGAGTGTCCACAGCCCAAATACGAATACTTGAAAAAGAAAACCTCTCCTGCGAAATTTTCTCGTCGCAAGGGAATGGTTGCTGAGGAGGAAGAGAATTCCAAAGAATTAGCAACATGGATTGAAACAGATTCTGATGATGGAAGTGACGAAGAAACCGAAGAGGTTAATCTCTGCTTAGTTGCAGATGCTTCCGATTAGTCAGATTCTGAGTCATTTGAGTTGCAAGATATGGAGGAAAAAGAGGTTTCTGCAAAACTTCCAAATTTTAAGTTGGATGATAATATCAAACTTACTCCTAGTGTTAAGATAGGAAATTGTTCGTATCCTCGTCCAATTTTCTCTTCTAAAAATGCTCCACCTTCCAAAGCAATTCCAAATAAGAAAGTTTTGAAAAAGGTGGTGGAAGAAGTTTCTCCCTCGGAACACGAAAAGATATTTAAGGAAGCTGAAATGGTGATCCATCAATTCTCTAATCTTAAGAAATCCTTAAGCTTAGCTCATGATGAACTTAATATGTACAAGACGGAGAAAACTGTGATGAGGTCTGAAATTTCAAATCTTAAGGACCAAATCAAAAAGATGACTCCTCTTGCTGATCAAAACCGCATCCTTGAAACTAAGGTTGCTGCACTTCAACTCCGGAATGATGACCTGGTCACCCAACTCAACGATCGTCAAAAAATTATTGATGGGTGGCTCAAGTCAAAATCTTATGCAGAACAAATCATAGATACCCAATTACCCAGTGGAGTTACTGAGGGTATAGGATTTGGATCTGCTGAAGAAGAGAAGTGTGCATCCTGCAGTGAAAAGGATGAGGAAATTTTGAAACTAACTAAAGAAATTCCTAAGGGGAAGCATGCTAAAGGCAAGGGTAAAGGACAACAAATTAATTATGTCTACCCAAAAGGGAAGCATTATGGGAAGAACTCTCAGATGAAGCCTAAGGATTCTGTGAGTATAGCTTCAGAGGAAATGGCTTATGGAATTGGCTGTATCCCTGCTCCAACCGCTTCTGGTGGAAAAGGTGGTACTGGCAACTCCAAGGCTGACCGTGCATCTTCTTCGACCGCTCCTCCTGCCTTCAAAAGCAGGAATAGCGTTCCTAGAAAATACGTGGTCAAACCAAAGCCAGTTCCCTTTGTCAAGGTTGCAACCATCCTTCCCAAACCGCATGCAACTCCTAAGAAGAGTAAGGAGTTAGTAAAACATCATGATGCTTGTAGCTTTTATAAATGTTCTGTGTGTTGGTTTAGGTCACAAGGCTGCAGAATGCCTTTTGCGATTCACATCCAATGCCAGGAAGAGTAAACCTCCTTCTGTCAAACAGGTGTGGGTCGTGAAGGGTTGCTAACTTCAGGACCCAAGGAATAAAGGGGGACCTCATTCTTAATGTTTACATTTCAGGTCCTCTGCTTCATAGCTGGTCACTCCAAGGAAAATGAATGGTATCTTGACAGTGGCTGACCAAGACATATGACTGGAGATAGATCACTACTAGAAGATGTCATTGAAGCAAGTGGTCCATCTATAACCTTTGGTGACAACAACAAAGGCAAGACCATTGGATATGGTGTTATAAGGAGAGGAAACCTAACTATTGAGAAGGTTTCTCTTGTTGAAGGACTCAAGTACAACCTCCTTTCAATTTCTCAATTCTGCGACAAAGGAATGCTTTGCAACTTCATGTCATCAAACTGCTTTATCAAAGATAGCATTTCCGGAGTCACCCTACTCACAGGGATTCGTAAGAGTAATATTTACATTATTGATCTAAATTCTGCATGTAGTATTACTAATCTCTGTTTTGTAGCTAAAAATGTGAGCGAAAATAGTTGGCTTTGGCACAAGAGGTTGAGCCACTTGAACTTCAAGTATCTTGCAAAGATTGGTAGGGAAAACCTCGTTCGTGGTTTACCCAAAGTGGCTGACCATCATCCTGAGAAATGCAGTGCATGTCAACTTGGTAAGCAGTCTGCGTCGTCTTTCACCAGCAAGACCGCTCTATCAACTTCAAGATGCTTACAAATGCTTCACATAGATCTGTTTGGACCCGTAACCACTGCCAGCATTGGAGGAAGTAGATATACCTTAGTGGTGGTGGATGATTATTCAAGATATACGTGGGTTGAGATGATGATTTCCAAAGATGATTGTTATGAGATTCTTACCGCACTCTTTAGACGGCTCCAAACTCAAAAAGAAGACGACATCGTTAGTGTTCGATCAGATAATCGAACAGAATTTAAGAACAATGGTGTTGCTCAGTATTGTGATGACCATGGGATTGATCACAATTTCTCAACTGCTGGTGTTCCACAACAAAATGGGGTTGTGGAAAGGAAGAATAGGACGTTGATTGAGGCTGGAAAGACAATGATATCTGAAGCGAAGCTGCCTCAGTATTTCTGGGCTGAAGCAATCAACACAGCATGCTTCACTCAGAACCGCTCCCTCATCAACAAAACCTATAACAAGACTCCCTATGAGCTTTGGCGAGGAAGAACCCCCAACATTGCATTCTTCAAGATCTTTGGCTGCAAATGTTTTGTCCTCTACAACGGAAGAGAAAATAGAGGTAAATTCGGAGCCAAGGCCGATGAAGGTATTTTTGTTGGGTATGCTAAACATTCAAAAGCTTTTCGTGTTTTCAATAAAACTAGTTTAAAAATAGTTGAGTCTGTCCATGTTACTTTCGATGAGCATTCTCTCCTTGAGCCACATTTGGCTCCAAATGTTGCTGATGATTTTGTTGAGCGTAATGAAACAGGTGAACCCTCTCAAATCGCACCTGAACCTCAACCGCAAAATCCAGCACCCTCAACTGAAATTCCCTCAAACCGCAGATTTGAAACCGCACCTGAAGTTCCTACTCCAGATGCAACTCCTAGGGAAGAAGAAGTTGAAAATTCCCCTATCCAGCTTATAGAACCTCTTCGTCAACTTACATTTCATGACTTCGATGAAGGATCTAACGACGTTCCAATTGAAGATCTTCAGCAAACCTCTGTCCAACCAGACTTACCCCCGGAGGTTAGAGAAGTCAGCAGTCACCCTCTCTCTAATGTGATTGGTGATCTATTTTCCGGTGTTCAAACAAGAAGATTGATGAAGCACTCCAAGATTCCAGTTGGGTCGTTGCTATGCAAGAAGAACTCAACCAGTTTGAAAGATGCAAGGTCTGGACTTTGGTGCCTAGACCTCAGGATCAAGGAGTGATAGGAACTAAGTGGGTATTTAGGAATAAGATAGATGAGAATGGAAGCATCACTAGGAATAAAGCAAGGTTGGTTGCACAAGGATATAGGCAAGAAGAAGGAATCGATTATGATGAAACCTTTGCTCCAGTTGCAAGATTGGAAGCTATCAGAATCTTCTTAGCCTACGCCTCTTTCAAGCTTTTCAAGTTATATCAAATGGACGTGAAGAGTGCCTTCCTCAACGGTGAACTGCAAGAGACCGTGTATGTTGCTCAACCGCCTGGATTTGAAGACTCCAAATTCCCCAATCATGTCTACAAACTCCAGAAAACTTTGTATGGACTTAAGCAAGCTCCAAGGGCATGGTATGAGACTCTCTCTAATTTTTTACTAGAAAAGGGATTTAAACGCGGTAAAATCGATACAACTCTTTTTATTGCCTAATACAATGATCATACTTTACTTGTTCAAATATATGTTGATGAACCAGAACTGAGGTCTGAT
This sequence comes from Adenophora triphylla var. japonica, assembly GCA_022495995.1. Classification (NCBI taxonomy): domain Eukaryota; kingdom Viridiplantae; phylum Streptophyta; class Magnoliopsida; order Asterales; family Campanulaceae; genus Adenophora; species Adenophora triphylla. The sequence goes on from JAFEMH010000604.1 coordinate 500,621, forward strand.
GCTCTTGGAAGAGAGATGATCAGAAAAATGCAAGAATCTGGAATCCTACCCCTCTTCAACAAACAACAAACCTACACCATCCCTCTCTTCATAGATCAATTCTACTCAACCGCAGTGCGTGGAGAGAGAGTGTTGTCTGATGGGAAGAAGATCCCCAGTTTAGTGGGAGTTGTTGAAGGATTCAAGGTGTCCATAGACTACTTGGACATCAGAAGTACTTATGATTTTCACGTTTCTGGTGCTCCAGTTGAAGTTTCCCAAGAAGTCCAGGATGCCACCTGCTCAACCCTCACTGGTACTCTGGATTCATTAGCTGGGTACTATAAGAAGAAGGCAAGGAGAGACTTTGGAGAACTGATGAGCCATCTATGCTATCTTGTTGGGAAGTCAGTATGTGGTAAAACTGGAAACCACAACAACTTCACCTCACAGCAGTAGCAATATTGTTATGCCATCTACAACGGCATGAAGCTCCATTGGCCCAAGATCTTGATTAGAGAGCTGGCCAGCAGTGCATACCAGATGGAGACCTTTTGGTAGATTGCTAATCGCTATCTTTGCCAACTATCAGCACTTGGAAGACTTGAGAACTACTACTCCTGACATCTGTGTTCATTGGGGAGTTGAAGAATCCTTTGGACTCAAGGCTTGTCATTCCTTTAGATTCTCATTTGGAAATGATGACTACAGAGCCCTCTATGATGCTGATACCTTTCACCCCAAGGAGCATTTTGTGGAAATGACCCCTGCAACCGCAGTGACAGCATTGGGTAAGACTTTAAAGAAGGTATCAAGGAAGAGAAAAACTCCTGCAGAACCGCTCCTTAAGCCAACTAGAACTGCACCTGCTCAAAATTCTGTTGAAGTTCACACTACTAGCTCCTCCTCAAAATTCTCCTATCCCTGGGAATTCCCCTCATCAACAGAAATCCCCTTCTGTTGAAGTTCACACTACTAGCTCCTCCTCTAATTCCAACCCTGTTACTTCTGGAATCCCTACTTCTAACATTCCACCTCCTCCAACCGCACTAATTCCAACCACACCAATCTCAACCGCACCTTCTACTTTACCCCAAACACTTCCTATACCTCCCTCAACCGCTTCACCTTTTACAGTCCCAGCCAGCCGCCTTTTCCAAACCCTTTTAAACCCATTACCTCAGACCGCCCCTCCAACTCAATCTCAACCGCCTCCCTCAATTACCCAAATTCCATCCATTCCAACCGCCCCTTCTGACTATCTCCAAATTCTGTCCACCCTCCAACTTATTCAATCACAGTTGGTTGTAAACCAAGGGCATATGCTAAAACTTACTGAATCCAACATTGCCCTGGCTGCCTCCAATTCATCCCTTGAAGCCTCCAACCGTACTCTTCTTTCCAAAGTGGACTCTCAAACCACTGAACTGGCAATCATGAAAGCCTAATTGATTGATGCCATTAAGGGGGAGAGAGTTTCCACATTTCAAACCGCCTCAACAACCCAGACCGCTGAAGCTGTCAAAACCGCAGCTACAGAGTGTTTTCAAGGCTTTAAAGAAGACTTAGCCAGAGGAGTGCTTAGAGCCATGGGTGATGCTGTTTCAAAGACCCAACTTCAAGAGATGCTCTCCAACCTTTCTAATGAGTTTGTCTCTTCCACCAACTCTGCTCTGGTATCTGTCATGAAAACCATTCAAGAAACCCAATCGCAACAAGACTCAACCTCAGCCGCTCCTTCTCAAACCGCTCTTAATGACCTGGAGTTGAAGATTCTTTCTGAGCTGGACTCCCTAAAAGATAGAATAAATGTTGATCTTAACATTGTGGGAGACAGACTCAAGGAGCAAATTAAATCTATTGATGATGACATTTCCTTTAGATTTGAGAACCTCAAGGCTGGATTCAATCTCAAGCTTGACAACTCCATCAAGGATTTGAGATCCTCTCTGAACATTTCGATTGATCTGGATCCCTTGAAAGTTGCTCTCTCCAATCAAACCGAAGCAATTCAGAATGAAATCTTCACTTTTTACAACTCTCTCAAAGCTTGCATTGAATCCTTCACAACTGAGATCAAGGAAAGTGTTGTTGCCAACACCAGATCAGTTGATGCTGTAGGCTCAACCGCTGCTCAATCCATGACCGCACTTAGAGCAGTTGAGACCACTCTTGGAAGACAATCTGAAGATGTCAGAGATCTTAGAAGAATTATCAGAGGAGAAAGCTCAGCCTTCAGACCTTCTGGACCGCAAGTGCCAAATCAAAAAGTAGATCAGCGTCGTGATCAACAACATCAGCATCATCAACAACCGCGTCAGCACTAGGACCGCTCTTCACTGTAATATCTTTCCTTTTTGCTGAACCTCTTTTGTTTTGTTGGACCGCACTCCATGTATTTTCTTTGTCCAACTTTTTGTTTTTGTAACCCTGCAATTTTTTTTCATTCCTGTAAACTGTAATCACTTTAGGAATTAATGGAAATTGCATCATGGTTCTAAAACCTTGTTCATATCAAACTGCTTGTTTGTAGAACAATGAAACCGCTTATGGTTTATAACCTCATTCAAATATTTTCTAACTTAAATTCATATTTTTGAAATGAAGGTTAAACATTCAGTTTAAACCGCACTTTAAACTTAAACTCATATTTTTCAAGTGCACTGAATGCATTTCTATACTTTCCATATTGTAAGTTTTTATCTTTCCGATAGTATAAAAATCTATAGCTTAAGCTAAGTGTGTGCATTGACTTGGGACATGATTTACCATGTTAATTCTTTTGAACATGTTTTTACTAAGTACAATGTTTGCTTTAGTTATAGTAGGTAATGGCATCAATCAAATAAGGGGAGATTGTTGGGTATGCATGTTTTAACCCTCCTATTTTGTATTAGATTTGATTGATACCATAACCTCCTGTCTATTTTAAGGACTTTATGACCCTATGTAATGAAGCTTAGACTTCAATTTTTTAGCTAAGTCCATTTTATAGAATAGGCTTGAAGACTGGCACAAGAGTCATTGGATTGGAGAGTTGCAGCTCAGCAGTATCAAACCGCCCCTCAGAACCGCACATGCAACCGCATGTATGATTCCTTTGATTCTACTCCTTTAACCAACTGCAGTGCAACCGCTTATGAACCGCACCTTTGCAGTTCATCTGCAACCGCTCTGTGCAACCTCCTGGTGTAGCAAACCGCACTTCATCAACCGCATCACACCAACCGCATCCAATGATTGAAGACTTGAAGTGAACCACTTTTTAACGTTGGAATCCACGTCAGCAATATCAAAAGTCAACCACTAAATCTTGTCACGTGATTCAATGTCAGAGAAGATCTGCAAGGATCTTGAAAAGGTGACAGGTGTCCTAACCTCATTGCTTGCAGCTGGAGCCTGATCAACTTTATCTGCAGCAGCTGTACCAAAGGACAAAAGTGGATATTGTGGACCAATGGGAAAGCATCAAGTACTGTCCTTTCAACAGCTGTGTCCAACGACTATATTTATGATGCTTGGGTATAAATACCCCTAATCTTCACCATTTGAAGATTGCTTGAGAAATTTGAAAGTGTTGTGTTCATAGAAGCTGAAGCTCTGCCCAGAAATTATTCAACCCTTTGAATCTTCATCTTCTACCTACAAGAAATATTCCTCAGCCCAGAAATCAAGCCTTAACACATCAAGAATCATTGTGCTCTACATCTCATAGATTTAAAGAGCCTTGATCTTGTTCTCACACACACACCTCACTTGTTTAATCACATAGATTAATCACTTGAGATACACTGGTTATAGTCTTAGGATTTGATCTTCATAGAATAGATTTTAGATTTGAGTATTGATCTTTGTAACTTGTAATCTCTCATACTCATAGTAAAATCACTCTTAAAAATCCAATACTAACCATCTTGGTAGTGGACGTAGATCGTTTATCGATTGAACCAATCCAAATCATGTGTTCTTACATTCTGCATTTATATTTCCTGTGATTACTAATTATTTATCTCTGTCTCTGTTTGATCTTTATTTAGCTATCCATTATTGTGAAATAGTGTTTGGAGTTAACATTGTCAAAAATACACGTGTTTGTAAAACTGCCCTTTCCAAAACCGCAATACCAAATCGCTTTACAAACGCCTCTATCAAACCGCTTTATACTCTATAATTCCGCTGTGCATTTTACATCTTCACTTGCAGTCTATTATCAACTGCAAGAGATTTTGTAAGCAAGAGGTTTAGTTTTTAAAGGAGGGCGAAAAATTTGTAACAGCTATTCACCCCCCCCCTCTAGCTGTATTTTCACCTTTGTTGCCACATTTGGGACCAACAGGTACTAACAGTTAGCCCCTCAGCGACGTCTCTTCCGAAGGAAGTGGGGTCATTGAAAAAAGATAAGGATCCAAATCGGGATGCCTTACTTTGAAAGACCTAGGCGGTCAGCTGGCTGGACCCTTAGCGAAAGGATTCCTACGTATCCTGAGCGGGAATCAAGCCGATCGTAGTTCGTAGGTGCAAGGGCCGCGCATGGGGACCTTGACCTGAGCGAGACTGTTGGGAGGCGTCTAAAACCTGAATGGAGACCATTGCGAGGTATCTGAACCTGAATGGAAACTATTGTGAGGCGTCTGAACCTGAGGCTTCTGAAACCTTCGAGGGCGTGTGGCGCCTCAAACCGGAATGGTGGAACATACGAGGGCGTGTGGCACCTCAAACCGGAGTTGTTGAACATACGAGGGCGTGTGGCACCTCAAACCGGAGTTACTGACGAGGGCGTGTAGCGCCTCAAACCGGAGCTGTTGAATCATACGAGGGCGTGTGGCGCCTCAAACCGGAGTGAACGAGGATACGTTTATCCTGAGACGGAGGCATTCGTGCCTTGGGTGATGGGCTTACGATGACGGCCAGGTTTATCCTGTTGGGGATAGGGTGGCAATGATGGGAACGGTTGTGTTAAACTGGCGTTATTAACAGCTCGGAAGGATCGACGTTTCTTCTTTAGAATCATGCTGGGGATGAGCATTTCGGGCTTACCTTGATGGCCGAAGAGGGATTGTTGTGCGGGCTTACCTTGATGGCCGCTGAGGTGGAATGATCGGGCTTACGACTGGCGACCGGGGAAGTGAAAGATGGTGAAAACCACTAGAAATTTTAATGTCGGGAGACGAAATTGCAACTGGAATGTCCGGAGACATGATTGAGCATTTGAATGTCAAACGTCAACTGAGGATTGAATTTAACGTCTGGAGACGGGCGTTAGTGAAAACTAACTGGGAATTTAACGTCTGGAGACGACCGTTAGTGAAAACTAACTAGGGATTTAACGTCTGGAGACGAGCGTTAGTGAAAACTAACTGGGGATTTAACATCTGGAGACGAGCGTTAGTGAAAACTAACTGGGAATTTAATGTCTGGAGACGAGCGTTAGTGAAAACTAACTGGGAATTTAACGTCTGGAGACGAGCGTTAGTGAAAACTAACTGGGATCTTATCCTCGGGGGATGGGGTGTTAGAAATGTCTAACTTGGGGGAAATTTTACACTTTTGGGGGCCAAAAGGGGTAAATTGAAAATGCAAAAAGTTGAGGGGCCAAAGTGGAAAGGACTCTTTCTGGTGCAGCAAGAGTCCGGCCGGACTTGGACTGAGTTTGACCAGGTTGTCATCAGCGCCGAGGCAGAAGAGAAATTGGCCATTTTCTTTCATTGTTTCCGACGAGAGAGGAGAGAAAGGAGAGAAAATTTTCACCCCAAATTGTGAGGTTTGCTCAAATTTGTGAAGGAAAATTGCTATGGAAGGTGATTTGGAACCAATGGCTCGTCATGGAAGGACCGATGACGAAAGAACGCAGTTGGTTCGGACCATTCGAACCACTACCTTTCCATTGAATCCGGCGGAGTTCTACCCGGCTAGGGAGAACCACAAATCCAAAGGAGGGATCGAGAGACAAGTAAGCTTCCTTCAAATTCCATTAATTTTAAGAATGTGCATTCTTTAAATGTTAGAAATTTGACTAGAAATGAGCTAGGGATTTTGGTGCTTGAATTGGGGCTTTTGACTTTGCTATGAACTTTTGTCGAAATTGACTAGGATGTAGTTCAATTGACACCATGGGTAGATGACATAAAAATTTTAGTTGCAAAATTCCATGCCTAGACGTGTTTTCCGAATTTAAAGCATGTTTAAATTGGGACGGAGTAAATTTTCAAAATGTTCGAAAGAATTTGAAAGTTCCGATTTCAACGGAGTTTTCGAAGGGTTCTGAAAGTTCCGGATTCGACGGAGTTTTCGAAATGCTTTGAAAGTTCCGGATTCGACGGAGTTTTCAAAATGCTTTGAAAGTTCCGGATTCGATGGAGTTTTCGAAATGCTTTGAAAGTTCCGGATTCAACGGAGTTTTCAAAGGGATGGAAATATTTTAGGAAATGAATGAGAATTGTATCTGCATTGCATCATTTTGACATGCGTTCGTGCACTCTGTTGATGTCGTTTACGTACTTAACGTATTCCTGTCTTTTTCACCTGCAGGGGCGAGGGACGGTTGATGTTCGCAACCAGAAGAGTCGGGGAGCCTTTGAGGCAGTGCGGGCGCTGTGGGAGATATTCCCGGACGAGGCTTGATACGGAGAGAGGAGTCAACGACAGCTGGTGCTTGACTCTGGATTGGCTGGGTTTATCAGTGCGGTAGCTGCGATAGCTGCAACGCAGAGGGCCAGGTCCATGTACGTAGCTCTGAGCGAGTACTAGTGGGATACGACCCACACTTTTCATTTCAAGTGGGGGGAGGCGACGGTGACTCCCACTGACTTTGCCGCTATCACCGGGTTGCCGACCTATGGCAACGCGCTGGTGTGGGTGGATGGTTATACCCCTGGGCAGTTGTCTGAGCTGCTAGGTTTTGATATCACCGATGCCAGGGGCTTAGGCATTCGGTACAGGCCGATGGAGAGGCATCTGCAGACGGGTATTGCTGATTATTTGGATGGGTCTCTGAGGATGACCGCGGAGCGCCTGGCTCGAGGGTTCACTTGGTTCGCGTTGTCAGCGACTCTGTTCCCGACTTCTGACACGTCCTGTCACTTCCCTCTGCTCGGGTCACTGACAGACTTGGATGCCGTGAGGGGATTCGCATGGTGGGAGGCTGGACTGGCCGAGCTCTACCATTCCCTGGACAGATTCTCGCGGGGAGAGGAGAACTCCTTGAGCTGTTTCTCCTTTGCTTAGGATGTAAGTTCACGTCTTTTTCTCTTCCTTGTCTCATTTATGTACTCGTATGTATCTGCTCTGTAGCTGACATAAATTTTCATTTGCTTGACAGGTCTGGTGCTATGAGGTGTTCAGTCCGCAGCAGTGGGATGTTAGGGAGGCGTACCGATCCATGTTCCCTGCCATGCTGTCTTGGCAGAAGAGAGCGAAGAAGGCGGTGTCATCGAGGGTGGGTACTCGGCTGACATACGAGGAGGTGTCTCAGGCACTGAGCCGGGAGTTCTCCGAGCGGATCCAGCTGACCTGGTGGAGTCGGTTCCACTTGGGCGTGGTTCAGGTTGCTAGTGAGGTTACGCGGCGGCGGAAGCTCCTGGTGGGACTTCACTGTGATGCTATGTATCTGGGGGAGAGGGTGACCCGTCAGCATGGCCCGGGGTCCCTTCCGATGGTGCCGGTGGATCCGCCTCTGCACATGCAGCATCCTCTGTCGATGCCGATGGAGGAGTTAGAGAGGTATAGACAGGGTGTGTTCTATACCGAGTACGTCATAGCGAGAGCCAACTACGACACTTTATTGAGGATGAGGCTGAGGAGCCCGCAGGTGCAGCACAGGGAGCGCGAGGGCCCTGGATATCCCCAAGATCTCCCGCTCCCACGCGCTAGGCTGGCGTACGAGGGGCTGGAAGGTTCGCGCAGGCGACTGGTGATCCCGATCCTGGAGGAGCCGAGACCACGGTACAGGGTTGACCCCAATACCTCGGTGAGCAATTTTGATTTTTTGCGTTTGATAGTAGTATTCTGCAAATGTTGCATCTGTACTTTCTGCTTGTCTTCTGATGACTTTCCTGGTTCGCAGGTGTCTGGCCGTACGTATAACGAGGCGGTGAGACAGTTGGACGGGTGGGCCAACTATGCTAGGAGGCTCGTGGAGTTCCTGAGGTGTAGTTCCCGGAGGAGCATGGATGTTCATGAGCGGAGACCGTCTAGGCCGAGAGGTTCATCTGCTCCCACGGCTGGTGGAGAGGACTTTGCGCAGGGATTCGGCCAGTTCGTGAGCGGAACGGCTGGGTTTGGAGCTCATCCTCCATCGCACTCGGGGCATGAGAGGGGAGAGTCCTCGAGTTCGTAGGCGCAGAGGAGGCCTTTCGAGTATTCCCGCCTGGAGGAATTCGGAGATTTCTTGTTTGCGACGGATCCGACAGCTGCGGAGCAGTGCGCCGAGTGCTCGGATAACGAGCATGACTCGGAGTAGTCCTTCTTTTTATTGCTTTTAGACAAAATGCATGTATTGTCCAGAACAATTTGACTTGAACTGTATTTGAAAAGGATCCCTTGAGGCGAAACCTGTACTTCGCACATCTATTCAGTGATTACCTTCTTTTTATTTTGGCAAATAAGCAAGTAGGTTGATCAAAAAATAAATAAAATGAAACATGCATAGAAAATTGAACAAGTCAAAAATTATGCATATATGCACTGATATTTAATTAATTGCACTCTTGAACGAGCCCGGGGCGGAAGGGATGTTGGCTTTGGTTAAATGAAACCAGGGGTAGCACGCAGATTCATAAAGGCATGAACAGGGCATTGTTTGGAATTGCTTCCAATTTAGGAGTAGCTGGCTGCAGAGTTAACCAAGTCAACTGCAGAGAGAGTCCGACCGGACTGAGAATGAATTTCCAGAGTCTTTTAAATTGCAGTTTCAGCTTTGCAATTCATAAGAAATTGCGCCTTTGCTTTGATCAGTTGGCTGATTTCTTTCAAATTCCTAAGGTTTCCTTCACTTTCTTTCATGGCTCCCTTTCCTAAGCTATCATCTCGGATGCAAGAGCGATACTTGGAAGGCTGTTACGGGATGAAATTTGTTTGGGCTTTGAAGGAGCTCATGCCAGATTGGGATCTTTTGAGAGCAGTGGCTCGCTTCTGGGATGTACGGAGGAATGTGTACAACTTCTCGTACAACGAAATCACTCCTACGTTTGAAGATTTCCGGGCCATTCTGGGGGGACCTGAGACGGAACAACTAGTTCTTCCTTATGCTGGTGGCATAGCCACTGTTGAGAAGCTAGTGTCTCTGCTTGGTATCTCGGCTGGAGAAGCATACGGGATGCTGATATTGAACACTGATTATGTTGACATTACGAGACTGCCCGATAAATTTGCCGAAGCTGAGGGGAGCGTCTTCGCGTGGGACGCTTTTGCTCTGTGCGCGCCATCACAGTGTACTGGACTTGGTGAGGCAGTACCGAAGCGGGGGAGACATCGTGCCTTTGGTCTTGGGCGAGACGTTCCTGGGCATAGGTCGGATGGCGACCGGTAGCCGGTACATGTGGGGAGGGAGTCCCGCTATGCTTACCATGTGGTCGAGGGAGAGACTACAGATGATGCCTGAGGTGCCAATGTCTTGTGACGCTTGGTCCTTTTCTCGACGTCCTCTGGTGATAGGGGGCAATCACGCTGAGCTGGAGCTCTGGATGGCCAGACTCCGCACACATCACTTGCGATGGTGGGTTCCCCACCGGAAGTTACAGACTTGTCGGACCATTCAGGAGGGTCTATTGGTTGTCAGAGTGCCGGGGTTGTCTCAGACGTCCTTCTACATTCCATCGCTGGTTCTGCGACAGTACGGGCTGGAGCAGGTGCCATTGACGGGCTTGGGTCATGCTGCTACCTTCGAGGTGGGATCTCTACTGATGGAAGATCCTTCGACGCTATTGCTGCTCACCCGGTGGTGGCAATACACGTCCTTTCCTGCCAGGGTTCTCTTTCACCGAAGAGGTGGCACGGTTCTGTCGACGCAGTATCTGAACTGGTACGAAGAGTGTATAGGGGAGACACAGATGTCTATCTTGTAGAGATGGAGTGAGCTGTTGGGTGCCGATCACCTTGACAGCTTGATCTAGAGGAGGACCGAAGCGGGGGCTAACCCTCCGGATCGTACTGGGAACGACATGGCTGACTATGAGGCCAATGCTGATCGGGAGGCCAATCAAAGCATGGTCATGATGGCTCGAAGCGAGGCAGCTCGAGACAGAGCTAGGGAAAGGGCTGCGTTGACAGCTACAGGTTTGACGGAGGCGTCGGGAAGAGTCCCTGAGCCAGGTAGAAGGACTACCGGAGTATTCCCCGTGAAGGTGAAGAACACTTGCCTTGGGAAAGGGAAGGGGAAGAAGGATGAAGGACCAAGTACGGGAAACTAGGTTGACCTTGCTGTCCAGAGTATCCACCCATTGTCATTGCAGACACATTAACTGATTAATGTTTTATTGCAGTTTTGCTAGCATGTAGTGAGTCAAGAGTTGACCGTGCTTGAACTCATCAAAGATTATTTTAACCGTAATGAATTTGTAGGTTAATTGAAAAGAGTTTTTCGAAACACAAGCAATTGATGCTTATTGTATTTTTTTTTTGTTTTTGAGACCGAACCAATGATGGCTGCCTACGTTCCCCTTTTAAAATTGGACTAAGGGGCTCAGGTCACCGTAGTTTGACACTTTTAGGTGAATTTGAGAAAAATGAAGACAAAAGAAGTGCGACCTTGTTTTTTACCTGGATCATTAGCGGGAATGTATCCAGTTGGGTATTACTCTTTTAGCACTTTAATTTTACTGAGGGGTGGTGTATGGGGAAGGAGAGTTGACTCGTGCTCTTCCTCAAACGAAGTATCTGCAGATCTTGCTTCCGTTCACGGGGTTAACGAAAGGGTTCCCGTCCAAGTCTGCTAACTTCATGGCTCCTCCGGAGAAGATTCTTTGTACCACGAACGGTCCTATCCAGGTAGGCTCCCACTTTCCGAGGGGATTGGTCTGCGTAGGAGGCTTTTCCTTTAGCACCAAGTCGCCTTCTCTGATGTTTTGGATCTTGACTTTCTTATCGAATGCTCGGGCCCTTCTGCCCTGGTAGGCTCGAGTGTGCTCCATGGCTTTCAACCTGTGCTCATCGAGTAGAGCAAGTTTGTCGTGACGGCTCTGTAGCCATTCGACTTCATTGATCCCGTTTTCCAAGAGGACTCGGAGGGATGGAATTTCCAATTCCACGGGTAACATTGCTTCCATTCCGTAGGTAAGTGCGAACGGAGTCTCCCCTGTGGCGGTTCTGACTGATGTTCTGTATCCCCAGAGGGCTAGATGTAGCTTTTCGGGCCAGTCCCGACCTCTGGTGATCATCTTTCTGATTATCATGGCGAGAGTCTTGTTTGCTGCCTCTACTGCACCATTGGTTTGCGGTCTGTAAGTAGAAGACTTGTGACGTGTGACTCTGAATTCGGTCAGTAGTTGGTCACAATCTCCTTCGAAGTGAGTCCCATTATCAGATATGATCTCGTTGGGCACTCCGTATCGGCACATGATGTTCTCTTTGATGAACTCGGCCACCTTCTTAGAATTCAGTACCTTGTACGATCTGGCTTCTACACAATTGGTGAAGTAGTCGACTGCGACTAGAATGAACTCGTGACCATTGCTCCCTGGTGGAGTGATCTTGCCGATGACGTCGATTCCCCATGTGGCGAAAGGCCATGGCGTAGTCATGCAATAGAGTTCATGTGGAGGAATGTGATTGAGATTGGAGAACCGTTGACATTTCTCGCAGCTTCGGACGAACTGGATACAGTCTGTTTCCATTGATATCCAATCGTATCCCATACAGAGAATGATCTGTGTCAATGCTCGGGCGTTCATGTGCGGACCGCAGGTTCCGTTGTGAACTTCGTTCATTAGCTCGCTGGCTTTTTCTTTGTTTACACACCGAAGGAGTGGCCCTTGGTGGCGCTTCTTGTACAACATACCCCCCAGAATGACGAAATGGGATGCCAGGCGTTTTAATGCCATCATGTTTTTGGCTTTGATCCCTTCTTTGTATTTTCCATCTTCATTTGTGAAGGAAGCTTCTCCGTTTTGGAGATACTGGTATATTTGATTGTACCAGGGTTCTGTTAGTACCCGGTCCGAAAAAAGTGTTTTAATGAGTACAGGGACTGAAGCGCAATTCGGGAAAATTCGGGACTAAATTGGCATTTGGAAGCTTTTTGGACCAAATTGGAATTTATGGAAAATTCAGGGACTAAACGGGAAATATGGAAATTTTGGACGAATTTGATATATAAAAATTACTGGGATTAAATGAAAAATAAAATCCTAAAGAGCGAAGTGCAAAAGAAGTCATTATAGTGGCCAAAATGCAACGAGAAAATCGCGAGACGAAACGGATAAGAAATGGCACAAAATCATTTTCATGTGGCCAAGGTTTAGGAAGTGGCCGAGCTTTTCTAGGCCATTTTTCACAAGGAGGGCCGGCCAAGGAGAAAGCATTTGGGGCCAAGATGAAGGCCAGTTGCCGGCTGATTGGGCAAAAGCATGATTGGGCCAAATTTGTGCCGATCTACCCTAAGCCCAAACTTGGCCGATCGACCATTTATCAGCCGCCGCCAGAACCTAATTTCTAGTGCCGATCGGACCTTATTTTTAGGGCCGATCGAACCTTAATATTAGGGCCGATCGACCCTTTATTTCGGTCCAGCCCAATTACCGAAACACTATAAATAGAGGTGCCCGGCTCCCATTCTAAACACACAATTCACTCGGGAGAAGCGAGATTACACTTGCTTTACCCACAAATTTTCTTACTCTCTTCGAATCGCCCTAGATTCGACCTCAAAGTCTTGCTACAATTGGTAAGACTCTTTTTAATATTTTTGTTCTTTATTATTATTGTTTTTATTATTATTATTGTTTGCATGCTTAGTATATTTTAATTACTTTATTTCTTGATTATGTCATATATGCTAGATTTAGGGTTGTTTTAATATATTTAAATATGTAATAGCCGAGGATGATCTAAGGTTTCGCCCTAAGAAACCCAATGGATCTAGGAACTATTTCTTTCCTTCCACCTTAGTTATAATTATCCCATGATCAACAATCCCCCAAGGATGAACGTTGATTAGTGCACCTTCCGAGGGCCTAACTCAAAGGTTCTAGGGTGTGATCATCAATTAATTCTTTCTCTCCCCTCCTCCTTATGCATGATCCCGTTTCTTCTATCTATTCCTGTAAACACCGCACACAACCAACACCCCACATGCTAGAAAGACCGATCCGTCGGGCAATAGGAGTGATAGCGTTTCTTCTTCTGTTGTAACTTGACCCCCGAACCCAATTAACTGTTTAGCCTTTTTTCAAAGCTTTGGGCTATATCAAAGTGGCGTGGCGACTCTCAAAATTAAACTAATATTTTAATATGGTTTAAATCGAGTATCACTAAATGAATATCCTATTTCGATCCGACTTTATATAATTAATTATTTCAAACCTCCGAATGCGCGTTGCATCGGGACGGGGTATTCACAGTGGCGACTCCGCTGGGGACTGTTTTTGAAATTTTTTCAAACTAAGTGGGTCAGACTTTCGTTTTCTTGTATGGTGTTGTATTTTACTTCCTTTTTCTTTTTCTCCTATTCTTAACTGTTGCATTGCATGCATGCATCTCATAAAAAAAAAAAAATCTTTCTCTTTTTTCCTTAAAAAAAAAAAGAATTAGACTTTTTACCTCACACTACCACTAGAGTCCGTGTCACACTGCACAGCTACCCCTTAACCCTTCGGAGAAGCCAAAGTGCGGGAAGTGTGGTGATCATGTTGCCTCCCTTCCGAGTCTCACTTGGCCATCCACTCATCAGTGCGCTTCGGCTGCACGGTGGGAACCTGAAATCTAACCCTTGTGTCACCCACTTTGCTAAGAATACACTCCTTGTGACCGGTTGGTTTGACTAGCTTTTTCAGGTAGACAATTAATAAGGTCTTTATGTTGAGTCACTACGAATCAGTGATAAGTCAAGATCTATAGAGAGAAAAGAGCACAAAAAATTTGATTTCCTTTTAAAGGATGTGCCATGTAAGGTCGAGTGCTTGTTAAAAGATCTTGTCTTATCATAGGTCTGTAGTACTCTCCATAAATATCATATTAAATGTCTATATGAGACGGTTAATCGTTAGGATCCACCACTTTAGGACCTTTAGTTAGTTGCGAAAAAGGGGTATCCCTTCCAATCAAGAGTAGGTTCTATAAAAAAAAAATAAAGGGCTTTTTTGTAAATAAAATGCTTAATCACTCCTCATTTCTAGGACCCTCCGAGGTCCGCTCCTCATTTCTAGGACCCTCCGAGGTCCACTCTCCATTTCTAGGACCCTTCGAGGTCCACTCTTCATTTTTAGGACCCTCCGAAGTCCGCTCCTCATTTCTAGGACCCTCCGAGGTCCGCTCCTCATTTCTAGGACCCTCCGAGGTCCACTCTCCATTTCTAGGACCCTTCGAGGTCCACTCTTCATTTTTAGGACCCTCCGAGGTCCGCTCCTCATTTCTAGGACCCTTCGAGGTCCGCTCCTCATTTCTAGGACCCTCCGAGGTCCGCTCCTTATTTCTAGGACCCTCCGAGGTCCGCTCCTCATTTCTAGGACCCTCCGAGGTCCGCTCCTCATTTCTAGGACCCTCCGAGGTCCGCTCCTCATTTCTAGGACCCTCCGAGGTCCGCTCCTCATTTCTAGGACCCTCCGAGGTCCGCTCTTCATTTCTAGGACCCTCCGAGGTCCGCTCCTCATTTCTAGGACCCTTCGAGGTCCGCTCCTCATTTCTAGGACCCTCCGAGGTCCACTCCTTATTTCTAGGACCCTCCGAGGTCCACTCTCCATTTCTAGGACCCTACGAGGTCCACTCTCCATTTCTAGGACCCTCCGAGGTCCACTCCTCATCTCTTGGACCCTTCAAGGTCCACACCCTCTACTGCGGACCGCCCTAGGTCCAGTCTCTCTATCTTGGACCGTTCAAGGTCCACTCTTTGACCCTTCGTGGTGCTCTTCCTATACTAAGTCCACTCTCCCAATCTTAGAACATTCAAGGTCCACTTCTCATCTTTTGGACCCTTCTAGGTCCACTTCTTCTACTTTGTACCATTCAAGGTCCACCCTTCCACCTGAGACTCTTCGAGGTCCACCTCTCGTCTTTTGGACCATCCATGGTCCACTCCTCTACCTTAGACCCCCATGGTCTACAAGTTAGGACCCTTCGAAGTTCTACCTCTCATCTCTTAAACCATCCATAGTTTAGATCCTTTATCTCTAGCACCCTTCAGCCAAAGACCAACCAAGGCCAATCCTCACCCAAGACCAAATTAACTCACCTAGATCACCCTCATTTGACCAAGGATCGAGTCATCTTCCTCTCCCTTTTTCACCAAACGGACTCTTTTACATTCATCCTCTCTCTTTCTCTAAACTTAACCCTGGTTGTATCATCAATCGGGGCCCCCCTCGAACTACGGTGACCTGAGACTCATACCTTAAATGGTAAGGGTTACGTAGGCAACTTCAGCCCGGTCAAACTCTCAAAATTGTGGAGGTCAAATATTTTCTCAAGGATGCCTTAAGATTAATTATGAATCTAATTCAACTCATTGGTTTGACTCCGCCATATGTTCTTACAGAATTCCACATCATGTCTCTGGAGAAAAGCATTGAAGCCCTCAAAGAAGTCTCAAACATGAGGTTGGGAGTGATCAACCTCCTCAAAGACATGCATGAAATTGAGCAGCATCATTTGTCTTACATTCAGGAATACTTGAGAAGAGTTCCTCCTCCTATTCAATTCCGGGGTCCCTATCATCCACATGCTTATGGTTCCCCTTATGGTCCTACACATCAGAATTTCTCATTCAGGATGCTTGCTGTGGCCACCAACCAACTAAAGGCATCAATACCCGAGAAGAAGATCAACAAGGAACATTTTGATGACTTAGGAATGCCTGTGGGTGAGTTCTTCGACATTTTGGTGGGAAAGAATTTGATCGAGCCGCTCGAGAACTACAAGCCTATTAACCCAAAGGAAGACTTAGATACATCCAAGTTTTGCAGATACCACAAGTACGCTGGGCATACCACTGACAAATGTGTGCAACTGAAACGCTCAATTCAAAGATTGATCAACCAAGGGAAGACCCAAGGCCTCATTGATGAAGGAACCCTCGCCCTCCAAGGGAAGATTTAGATTCATTCAGTCTTGTAGGTTCTAGTGCGTCTTTTACGTCCATTTTGGGCATTGGCATGAAATGTCCACTTTAGATTAGTTACTTCAATAATAAAAAAGGTCTTTCTTTCTTTTCTCTCTAGACTTGAGACATAATCTCGCATTACTTTCAAGAAGATTGTTTTATTTATAATTATCAATTGGTTGCTAATCTCACTGATAAACTCACCGGCTAATAAAGTAAACAATGAATGAATGCTTTGATTGGAGTAAACAACTCACCGTTCCTTCTTCACACACACCATCCCTATACACCCTTCTCTTATACACTCTCTCCATACTCCACCATATACTTTTCATACACTCCTTGTACATACCCGTTATACCTTCTCAAACATACACTTCCCCAAATACACTCTCCCCCGCTTGACCTCCTTTCCATATGATCAAGACAAGCACAAAGACCGTTGTTGCTCATCATCAGAAAATAGCTGCTCACGCCACTGCAATTTAAAGAAGATGCAAGGAGTTGTTCCTATCCTTCACAAGTGCTGCATGAATATCAACTTGGGGCTCACCAACCCCCCAATCTCGCGTCTCCTCTCATTTTCCATTCGATCGATAAGCTTTCATTGAATATGCTCACATATCTTTCTTATGGTCCGAATATATTCTGCCTTACTTAATAAGTCGGTTAATTAAGTTTGCATACTCTTTTGAGAATGCTATCCAGTAGCGATTGAAGCTTAAACCTCTCACCATAGGAAGCCATAACCTTATCCTCACTAAATAATACCCTTTCATTTCAAGATCGACAAGTTTTGAGACCCTAAGAAAGAAACTCATACAAGGGGCTCCCTCGAAGGGACCACCTCCAAACCCATGAGGGAAAAGGTAAAACCATCCTAAGGCATACGCTAGGGGCTATCGCGAGCAAACAAATCCGAAGGCTTTTCGAGAAGATGGTGTTAAAAAAAAAAAAAAAAAAAAAAAAAAAAAAACCTCCATCACTCCGAAGCGAACCTCCCATCTCAAAAGTTGTGAAAATGAGACGTCGAGTGAAGATCCTATCGTGATCAAGTTACCTGCTGAAATCACAACAAACTCGCGAGAAGAAGCAACAAAAATTCCCTCTTGGACAAATCCCGTAAACCAATTCCAAAGTCCATCCTCTCACTTTTAGAGGATTCCATCACCACCCTTGACCTTATCAAAATCAAAGTTAACCTCACTCTTAGAGGTTCTGAAGAAGCGACAACAAGAAAATCCCTTCACCTTAGAGATCCCAAACACATCCCGCAAACCAACATCTCAGAAAAGGCCCAGCCGACCTCTCACTTTAAGAGGTCGTGTTAAGCATCACCCAATGGTCGATCGCAATCCAAAGCCCAGCTACAACCGCTACCGGATGGCATTCTCAAAAGATTATTTAAAAGAAATGCATATTCAGATTTTTGAGTCACTTGTTATCCTACGTGAGCATATTACATATTCTCTCAAAAGTTTGGGAACTTGTCCTATTCTTGAAATTCGTTCATTCGACTCCTCAAACACTGTCTGCAAAAGTCTCACTGGGGCTTCGCATCCGTGCCTCTCAGCGGCACTCCGGTAAAAGCAAGGAGACACGCGCCAGGGACTACTCCCCTCGGCTTGCGAGAACAAAGGAACAAAGAATCTTCACTTGAAGGAAAAATCTTTGGGTTATAATCAGTCAATTCCCACCTTTTCTTCCACCCCAATCTTTTTTCTATTTTTCATTCTTTCCCATGAAGGAGATCAATGCAACAGCAGCCCGCACCACAATTACCACCGAACAGAGCAGCAAGCAACAACGGAACATCCTACTCCTTCTAAAGACAAGCCAGATTTCACCTTCAAATCAAAACATTCATTTGTTTACCTATATAATTGGAATTTGATAAACCAATCAGTGAGGTCCATTCACGAGCAATCAAGATATAATTCTGAATAAAATAATTCTTCAAATGTCTCGACAAGTCTTCTTTTTCTACATCATAGGAAAATAGAGCCAAACACTGTCTTTCTGTCTGCAGGGGCTTCCATACACTTTTCCACACCTTGTGATGCTTATACTCTCCCAAAAGAGTCAAACCCAAAAGCGAAAGTGTCATACACGAACTCGGGATCCATTCCCACCTTCGAAAAAATGCGCCCCTGCACATATACATTTCCGAGTCTTGTCCAGCGACTGATTGACCATTGTTCGAAACAAGGGGTCGCCCCCGTGGCCGCAAGATGACTCTGTCTGCAAATAGGGATGCATTGAATCTCTCCAAGCTGGGGCTTTTGTTAAGCCATTCTCTTCAGGTTTGCTCTGCATCATCAACTGGGGCTCCGCCATTCCCTTCAGGTTTGCTCTGCATCATCAACTGGGGCTTCGCCATTCATCATCAACTGGGACTTCGCCAAGGTCACTTCATCAAACATTGGGGCTCCCCTCAACAAAAATGGGTCGACTATGTGCTCTAACAAAAATCGGAGCTCCAATGAAATCATATCTAGCATGAAGGGCATCCCTTGTCATCAAGATCAGCATGTGGCAAACTCTTTGAGTTAGTTAGAAACATGATTAATCATAAGGCCTCTTTATCAAATAAACATGCTTTCAAAATACTGTCCTCCTTGGTACCTTGTTTACAAAAATCACTCTTTGGTCTCCACAAATTTTCAAACTCTTCAAATCTATCAAAAACGTATCTCTGTGACTCTCAAGATTACTCGGCCCTTATCTCTGGACATCAAACTTACCTAATCCCACCTTCTATCATCGACACTTACTCGGCCTCGCCTAGTTTAAACCAATAACCTTTCCGCTCAAACTGCCTTGTTTAGACTTACCGCAAATGTAAAACCCTAGCCTCAAACCTAGGTGACAAATACCTCTCTAAACCCTAGCCTCAAGCCTAGGTGACAAATACCCTTCTAAACCCTAGCCTCAAGCCTAGGTGACAAATATCTTTCTAAACCCTAGCCTCAAGCCTAGGTGACAAATACCTCTCTAAACCCTAGCCTCATGTCTAGGTGACAAATACCTCTCTAAACCCTAGCCTTAAGCCTAGATGACAAATGCCTCTCTAAAACCCTAGCCTTAAGCCTAGGAGACAAGACTCCTCTCTAAGCCTTAGCAATGATTATCCCAATCTTTTAATCGCTTGGTTCTTCGGCTCGGGAAGCCATAATAATCCCAATCAATTCACACAACTATTCTTCATCGCAAACAAGAGCCTAAGTCCTTTGGCAGCTACAGTTTCTCGCATTTTAGAGGTCTATCCTCCATTTCAAGGGTCCGTCCCGCATCTTCAAAGGGTCCGTCCCGCATTTCAGAGGTCTATCCTCCATTTCAAGGGCCCGTCCCGCATCTTCAAAGGGTCCGTCCCGCATTTCAGAGGTCTATCCTCCATTTCAAGGGTCCGTCCCGCATCTTCAAAGGGTCCGTCCCGCATTTCAGAGGTCTATCCTCCATTTCAAGGGTCCGTCCCGCATCTTCAAAGGGTCCGTCCCGTACTTTCAAAGGGTCCGTCCCGCATCTTCAAAGGGTCCGTCCCGTACTTTCAAAGGGTCCGTCCCGTACTTTCAAAGGGTCCGTCCCGTACTTTCAAAGGGTCCGTCCCGTACTTTCAAAGGGTCCGTCCCACATCTTCAAAGGGTCCCGCATCTTCAAAGGGTCCGTCCCGTACTTTCAAAGGGTCCGTCCCGCATCTTCAAAGGGTCCGTCCCGTACTTTCAAAGGGTCTGTCCCGTACTTTCAAAGGGTCCGTCCCACATCTTCAAAGGGTCCCGCATCTTCAAAGGGTCCGTCCCGTACTTTCAAAGGGTCCATCCCGCATCTTCAAAGGGTCCGTCCCGTACTTTTAAAGGGTCCGTCCCGTACTTTCAAAGGGTCCGTCCCGCATCTTCAAAGGGTCCCGCATCTTCAAAGGGTCCGTCCCGCATTTCAGAGGTCTATCCTCCATTTCAGAGGTCTATCCTCCATTTCAAAGGGTCCGTCCCGCATCTTCAAAGGGTCCGTCCCGTACTTTCAAAGGGTCCGTCCCGTACTTTCAAAGGGTCCGTCCCGCATCTTCAAAGGGTCCGTCCCGCATTTCAGAGGTCTATCCTCCATTTCAGAGGTCTATCCTCCATTTCAAAAGGTCTTCCCCATACACTTTCTCTCAGTACGCGAATCAAGACTAAACTTGGTTTATTTGCACAACACACGGAGAAATCAAGACTACACTTGATTTGTTCCATCACACACAATTTTCAAGGGGAAAATCAAGACTATACTTGAATTTCCTTTCCACAACATATCTTCACACGGAGAAATCAAGACTACACTTGATTTGTTCCATCACACACAATTTTCAAGAGGAAAATCAAGACTATACTTGAATTTCCTTTCCACACATTATCTCACAACATATCTTCACACGGAGAAATCAAGACTACACTTGATTTGTTCCATCACACACAATTTTCAAGGGGAAAATCAAGACTATACTTGAGTTTCCTTTCCACACACAACATATTTTCCCACGGAGAAGGCAAGACTATACTTGATTTTCCTTTCCGTACATCTCTCAATATTATTCGAATCGCCCTTAGATTCGATCCCCAAAGCCTTGCCACAAATCGCATCTTTGGCTTGAGACGCTGCACGTCCGCCACTCTCGGGCACTAAACGCCCACGTTTTCGAACTACGACTTGGCTTGATTCCTCTTGGGATACGTAGGTAGCCCGACGTGGGTCCAGCCACTTGACCTACCTGGTCATCCTTTTGCAACCCAGCTCAAGTCCAAAAACCTCACATCCACAAGGTCACTTTCCTTACCTCCTGAAATCCCTTTTTTCAGGACGGATCCTATTCTCTTATCGTCACCCTACTTGTCTTACAAGAAGCGTCGCCGAGGGGCTACTGTTAGTACCCGGTCCGAAAAAAGTGTTTTAATGAGTACAGGGACTGAAGCGCAATTCGGGAAAATTCGGGACTAAATTGGCATTTGGAAGCTTTTTGGACCAAATTGGAATTTATGGAAAATTCAGGGACTAAACGGGAAATATGGAAATTTTGGACGAATTTGATATATAAAAATTCCTGGGATTAAATGAAAAATAAAATCCTAAAGAGCGAAGTGCAAAAGAAGTCATTATAGTGGCCAAAATGCAACGAGAAAATCGCGAGATGAAACGGATAAGAAATGGCACAAAATCATTTTCATGTGGCCAAGGTTTAGGAAGTGGCCGAGCTTTTCTAGGCCATTTTTCACAAGGAGGGCCGGCCAAGGAGAAAGCATTTGGGGCCAAGATGAAGGCCAGTTGCCGGCTGATTGGGCCAAAGCATGATTGGGCCAAATTTGTGCCGATCGACCCTAAGCCCAAACTTGGCCGATCGACCATTTATCAGCCGCCGCCAGAACCTAATTTCTAGTGCCGATCGGACCTTATTTTTAGGGCCGATCGACCCTTTATTTTTGTGCCGATCGAACCTTAATATTAGGGCCGATCGACCCTTTATTTCGGTCCAGCCCAATTACCGAAACACTATAAATAGAGGTGCCCGGCTCCCATTCTAAACACACAATTCACTCGGGAGAAGCGAGATTACACTTGCTTTACCCACAGTTTTTCTTACTCTCTTCGAATCGCCCTAGATTCGACCTCAAAGTCTTGCTACAATTGGTAAGACTCTTTTTAATATTTTTGTTCTTTATTATTATTGTCTTTATTATTATTATTGTTTGCATGCTTAGTATATTTTAATTACTTTATTTCTTGCTTATGTCATATATGCTAGATTTAGGGTTGTTTTAATATATTTAAATATGTAATAGCCGAGGATGATCTAAGGTTTCGCCCTAAGAAACCCAATGGATCTAGGAACTATTTATTTCCTTCCACCTTAGTTATAATTATCCCATGATCAACAATCCCCCAAGGATGAACGTTGATTAGTGCACCTTCCGAGGGCCTAACTCAAAGGTTCTAGGGTGTGATCATCAATTAATTCTTTCTCTCCCCTCCTCCTTATGCATGATCCCGTTTCTTCTATCTATTCCTGTAAACACCGCACACAACCAACACCCCACATGCTAGAAAGACCGATCCGTCGGGCAATAGGAGTGATAGCGTTTCTTCTTCTGTTGTAACTTGACCCCCGAACCCAATTAACTGTTTAGCCTTTTTTCAAAGCTTTGGGCTATATCAAAGTGGCGTGGCGACTCTCAAAATTAAACTAATATTTTAATATGGTTTAAATCGAGTATCACTAAATGAATATCCTATTTCGATCCGACTTTATATAATTAATTATTTCAAACCTCCGAATGCGCGTTGCATCGGGACGGGGTATTCACAGGTTCGTCGATCGTTTCTTTTTTTATTTTGATCTCACAGCAATAAGCGGGTGTTTCCCGTCTGGCTATTCTGAGGGGTTTTACTGATTTCCCATCGGGAATTTCGACAAGAGAGGCGAGGGTTGTCAGGGCGTCTGCGAAGCGGTTCCTGTCTCTTGGCAAATAGTGTAAAGAGATGTCCTTGAACTGAGCAATTAGCTCCTCCATGTACGCGTGGTACTTCTGGAGGCTAGAATCTACCGTTTTCCATTTGTTAGACACTTGATTGATGATCAATGTTGAGTCTCCGTATACATCCAGTTATGAGATGTTGCGCTTGAGGGCGGCTTCCAGATCGGCTGCACACGCTTCATATTCTGCTACATTGTTGGTTGTTTCAAAATTTAGCTTGATGGCTATGGGAGTGTGCTCGTCCTTGGGATCGACAAGGAGCATTCGAATACCATTCCCCTTCTTGTTGGCTGCCCCATCGAAGAAGAGTTGCCAGCGGTTTGCGCTGTCGAGTGAAAAGATTCCGTCGTCCGGAAATTGCGGATCAAGTCCCTTGGGTTCACTGCTTGGGAAGTCGGCCAGTTGATCTGCCATTACTCTGCCCTTCGTTGATTTTTTGACCATGTACTTGATGTCGAACTCAGGGAGGAAGAATGACCACTTGGCTAGTCGCATTGACAGGGATGGCTTGTCAAAGAGATATCAGACGGGGTCCATTTTGGAGACCAGGAGCACTGAATATGACTGCATGTAGTGTTTCAGTTTCCCGACTACCCATACCAAGGCGGTACAAGTTTTCTCTAACGCTGAATAGCTGAGTTCACTTCCATGAAGCTTTCGGCTTACGAAGTAGATTGCATGCTTGTAAGTACCCCAATCTGGATCACCCCCTTTCAAGCACACGGGAAGCACCGCAGACTCATCAACGCAGTCTCGAAGACCTCTGGCACTCAAAACCCTCACAAAACCCTCCTTCAAACCAAGGGAGGAGCCTTTCTGGGATAAAAAGGGACAAAAGGACCTTTTGGGAATTTTCAGGAAATTGGAAAAGCATAAATGGTCTGTATGGACCTCTTTGTTTTCATAATTACTGAATCCCCTTAAAGTCCACAATATTCCCTCAAATCCCGGAGAAAATGATTACCCTCATGCTTAGTTGGTCCGTACGGACCTCTTTGCATGTCAAGATGGTCCGTACGGACCTTATTGCTCAGGGGACATCATAATTCCAGAATATTCACCATCATCACATATTCCCTCAAATCGAGGAAAACCAAAATTCTGGATAACCAAGAAGGTCCGTACGGACCTTGTTGCACGAAAATTTTTACTATAAATAGAGGGCTCCCCCTCCTCATTTTCACACTCCTCCCACTTCTATCTTCCTCCCTAAGCCTTCAGGCTTCCCCTCTAAGTCCTCTCGAGGCACTCCCGGCCCCTTTCGGATCCTTCCGAGGCCTTTCGAGCTCCCTTGTGGTGCTCCGAAGCCTCTCCGAGCACTCCCGTGACGCTCCCGCGCTGCCCCGAGGCACTCTCGAGGTACTCTGAGGCCCCTCGTGGTACTCCGAGGCCTTGCCTGGTCTTTCCCGAGGCATCCCGGCTCTTTCCGAGTCAAACCGGTGATCCCAAACCACGCCGAAACTCTGCCCGAGTGACTCCTGCAACCCCAACGCACGCCGAACCTCTGCCCGAGTGATCCCTGCGATCCCCACGCACACCGAAACTCTGCCCGCATGCAGCCTACAACATCAACTCACGTCGAAACTCTGTCCGCAGACAACCGGCCCCTCCCGAAGCAATCCCGATCCGTACCGGAACGCTACTCCGACCTCAAACACTATTCCTCAGCGGAAGACAGACACGAATCAACATTGGTAAGGCTTCCTTCCTATACTATTTCAATACATTTCAATACGTAGTATACAATGTAGACTTCCGACACAGCATGCATTTTTAAAAGCACACACACACACACACACACAACATTTTAAAGGATATTAGGGGTATCCGAAAGACTCGTTTTACGAGGCGACTCGGGTGAGCTCTAATATTCTAATATTCTCTTCCCGATGAGTCATCTGACCTCCGAACTCAAAATCTCATCACACAAAAACAGTTTAAAATCATCTTTAAACTGATGCCCTTTTTCAATGTTTTGGGCTTAATAAAAACGGCGTGGCGACTCTACAAATGCGAAAACAAACGGCGAGACACCTCCAACTAATCGCTAAAGCGGAATAAAGCCAGATGCCGGGGCGCGAACGCGCTGCCTCTCGGATCCGGGCGAACATTCCCGAACAGCGACACGAATGCGAGATGCTTCGGGGCCCTCCGCGCGCGAGCCGGATCCCGGGTAATTTCAGTTGGCGACTCCGCTGGGGACTTTTTGTTTTAAAAACTTTTAAACAAAACAAAAGATTTTTAAAACAATGATGAGGGTCAAACTTTCATTTTACCCCTTCCTTTAACTGTTTTGTGTGTGTGCACGTGCTTCGTTTTTATTTTACAAAAAAAATAAAAATACAAAAAAATGCATCAATATACATCTGTGCATACATTTAAAATTCTTCAAAAAAAAAACTTCTGTTTTACTCAGAAAAAGAATTTTAGAGACCGCACACTACGCGCACTGCTGCCTCGGTTACACCGCACACTACTCACACTGCTGCCTCGGTTACACCGCACGCTACGCGCACTGCTGCCTCGGATACACTGCACACTACAACCCGGAGTGGTCTCAGTTGCAGTCCGTTAGGTCTTCCTAGGCCTCTTGGATGCGCACGGGATCATTCCAAACATCCCATCCTAGCCAAGCGTCAACCCTGCACGTTTGAGTCTTGAGTCACACTCTGTCCAGACTCGGTTGGTTTTTACCCAGTCCGTGTCATACAGCCTGGATACATATACCATGCCGGCCATTTTCTGGGTCGAAGCTCGGAACTCAAGATCCCTTGCGCAAGCAAAGCGATGAAAGGTCATGCTAAAATCTTGACCTGATCTTGATTTTCCGAAGCTACACCTGCATCGATGTTCCGTCCTGATATACATCCATGCTCACATGACACCATGTCATCACGCCTTTGATACGTCGCCCATGACAATATGACCCAGCCAACGCCTAACGTCACGCATCCCTTGCGCAAGCAAGGTAAAGAGAGGTCATGCCGAACTTCACTCGATCTTGACTCAGTGGCCGGCTCGGTTCACTATTCACATGGCTAATGCATCAAAACGAACATGACAGGCTTGGTCCTTAGGTTCAATTTTTCTTTTAGGCCGGTGGAAATCGCTTGCACTATAGGACCCTCGCCCGGGGCTGTCCACCCTGGGATGTCGAAATACAGGTGCAAAACGAGGGGCTTATAGCCGCACAGATGGTCTCCACTGACCCAAGATCTAGCATAGTTGCGAAAAAGAAGAGCAATCTTTTCCAACCTACCTAGGACTCTGAGAAAACATGTTTTAAGTAAATTAAAACAACAAAAAAAAGAAAATAAATGAAACGGAAACCGCATGCCACGTGAGCTTTCCCCCTTTTATCCCGAGAGGCCATTCCTGTGTCTAAACCTTGCCCGTCACCCCCTCAGGCGAACCGAGAGTGGTTGAGAATACCCGGGAGCCGCCTTTTCAGTATCGAGGTCACAAGGTCCGATAGCCCTTCCAGTTCAACGGTCTGCACCGTCCGCTACTCTCCCATGACGGGATCAACAGATAACAGTGAGGGAAACGGAACCCCGCCACTAAGGAACCTCCAGACAATGGAGGAGGTGCTTTGCGAGCCTTCGAAACCATTAAGAAGCGCCAAGAGGAACAAGAAGCTCCGGATCGTAGACACCTTGCGTCTCCGAGGAACAAGCGCTTCCCCAACCCGACGGAACCTTTGTTCTCATAGAGGACGAAGACATACCGGCTCCCGGTTTCTCAAAGCTATCGGCAAGTTCCGCCTCCGCCAAGCTACGAGATCCCAAAGAACGCAAAGCGGCTCTCGCTCAAAGCTCCCCTCAGCGTCGGGCCAAGCGCCTTCAACATGCCCGCCAAAGATAGCCGGGTTTCCGCCCGCACATCAAGCTCGGCACCAACAGCACACATACGTGCTCGCTCCGTCGTAACCCAATGCATCTCGGTATCCCCAGGATTCAATCCTTTGCCTCTATACGAGCCTCGCAACCACAATCAAAAGTCCCCATGCTTACTGTGTACAGTGCATCCCGAGCGGATATCCCGACATCTCAAGCTTGCCACCCGCCAGTCCGCCAATTGGGGCTAACGAATCATTTCCCCAGCTTCCCAAACACAACCCTTAGCGGACCTCGGTAATCACGCCCTCAACTTCAACACTCCCTGTGGTATGGGTTGGTATACACTCAACTACCTCCCCAAGACTCCCGAATGGCGATCCCATCAGCCAATCCACCCCATCTTCGGTTTCCGTCCCCGAAAACGGTAACCCACCTCGCATACCGATCCTCACATGGTTTGGCTGATCGAACAAATGAAAGACATGCAAGGCAAGCTAGCTAGTTCTCGGAAGGACTCCCTCCCCGCCTACCGATACGAACAAAGTGGTCCCTCTCTCCTCCGAAGTTCGGGATGCCTGAAATGGAAAGTTTGACGGGACAGTAATGCCCAAAACCCACATCGACACCTACGTCCCGGGTATGAGAGCCAAAGGGGCAACCCTCAACAGATGGCATCACTTTCAGCATTCCCTCAAATCCACAAAGCACTAAGGTGGTTCCTCAATGTGAAGGCGTAAAACCGCTCCACGTGGGATCGATCGTTGAAATCTTCCCGGAGAAGTACTGCGCCAACCTTGAATGGGAGACAAACCGCCATGACTCCGCAAGCCACCGAACAAAAGGATGACGAACCGGGCGAGTTCTACAAAAGATGGAACCGGAAGCTAAGCGAGATAATGGATCCACTTTCCAAAGAAGAGCAGATGGACATCTTCCATTCCCGCCTCAAGCCATCTTTGAGGACCTTGATCGCCCACCATTTCTATCCGGATCTCCGTGCTACGGTCAACGCCGGACTAAGTTTGAAAAGACTCGAGTCTTCAAAAGGCAACAAAGAACCCCGCCTCATCTTACCGCTATCGAACAAACCTGGCAACTTCAACTCCTGCCCCAACCAAAGGAAAAGAAGCAAATGAACAAGACACTACATTCGTAACGGAGCTCAAGTAAACCGCGATCAAGCAGCCCCAAAGAATAACAATCCCCTCGCTTCCCACAGCCCAAAGATTTAGACAACCTTGAAATGCCCTTGGGTCAAGTATTTGAAGCTTTGGTGAAACGAAATCTTCTCAAACCACTCGAGAATTTCCAACCAAAGACTCCCAAACCCAACATGGATATGAGCAAGCACTGCGCCTTCCACAACTACCCCGGCCACACCACCGACAATTGCTTCGTGCTCAAGCAGGTGGTCCAGGGGCTCATTGAGGATGGAAAATTGGAACGCCCTCGTGGTCCCAATACCATCGGAAATCCATTCCCCCGGAACGACAGGGTAAACTCAATAGCCTTTGACGAAACTCCAACCGAGAGCAGACCCCCTGCAACTTCCGAAACCGTCAACATGCTGTCCCGTTATGACCGGGAGCGTGAAACCAGAGTCAAAAGGTCTCGTGACCGGGAATTCAGACAAGAACGCCCAAGGGCAACTGTCTCCCTACGATCTTTGCCCCAACCAAGGCATACAAATGGATGGATCGAACGTTCCCCAGAAGAGACTGAGTCAAACGGTAGCACGGGAAGCGGTTTAGCCTTCACAGACGATGACTTGCCGATATGTGAGAATCGGCACAACGAGGCCCTCCTCATCCTCATAAAAATAGAGATGTTCTTCCTCCCGAACGTCTTGATTGATAACGGCTCCGCAGTCAACATCATCGCTTTGAGCACACTGAAACGACTCCGCATCGACCGCTCCCTGATAAGGCCTTCACCGCGGGTAA
Organism: Adenophora triphylla var. japonica; assembly: GCA_022495995.1. Classification (NCBI taxonomy): domain Eukaryota; kingdom Viridiplantae; phylum Streptophyta; class Magnoliopsida; order Asterales; family Campanulaceae; genus Adenophora; species Adenophora triphylla. Next base: position 529,128 of record JAFEMH010000604.1, read on the forward strand.
TCCGAGCCTACGATTCCACTGCACGACCAATCGTAGGAGTCATCAATCTGAGGATCCAATTCGATGCACAACTGGAGTCGGTAGAGTTCCAAGTCGTGGAAATCAAACCAACCTTCTTTGCCATGCTGCGACGACCTTGGATACATCAGATGAAAGCGGTATCATCTACTCTTCACCAATGCGTGAAATTCATCAATGCCAATGGAGTGATCGAAGTGATCCGCGGAAGCAAGCAGTGCAATGGCAAGTGCTTGGCCAGCAAGCTATGACCCAGAAGAATGTCCCGACACGACCGAATACTCTTCCCCAGATGATTCTCCTACCCTGTCCCGCTATGAAGTGGATCCTTACATCCACGCTCTAAGCCGCGACGAGCTGGAAATCGAAGAGCTCATGGGTCAGGATGACAACTCTGATATATGCGACTGTGAAGAATGCTTAAGAGAGGATCAAGAGATGGATGCCCTAATGGAGATTGATCGAGGAGTAGACCCTTAATTTGCCGAAAAACCTCTTGCAAACTGGCTCATCACCGATCCCCCGGTACAAGACAACCCTCTAGCCGACACTCTCGGATCTTACGGGGACAGCCATCACAGCTTAGTTCAATTCAACATTCCGGTGTCCGATCTGGATGAACAGTGGCGCAACCTCCTCCAAGGCTTAATCAGGGAAGGAGATATAGCATGCCCCCTCGAATCAGACATTGTGAATGTCGTCCAAGCAAAGATCCCAGATAGAGAGGCGGATTCTATGAAAGTGATCAACATCAGCAAGAATCAACTCCGACCGCCGAATGCTTCGCCCTCCTAGAAGTAGCCCTCAGCGACTTCTATCATCAAAAACCCCCAAGGACTGGTGGCAACACTAATGGAGGGACATCATCAGGGGAGCAACCAAAAACCTCCGCAATCTGGTTTGAAATCGAACCGCATGCAAGCTATTTTCCGGGACTCATGCCAAGGGAAGATTGGCCACCTGAACCAGCACCACTCCCTCTAGAGATACATCCATCCGAGAGTAATGAAGCCTAGTCCAATCCCTCGTCGCCTATAGTCTAGCTTCGAGTCTTGTTGTCTGTGTATTCACATCTTTTGAGTCTGTTGACGGCTTTACGCCCAACGATTGTGAGTCTTTGATCAACAATGTACAGTCTTCACGCTTTCAATAAAAGGTCCGACCTTTCTAAAAAATCATTTCATTGCATCTTTAACAAATGATGATGTTAACTAATCAAAACAATTAATAACAATTCATCTATACAAAAGGCAAACACATTAATTAAATAAATGCATCAAGCAAACATTTAAGCATGTTGCCAAACGAGAGAAAAATCGGGCCCAAGCTGCCGAGAAGGTTTTAATCACAACGATTTGCAAGATTGCTGATGAGCCAAAGAGACGCAAGTCCGACGCCATTTCCAGCACAGACCAGATCTTCCAATACCTCAAGAACGGGGAAACTACCTTCATGAACAAGGAAGACCCACACACAGAAGGGGTCAAAACCAAGAGCATCATGGCCCTAAAACGCCTCGCCTCTCACTTCGTCATCCTCGGGGACATGCTATACAAGAAACGCTACCACGGACCACTCCTACGCTGCATCAGCCAGGAAGAAGCAAACAAGTTCATGAACGAAGTCCACAATGGGGCATGCGGTCCCCACATGAACGCCAGAGCCCTGATGCAAATCATTCTCAGGATGGGCTACTAATGGATCTCCATGAAGGCAGATTGCATCCACTTTGTCCGAAGCTGTGACAAGTGTCAACAATTCTCCAACCTCAATCATCTACCTCCCCACGATCTCTACTGCATGACTACACCCTGGCCATTTGCCACTTGGGGAATTGACGTCATCGGGAAAATTTCTCCGCCAGGCAGCAACGGTCACGAGTTCATCTTAGTAGCCATCGACTACTTCACCAAATGGGTCGAAGCTAAGTCCTACAAGGTATTCACCTCCAAGAAGGTCGCGCATTTCCTCAAGGAAAACATCATCTGCCAATACGGCATCCCAAATGAGGTCATATCAGTCAATGGTTCACACTACGAAGGGGAATTCGACAGACTGCTGGCTGAATTCAAGATCACACGCCACAAATCTTCTCCCTACCGGCCACAAACAAACGGCGCCGTGGAAGCAGCAAACAAAACCCTCGAACGGATCATCCGAAAAATGACCACCCGAGGACGAGATTGGCCCGAGAAGCTGCACCTTTCACTTTGGGGCTACCGCACATCAGTCAGAACAGCCACGGGAGAAACCCCATTCGCCCTGACATACGGTATGGAAGCAGTCCTTCCCATTGAGCTAGAAATTCCCTCACTCCGAGTGCTGCTGGAAAATGACATCAACGAAGTCGAATGGCTCCAAAGCCGACATGACGAATTGGCTCTGCTAGACGAGCGACGACTAAAGGCCATGGAACACGTCCGAGCCTATCAAAGCAGGATGGCTAGAGCCTTCGACAAGAAAGTCAAGTCCCGAGACATCAGGGAAGGCGACCTTGTATTCAAATAAAAGCCTCCCACTCGAACCAACCCACTGGGAAAATGGGAACCCACATGGATCGGCCCTTTCGTGATTCAAAAGATCTTCTCCGAAGGTGCCATGAAGCTGACAGACCTAGACGGCAATCCCTTCATGAATCCAGTCAACGGAAGCAAACTTCGCAGATACTTCGCCTGAAAAAGAACAACTGTGCATCTCTTGGCACTCCATGTAGTGTCGAACTACGCAGACCTGAGCCCTCTAGTCCGGGGGAACGTAGGCAACCTTAATTGGTCCGGTCTAAAAATACACAAAAAAGTCAAAAGTTTAAATGTCAATCAAGACCTCCATCAAGCTACGCACTTTTCAAGAACACGCCCCAACAGTCACCTTGACCAAGTCAAACGACGGCGGCTACATCAAAGGACATCCGAGGTCACTCAGCATCAAACGACTGACTCATGTCTGCTTCTAAGCCAGGGGCTTGTCTTCGCCCTCACGCGCTTCAAAAAAAAAAACAAAAAAAAGAGCTCGAGCAAGGGCTCACAAAAAAAAAAACAACAAAAACAAAAGAAGCTCAAACAGAAGCTACAAAAAACCAGGTCAAGATACCCGACACCAACAAGAGGCAAGGAAGCTACGGAAATGACCATCAAACGACTTGTCAGGGGATCATTCAACCACTCAGCCAAGCACAAAGCCCAAGCAAAAGGGATTGCCGTCAGGGCTCGGGCCGCTTCAGTCCGCAAATGCAACGGAAAAGTTCAAGGACGCCGACAAGGTGCACAAAAGAAACAAAGGCAAACAAGGGATCTTGCGTCTCGACAAAGCTTTAAAAGTAATTCACAAATCACTAACGGTTACAACATTTCTTGATGAGTTCAAGCACGGTCTACTCTCAAGTTCACAACATGCTAAAAGACAGCTTAATACATTTAACAAATAATGTGTTTGCAATGCAATGAATGGATACCTAGGAGGTCATTCCGCGCCGTCTGCGCTTGTCCCCTCGCCATTCTTTCCTTTCTTCCCTCGTCCCCGGCGAGTCTTCTTTCGCTCCACGTGAACCAACTCTGCGTCTCTCTGTCCGAGATCAGGGGTCCTCCCCGTAGAGTCAAACAATCCAGCAGCTCTCAGGGATTCATTCGCCCGTGCTTCGGCTCGGATCTCCTCCCTGCGAGTCTGCAAAAGAGGACCTCTCCCCGTCAGTCGGTCAACTCTAGTCTCGTAGTCAAACAAAGTGTCTCCCGTCACATCCAAAGGGTCGGACTGTGCTTCGGCACTCCTAAGGCAATAGCTACTACGATAACCGGGTCCTGTAATCGCTACACGCCTCGCTCTCCAAAGCTACTTTGGATCGCCCAACACGCCGCTCATACCAAAGCCGTGTACCGAGTCGTCAATACGACACTCCCCGACGTCTAAGGAGTACCACAGAGGGAAAGCGGAATACTTCCATACCCTCGTAAAATATAAGAAGGCACCTGAGCCGCCATACAAAGAGGAGCTATCTCCGTAGTAGCAAGGTCATCCCAGCCCAACAAAGGCTCCCGCTTCATCCCAAACCGCCGGGAAACAAGCGACGGAATATAGAAGGAGGACCAAGACAAACCTGGAACTCGACGACATAGGACCCTTCCCGAAAGACCCTCCTAGTCTTAATCCTCCAAAGGCGGAACCCACCAAATGATCTCGATGCGTACCAAGCCGTGCCATCCATCTCTCCCAGCGGATCGATCCATATCCAACACAAGAGGTCGCTGAGCAAATGACCACGGGCTAAACGACGTCGGAGCCTCGGGCATGGCCTGAAGTCTCTCTCGCAGCCCACAAGGTGAGCAAAGCGGGGCTTCCCTCTCATGAAACGATCCCCGGTCGCCGCGACGGTCGATACCATGAAGAGTCTCCCCCAGCACCAACGGGACAATATCCTCTCCAGCTCTGCAGTGCCAAACCACATCTAGCAAAGCGCCATCGCAAATGCCAAGGGAGCTGACCATGAAAAGCGTCGCCATCACGCACAAGGCAAATGCGTCCCACGAGACATCACTCTCATCATCAGCCATGAACTGCTCCGGCAGCTCAGAAATGTCGATATGACCCGAATCAAGGATCATGCCCTGCACTTCTTCCAACGAAGTACGAAGAAAGCCTGCAAGCTTCACGCTCACCGCAGCACCACCAATCAAAGGAAGCGAGATGGCCTCCACCTCCGGTCCTCCAATCAAAGCCCGAAAATCCTCAAAAGTGGGCACCATTTCATTGTAGGAGAAACAATACACATGCCTCCTAACATCCCAGAACTTCGCGGCAGCCCGCAACAAATCCCAATCAGGAACCAACTCCTTAAAAGTCCAAATCGAGCAAAGACGAAACCTTACCTCGAAAACCTGTCTCTGATGCCTCATACGGCGCCGCATCCACATTTTCAGCTGCTCAAGGAAGTGTGCTTGCTTCTCCTGCGAAAGCCTTGGCAAAATTCTAGGGACGTACGAAGAATCCATGACAAAAATGGAGGTTCCTAGAGAAAATGGGGAAGAAAGCTCGAAAATGGCTGAAAATGGGGAAATGGGGAAGGACCAGACACTGGGAAGCATTTATTTCCTTCCCAAAAGCAAGACTGGTCCGTATGGACCTCTTTGCATGCTAAGTATGTCCGTACGGACCTCCTTGCAATCATGACCCATTTCCCCAGCAAACAGTACAACAACCACTATTCTCAGCAGGACCTTGCTCCAAACTGCCCAAACACTGGCCAAAGCCATTTCCGGCAAACATACACTACCCGCAAACGCACTCTCAGCTCACGTGGCATGCAAAAAAAAAATAATAATAATAGCAACAATTTCTAGGACAAATCCCGGGAATCACAAAAATGACATTACATCTTAAAATAAAATGTTGTTTGCTGTGCAAATACGAGTGTTTTATTACAGGTACACAAAATGTCTGTTGCTAAACAAAAAAAAAAGAGAGAAGATGTGGAAAGAGGGAAAGCAAATGAATACTAATCAGACTTCTCAGCATCATCATCCTCGCCAAGGTCCTCCAGAGAGATGTCGGGCATCCCGGTGAACTCGCCCGTCATATCCTCGTCATCAGAGTACCGAGCCCCCTCCGGAGGCTGGTACTCAAAGTACTCAGAAGGATCAAATCCGGCGAAAGGATCAAAGAAAGAAGGCTCTGAGGATCCCTCACCCTGTGCGTCCTGCGGAGGGAAGAACTGATAAAAGGGCTGCTGCCTCGGAGCTCCCGAAGACGTCCCGGCATCCATGCTATGCCGCCCCCTCGAAGGTCCCTCCTGCTGTGGCTCCGGCTCGGCTCTCGGTGGAGGAACGTCTATAGAATGCCTCGAAGGCATCGGCTGGTACGCCGGCACGCGTCGGGAAGACCGGCAAGACAGCTTCGACGCCATCTTCTTCGCAAACGACCTCATCGCCACATAACGGCGAGTCAACATATCATAAGCTCTCCCCGGGACCTGCACAAGCAAGCAGCCAAAGAAACGCTCAAAGAATACGCTTATACTCAACAACAAAAAGAGAAAAATACGTAAAAGATGCCAAGATGGAAAAGAGTAAGCACACTCACCGATCTGTCGGGATCCACTCGGTATGCGGCGGGCACTGCTCGGGAGCGGAGTACGAGACACCCTCCTCCTCGATCCATCCCCACGGACATACGTGAAATCCGGCCCCGGCATCGGAACCTCTGGGGGAACCTGTGGGCCAGCCTCTCTCTCCCTCGCCAATACCTGCGGCGTCCTCAACTTCCTCCTCACGAAGGCCCCATACTCCTCTCCATACAAAATAAACTCCTCGGCACCCACACCGCCAAGGTACCTCTCAAAGTCCAACACATCCATATCCCGGGAATCAAGCATCCCAAAAGGAGGGTCCTCTGAGCCACGGGAAGCACACCGGGCCATGCCGCGAAGACCCGCTCCCGGATACATGACATCACAAGTCAAGCCCCGCAAGCATCATCCGCTGCGCTGTCACCTCAGAGCCCTCAACTCATCGGCCTCATACCGAGCCCTCGGGAACAAAACAAACCCCTCCGGGCTACCTCTCTCCGTACGCTCCTGCACATCCCCGTAGGCGATGGTGAGCTTCCCTCTGCTGGTCCTCCTCTTCCTCGCCGTACGAGCCCGGCCCAACATAGCAGATACGCCTGCAAAGCCCCTGTGATCTCTATCCCACGGGAAGCACCGAAAAATCTCATAGAACCACACCTCGCGACAAAAGCAAAAAAGGGCTCGGTGCAAAAGAAGATGGAGAAACGACAAGTTGCTAAATCAAAACAAAGCAATAAACTCATACCTCCAGAGCAAAGTCAAAACAGCCAAAGAATCTGCCACACCCCGGCTAAACCGGTCCAAGGAGAAGTAGAGCTCGGCCAGGCCCGCCTCGCCCCAAGCAATGTCACAAACCCTCTCCAGATCAATCAAGCTCTCCAACAGAGCAAAAGGAGCCGCAGTCGCGTGGTTCGAGAACAAAGTCTCGGAAAGTGCAAACCACAAAAAGGAGCGCGACAGCTGCTCCGCCGTCACTTGGCCGGTACCCCGAACATAGGCCCCAATGCTGGACGTGATCCTCAGCTCCACATCACTATACAACATGCCCAGGCCCCTGCGAGGACGAGGCTCAAAGCCCAGCAGCTCGGTCAACACATCATCAGCTATCATATCTCTCCACCGCACTGGCCCTCCTTTGAAGGAAAGCCCGGTAATCGCAGCAAAGTCGGTAGGCGTCACCGTCACCTCTCCCCAGCTCAGATGGAAGGTGTGGGTGGTATCCCACCAATACTCAGAAAGGCCAAGGAAGACGCTCTTGTTCTTCCTCGTGTCAGAAACCCCGGCCAGGTCCTCTACGAACACACCCAAGCCAGAAGCGTAGACCAGCCTCCTGGGACTCGGCCTACCATCCACAGAAATATCAGGCATCCGCTGCCACAACTCAACAACAGCCTCGAGCGATCCCCGAGTCTTCATCCTCTTGGCCTTCCCAGCCATGAGCCCCTCATCCTGCAGGTAAACACAGCAAAGGTACGTCATTCGCAGTACTTAATGCAAAAGAAAATCAAAGCATACATATCCCGTCACAAAACACGGCACACATTGCACATACTTTTCACATATAACCCGTCGCAAAAAATGGCACATATTGCACATAATTTTCACATGCAATTTTCACATATAACCCGTCACGAAACACGGCACATATTACACATACTTTTTACATGCAACTCAAAACATGACATCCATTATGCGTAATTTTTTCCATGCAGTTCGTCACAAAACACGGCACACACTGTACAGATTTTCTCAACAGAGGGATCAAGCACTACACGACACATTTTCAAAATAAATCGTCACGAAACACGGCACATATTGCACATATTTTCCCCACAAAGTCCGTCACCCAAAAACATGGCACACACGACCACTTCTAAATGGTTCACACTACATAATTTCATGCCTCTTTACATTTTTAGCTTTTACTTGCTTCCTTGACCTACATATGGTCATCTTGGAGTCAATCTCCATAGATGATCATTTCAAATGGTCAACATTATTTACATTTCTTACAAATTCCCCTCCCCTTTGTCTAAGATGCTCATCTTGGAACATTTTCCTTGGATGAACATCATCTAGACACACAAAATGGGTCACACAAGATGTATAAGATACACTTGAGTATAGGTCTCAAGGTTGGTCTTCTTATGACCACCTTAGAAACCTTCCTCTAAAAGTTGATACATCTTGACCTAACTCCCTTATCAATTTACTTGTTATGTTTAAACCCCCATTCCCAAGCAAATGAAATGCTCACAAAGTCCTAACGTACCCCCGAGATGACTTGATTAAGTGGATTCATCACCTATGACCACTAATCCAAGTCTAGGGAAAGAGAGGACAAGCATGGATGCCAAAAATTCCCCTCCAGTTACAATTCCAGTTAAGTCCTGTAAATCCAGTTAACTTTCTGGAAATTATAGTGACTAAACTGGAAACTGTAAAAAATTTACAATGCATGTTAGCCCGCGCGAACAAGATTGTACTACAGTCTTGTCCACGCGGATGATACTGTCATTTGCAAACAGTCCCTCAGATTTCTGTTATTTTCAGTTTAATCACTGTTTTCAAACTGTTTTTCAGTTCAGTCCCTAAAGTCTCAATTATTTTCAGAAAACCCCTTTTAAAACACACACACAACAAAATTTTTCAAGTGAGGAAGACTCATCGTACGAGGCATTCCAGGTGAACACTAACGTTCTTCCCGTAATGTAACGTGACATCCGAACTCATTTTCTCTCATTTTGGGTATTTTTCAAAGTTTTGGCCCTTAAACTAAAAACGGCGTGGCGACTCCGAAAAATGATTTTTTTTTTCCAAAACAATTCCCAAAGAGATAAAAAAGGAAAAAACATCGCGGATGCACATCATCACACCTTGATATCTCTTAATCTAATATTCCTTTGGGATTTAGTCACATGTGATCAAGAGGGGGGCTCATCTTTAAGTCCAAGAATGAGACTCTTTAGTAAAGGACGAATCTTTGCCCATCGATCCTACATCTTGAGACGATAACGATTCGTAGGGACATTTTATGTTCGTCTCAAGTGATTATCGGAGATGTCGGGACTAAGATCCATCGATTTCTAAAGGGACAAAGATTGTGGCATTTTTATGGTGGAAACGATGTAAAGGTGGAGTCTTTACACCGATCCTCACCACGGAATGCTCCAAGAATCACGGGACTAGGGGGAAGGGGTATAAAGATTGGATCTTTATACTCATCCTATGTCTTTTGTTCCTTAGAAGGCTTTTTAGACAATCCTCGGAGAGAAAGATCCATCTCTAGGGACTTGGGGAAACAACTTTAAAGTAAAGATTGTATTTTTAATGTAAGTAATACAATGAGTATCATTAAACTAAAGACATAATGTAAAGGGGGTGACCTTTATGGCTTTTCCTATGTCCTTTAAGACCTTATAAGGTGGACAATCCTTGGAAAGCTAGGTCAAGGGAAGGGGATGACATAATATAAATAAAAATTGCATTTTTATACATAAAAGTAAAGGGAAATCACATCATCATGTGGTAGATCTTCCCTAGAACAAGCCACTTATGGAACCTTGTTCATACTTGGGAGAGGATCTCCAATGAATCATTTGTGTAGGGGGAGTGGGAATATGATGATTACATTGCAAAGATGAAAACTTTAAGACAATAAATCAATATAAATGAAAAGTAATAAATAAAGCAAGATAATATGAGAGTAAATCAAGGGTAATGGAAGGAGAGATTACCAATATTGGTTTTCTCTATATCCCAAGTGAATTTTCCTATTTAGGAATAGATTAGAGTAGATTTAATGTGTGAGAGAGGTGAGTTTTTGAGTAATTTTGGTTACTGGAATTTCGTGGTATTATTTTGGCAGAGTAATAGTGCCTAAATATCCTTCTCAAAATGAATAGAAGAGGCCTCTATTTATAGGCGTCTGTGTGCTTCCTAAAGAAGCCGCCCGGCGTGAATCCACTGCAAAAGAAGCTGCCCGGCGTTATCCATCGTCTTGTCAGCATGTTTCTAGATTCATGCAAGGTGGTAGCTTGGAAGCTTCTTTCCAGCGAGGTCCTGTTTGAAATTCTAATTCCTAGCAGGTCCTTCCTCCTTTTGAAAGTTTGGAAAAGTTTCCGAATTGCCCCTAAACTTTATGAAAGTTTGGGGAACTGCCAGAAAACTTTAACCGGAAGGCATGAGCCAGATTTGGGTACTTACAGCCTCCATCTCAGCTTTAGGTACAAACACCTTCCAAAATAAAATCTCAACTTAAGGTACAAACGCCTTCATCCAACTCAGGCCGAGATGCCTCATAATAGTCTCAACTCAGGACGAACGCCTACAAATAGTTACCCCACAGGTAGAGGCCCCTCAGAATTTCCCTCACCCTCGAACTATGATCGGGCTTGATTCCCACTTGGGATACGTAGGAATCCTGTCAAAGGGTCCAGCCATCCGACCAACACGGTCATTATCTCTCCCTACCGACAAGCGATCCAGATCGGGATTCTTATTTTTATCGACGACCCCACATCCTTCATAAGTGACGTCGCCGAGGGGCTTCTGTAAGTACCCCAATCCGCACCGTTCTCCATCCGAGCATTTGGAAAACATCGAAGGTACGCTCCCTCGTGATCACAAAGTCTCGTAAACTCCCAAAGGGACCAAACTGATCAAGCAAACCCAAGAAGGACTGCTTAGGCATAAAAAACATCAGAAGGGCCCTGCAAGAATGACACAAAAGTCAAAAAGCTGTCAGATTACATCTTAAACCGTGCAGATCTCTTTGTTGCATGATAGGTCCGCACGGAT
>JAFEMH010000604.1:545000-557500 GCA_022495995.1 Adenophora triphylla var. japonica
CACGCTTAATTACAAAACAAACCAACTGAAACAAGTTTGTAAAAGTTTTATATACAGAGCCTTTCCCCAAAAGAATAACAACCACAATCCCAACTCCCCAATACAACACATACCCCGACAACCAAAAGAAATCCAAACTCTGTCCCCCGGCCTCACTGGTCCGGTCCTCCTGTCTCAGCGGGATCTAAAAAAATAAAGGGAGAAGGGGTAAGATAAAATCTCAGCAAGCTATTATGTATGCAGCAATATGCCATACAAGATGCAACACATAAACAGGTTGCTCAATACAATATGCAACACCAAATAGGTTGCTCAATCACATTGGGAAAGCAGTAAACACGTTACGTTACCTTTCCCTTTACCTTTTCCCCATCTGGGTCATATGTAGTACTACAGTGGGAGTCATACTCCTCTCATGTGGTGAACTGCTAGTGCACATCCACCTCTTATACGACCCCTTTCAGAGATTCATATAAGCTGCCTCGCTATCATGTGGCATGACTGCACATATCCACAGAAGTTGAACCCCTCAATCCGTGGCCACAGAAGGGGGTGAACGGTCCAAGTATAAGGACATCCAACCACCTTATGAAATACTTTCTCATAAATGATGGGATTCTCTATACCCCCGAAGATCAACTGGTATACCATAGTCAAGCACATTATAGATACTTGAAAGTAAGTCCACCCAATGGGACATCACATATATATACAACATGGTACTACAACTCATGTTAAACAATTGAAACAGTGCAACGCGTATTTAACACTATGTGCACAATTAAATATGAATATGTAAACTCGTATGACACAAAGTATATCACGTAAGTCCTACACATTCATTACACAATATGTAAACCAGAAGCAAGATACGACCACTCCTGTCCAAACCAAATAAATAGTGCACTACCAATTTTATGCACTATAAAAACAAATAACCCTATACAGGTAACCACGTAGGGATACAATACAATATAAGTAGCCCTATACATTCGTAATATAATCTTTAACACCTTCTATAAAGGTTCCATATAAATTTACCAAGAATAATATAAAGTGATTTTACATATATATTCCATATATTTTGATAATTATATTACTCTCGCTATATCCTTAACATGCAGTAAAAGTGAAGACTTTATCAATAATAAGTCCACACAAAAAATTCTTAAAGTTCAAGTGTCCATTATAATGTACTCATGGATATGGAAAATCAATTATAATTAAAGAACCGCACCTAGCGTGAACTATTCACAATATCGGACGACATAGTAGCATTAATATGGAGTAACAGTTATAATATATTATTAAATTAAGTATACTAGTAGGAATCCTCATTAGTTATTAGTTAGAACAAATAATACTAACCATGCTAATTTTTCTGCCAAGGCCCATTTCATTCAACCAAAACTCATTTTATTCCTCTTGTCAAAGTTAAATAAAATGAACCAAAACTATCAAAACTCAATTATAGCGTCATAATATCATCTTTATATATATTATGAACAATTAAAGAAAGAAATCATAATAACTTACCAAAATTTGTCGAAATAAAAAGAAGATTTAATCGGCTATACTTGCTCTAATCGACTCCCTGATCACAAGTATGAAGTCGGAATTTGAAACGGAGCAACGAATGATTTCCTACGAATTTCTGGAGGTAACCTAGATTTAGGAACGGTACGTATGTATATTGAGAGAGAAATAAAGGAGCTGAGAAGGAAAGCTTCTCTACTACTAGAATTATTACCACATAGCCCATAGCACAAGTGAGTCACTACTCCCTCAGCAATGCCTTTGCCACGTGAAGCCTAGTATCAATTTTCCAAATAAATCCGTCCCTTATATCTTTTATTATTATTATTATTATTACTCCCTCCGTCTCATAATAAAATGATACTTATACTTTTTATAATATTTCTATTTAAAAATTCAAATATTATAACTTTAATACATTAATTCCCACTTGTTTCATTTAGACATTATATTTTAAAAATTATTTTAATAACATCTAAAATCACGTAATTTAGCAACTTAGCCAAATAAACACATAATACTACCAAATAATATATAATGCATATATGTATACATATATGTATATATATATACATATATGTATACATATATGTATACATACATATATGTATACATATATGTATACATACATATATATATATATGTATACATATGTATATATATATAATATACATATATGTATACATATATGCATACATACATATATGTATACATATATGTATACATACATATATATATATATGTATACATATGTATATATATATATATGTATATATATATATATACATATACATATATGTATACATATATGTATACATATATGTATATACATATACATATATGTATACATATATGTATACATATATGTATATACATATACATATATGTATACATATATGTATACATACATATATGTATACATATATGTATACATACATATATATATGTATGTATACATATATGTATGTATACATATATGTATACATATATATATGTATGTATACATATATGTATATATACATATATGTATACATATATATATATATATGATGCTGCAGGAATTGTGCTTATCAATCTTCCTCCACGTGGCAGGACTGATCACCTGGCTCCTTGACCTGAAAACAGAACCCACGACTAGCCGGATGTGTCTCCGGCGAAGACGCTCGGGCGTGAGAGTAAGATCACAGTTGTATATAGCTCAAAATGTATAGAATAATGAATTCTGATAACAAAATGGCAGTTACCTTTGCACCGTAGGTAGTGACCAAGTATTTATAGGTAAGAGTAATGTATTTTTGGTGAGGAGACATGTCCTCCGAGATTATAGCAGCGGTTATTCAGTCATGTGAACGTGTTAGTAACTGCCCCTGATTTGTAGGGATGTGGTTACGAGAATAGTTCAACCGAATATGCCTGCGAGTATCAAGTCGTCACTTGTTAATTTAGGTCGAGGTCGCCACTCGTGGAATGGTCGACCTGACTGTCGGGTAGAGCACGGTTCGTACCCGAATTGTAGCATGGATGATGAGGTCGGACTAAGTTAGGTCGGGACCAGTAGGTCGGACCATGGGCTTAATCGACTGTCGCTTGAGATGGGCTTTGGGCCTTGCTCTGACTGGGCCAGCCCTATTTAGAATGTGATAGTCCAAGCTGGATGTAATTGGGCTTTACTTGCTTGGCCCAACTCGGCACTTTTGGTATGTTCAGTGGCCCCCAACTTTCGAGTTGACTTTGTCGACTAGGAAGTTAAGGAAATTTTTGATGGCAATTGTTGTTACTCGAAGGTCTCTACTCGTTCTGAGGTTTAGTCGACCCAAGATGACGTGGCTCGATCCTGGACGTCGGCGATGGACGGTCAAAGATGAAGGAGCGCCGTTTTTGCCATAATGATTACAATTTTGACGTTTGAGAGTCCGCCTAGGAAACAGTTTCCGTAATTAATTAGGAAAATTAATTTTGAATTTCCCTTTGCCCTTTCCAATTCAAGGAACTATAAAATCAAGAATCCTTCTCCATTTACAACTTTCGCCATCTTTGATTCCTTGAAGCCCGGCGAAGATATCGACGAAGGCAATTGGATAAATCAAATCTCCCATCTTCATCTGTAGACCCCCCTCGTTCGAACTAACTTAAGGTATTTCTCTTCGTCTTTCAGAATTAGGGCTTTATTTCCGTAATTTCTTCAATTCTGCCATGGCTAAGACCTTTAGTACAGAACCCGGAGCTTGGTATGGGTATTGTAAAATCAATCGTAGGGTGTATAAACATTTGAACGGTGAGTGGAGGGAGATGACCATGGAGGAATGTACTTCAATTTTAACCCGATGGGGTTTGCAATTTACTGAGTTGGCTTTGCCTGTGGGAGAGAACTTAGGTACTTTAGGAACGAATGACCCAAGAATTGAGTCCTTCCATCTTTTTCATGAGCTTCTCGATCATATTGCTACATTTTATATTCATGGTCCCGACAAACCTTCTTTCCTTAGGAATAGAATTGGATTTCCGGGGGAATCTAGGTCGCCCCTTAGCTTATCGATTAGGTCTCCTGAGACTTCATGTAGAACTGATTCCCCGTTTCCCTTCTTCTTGTACGTATATGGAGACACAAGGTGGAGCTCATGCCTCGACCTCATCAAGCCCGCGCATTGTTGATGCCTTTGATAACACCGTAGTGCCCAGAATGAAAAAGGCTACGTTCCTCCAAGGCCGCCTAGAGGGAAGCGAGATTATCCATCTCGCTTAAGCATGATATATGATTTTTGTGAGGTTGATAGGAAGGAGTTTAGTGTTGCTCTGTATAGTAGGGGGGACTTCTTTAACAAATTTGGGGACACCTACGAGGAGGAAACCACCAAGGTAGCTTTCTACTACGGCCAATTTGAAGCTGGCTTGAGATTACCTCTTGACCCCTTCATAAACGAGTTCTTGGAGTGCACCGATGCCTTGCCACTTCAGCTAGGGGCCAACACCTGTAGGGTATTGGTTTGCTTTATTATGGTTTGTAGGTTCTTAGGATATGAGCCATGCATGAGGGTGTTTAAGGAGTTCTTTAGCATTAAGTTTGATAAGGATAATGGCATAAGTACTCCTTCCAAGCCAAAGTCTCCCAAATTATTTGCCAATCTTCCTGGCAAGGCTAGTGGATGGAACTCTTGCGTGGTGGTGGTGGAGAGTAGAAGAGGATGGGAGTTTCCCTTGCCCAGTGCTGATACAACTGGGGTAGATGAGAACAACTACTGGGCCCCTCATTGGCATAATGATTTACGTAAGAAGTTGATGGAGTTTACCAAGAAAGGGGCTATCAGTTGGGATGCTCTAGGAACCAACAAAAATAACTTCATCCGAGCTGGATTGATGGTTGGTGAAGGAGAGGTAGTGCCCATGGTGCCAATAGTTAGATGTCAGAGATATCCAGATTGGGTCACCCATGAGGGAGCTCGATTCAGATTTGAGAAAGAGTGCCACCATTGTAAGAAGACTGCCAACTATTGTAAGGAGCGGGTAGAACACTTTGGGGGTAAGAACTCGACCATTCCTTGTAACTTGATCCCTCTTACCTTTGCTTAACTGTTTATTTATGACTTTGATTCGTACATAGAACTTTTTTGCTCGTATGTAGAATAATCAGTCCACACATATTTAATTCGTACATAGAACTTTTTACTCGTATGCAGAAATTTTATGTGTCGACCTAACCCTTGATCATTTCAATTTTTGTGTAGTCTTAACTCCTGAGCAAGAAGCGAGTATGGGCCGAACCATTGACATTAGGAAGAGCAAGTGGAGCTGTGGAGCAGCTAATGCCAGAGAACATAGGGAGAGAGAGGGTGCTCTCCGTCATGATACTTTGCAGACGATAGATGTGGACCCCGTTAACTCTATACCAATGGAGGAGAACCCCGAGGAACTGGAGGGGAACCAAGTTGTTGACGTCGCCCAGGAAATGGAAGAGGTTGACGCTGAAGAAACCAATGTATCCGACCAAATTGTTGAGCCAGCTAAGGAGGCTAGAAAGACCAGAGCTCGTGATCAACCCAAAACCAAATCCAAAACCAAAAGAATTCCCAAGGCAAAGTCGCCTGTGATTGAGTTAGATGATGAGGTGGATGATGATGATACGGCCCCTTTAAGCAAGAAAATCAAGATTGGGAAAACCAAGGTGAGCTCGACAGTTGATCGGGTCGATGCTAACGAGCCGATGGAGAATGAAGTTAGGAGTCCCCAGCCTTCCCCTGTCCAGGTTTCTTATGCCGAGCTGATCCAGTCTCGTGTTGACGAGCTAAGTGTCGTGGCTCCTTTAACCAGGATCAACCGCTTAGCCAGGAGTATCCTGAGCCGGAGTATGGATGTGCCGTGGTCGAAGGGGTGCCGACCAGATTTGATTATGGAGTTCACTAAAAACCTCTAACTCCGTAAGCTCGCAGAGCTAGGGTCGGGCTAGCTTCCTCCGAGGTAACTCTTTGGCAATTTCTTGTGCTGTTAACTTTGTTTTGCTCGCTTGTTCCATGTCTCCCTTTGTGTCTGTCAGATCTAACCTCTTCCTCCCATTCTTCTTTTCAGTCTCTTGCCATGATTGACCTGGCTACTACTTATTGGAAGGCTGCTGAGGAGCAGGAGAAGCTAGCCAAGTTCATGTTGGCAAAGAAAAATGTGGAGTTGAAGAAGCTGGAGGAGGAGAATGCCGAGGTGGGGAAACTGAAAGAAGCCAACGCTACGTTGAAGGAGGAGCTCAAAAACTTGAAGGAAGAGCACTCAGACTTAGACAGTTCGTATGAAGCTTTGAAGCTTGTTAAAGACAACGAAATAAAGGCCAAAGAAGAAGCCCTGGGGCAAGTTTGGAGAAGCTACCAAGGAACTCGCCGCCCTCAAGGAGGAAAAGAATAGGCTAGCCGCCGATCCGGCATTGGCGACTCAACAGTTGGAGGAGGTGCCAGTCACTTTGGCCAAGAAACAAGAAGAGTTGGATGCCGCTCGAACTCAATGGGGGGAGGACCTAGCTGCTGCTGTGAGGGCTGCAAAGGAGGATGCTGTCAAGGCATATAAAGATAGTGATGATCTGCACGACCATATTACCGAAGAAGCTAGGGGGTTCTTCCATGTAGGTCGGGCTCATATGGCTCGACGTATAATAGTAGATCCCTCTGTCAATATATCGATCGAACAGCCTAGCTCAATGGGCTTCGAAGATCCTTATAACACAAAGAAAGCCGCCAAGGTCACCCTTTGGTGCCATACAATGAAAATGACTTGGAACTTATAAAGAAAGATGATGAAGCTGCAGAGGCATCACCTTGGGACCCCCCAGCTGTTGAAAAGGTTAATTTTAACACCATTTTGGCTGAGCTCGATGACTATGAGGATTCGGCTTTTGACGAGGAGACCCCAAAGTTTACAATCAGTGACTCACGGAAGGTGGTTTATCAGACTGAAAATGTTATTGGTGAGCCATCTACTGTGGGTGATCAGACTGAGGTCGACCCAACGTCCGTCGCCGATCCAATAGAAGGCGTTTCTTCTGAATAGACTTTGATTTTAATGGTTTATTGTAATCGAACAAGCTCCAAACATTTTTGCTTTTTTGTTTTTAATACTTGTATGCCTTGGCCCTATTTTTGGGAGGCATGATACTTTGTAAGTTGTCTTTGCCTAAGTCTTAGCCCACTTTGGGAGACTTAATTGTGTTTAATCGTAACTGACTTCTCTTTTCTGCATGTTATATGCTTTAGAGGTAAGTGTCGAGTTAGATTTAGTAGGGCAATGACTTATTTGTTCAAACTTTTTAAGCTGACCAAGGATCGAGTTACTCAGAGCGAAGTCGATTAGGAATCGGACTTGTTAAAATAGTAGAGCTGATTAAGAATCGAGCTAATTATAACAAACTGACTAAGAGTCGAGTTTGTTGGAACGAAGTCGACTAAGAGTCGGACTTGTGAAACTAAATAAGCTGATTGAGAATCGAGCTTATCATAACAAACTGACTAAGAGTCGAGTTTGTTGGAACGAAGTCGACTAAGAGTCGGACTTGTTAAATTAAATAAGCTGATTAAGAATCGAGCTTGTTATAACAAACTGACTAAGAGTCGAGTTTGTTGGAACGAAGTCGACTAAGAGTCGGACTTGTTAAATTAAATAAGCTGATTAAGAATCGAGCTTGTTAAATTTAAGCTGACTAAGAGTCGAGCTCATTGGGATTGGGGTAACACTATGATTGATGGAATGAACCGCACTTTTTATTGAAGTAGGAATCATGCTTACATCAGTTCGAAACTAGCTTTAACACAAACTTGAACTTTGAAATTGAAAACTAGAAGTAGTATTTGATGAGGTGAGTAGCATGCCAAGGGTGCTTCAACTCGTCACCTCCAGGATGAGCTATCATGTAGGTTCCTTCTTTGACGACTCGAGTGACTACATAGGGACCTTCCCAATTAGGAGATAGCTTGTTCTGCTGGGTCCTTCTACCCGTTGCCTCAATCTTTCTCAATACATAGTCTCCCACTTGGAAAGACCTTGCCTTGACCTTCTTGTCGTGATAACTTTTAGTCCGCTGCTTGTAATTGACCATTCGGAGGTAGGCTGTTTCTCGCTTCTCGTCGATCAGGTCCAAGTCGATCAACCCGTTGGTGTCATTCTCGCTCTTGATCGAAGAAGGTCACTCTAGCCGTAGGGAATCTCGAGCTCGGCAGTGCCATGGCCTCGACCCATATGTGAGAGCAAAAGGGGTTTCCCGTAGGCCCCGAGTGGTTGTACGAACCGCCCAAAGAGCAAGGGGGAGTTCGTCCAACCAATTGTTTCGTCGACCTACGAGCCCAGCCTTGAGCGAAGATAGTACAAGTTTATTTCTTTGCCGCTTCGCTTGCCATTTCCTTGAGGATAGGCGACAGAGGATTTCCAATGTTTGATTCCCACTCGCTTCATCTCTCGTTTCGAAAGTCCGGGAGAACCGTAACCCATTGTCGACACTATAGCTCGAGGAAAACCAAACCGACACCAAATGAAGTCGTGTATGAAGTTAATAGCATTCTCCTCTCGTGATGCGAGCTAGTGGTTTGGCCTCAACCCATTTGGTGAAGTAATCTATGGCCACTATCACGTACTTGCGGTTTCCTCGGGCGGGAGGGAAGGGTCCAATCGTGTCGACGCCCCACATATCAAACGGCCAAGCCGCGATCACGTGAGTCTCGCTTCTGTTGTAGGCACATGGGGAAGGTTGGCAAACCTTTTGGCATTGATCACATTGCCGAACAAAGTTGTGAGTGTCGCCTCATGTGTGGCCGTAGTATCCCAACGTGATTAATTTGTCGCCAAGAGTCCCGCCCCCGGTGTCCACCACAAATTCCACTATGCACTTCGTGTATCAATAGGGCGACCTCTTGGGGATGGATGCACTTTAGCAATGGCCGAGTATAAGATCTCCTGAACAGGTCGCCTCCTTGAATGACATATCTCGGAGCTTTCTTTTTGATAGCTCGAGCCTTCTTCTCGTCCTCTGGTAGCTCGCCACTTTCTAAGTATGCTTTCATTTCCTCAATCCAACACTTCTCCTGAGTCCAATTTCTTGAGGGATCATCTATGCACTGAATTTTTACCCTCTCATAAGCTGGATTTTCGAGGAAGGAGATGGGCTCGTCATGTGGCTCATCTGAAGTAGCAAGTTTCGAGAGGAGGTCGGCCAGCTCGTTATCTTCTCTTCCAATCCTTTGAATCTCCCAGAATTCTAAGTCCTTTATCAGTTCTTTCACCAGGTCGCAGTATTTGATGAGAGTAGAACTAAGCACTTCGTACTCGCCTTTGACCTGGTTGACTATCAATTGTGAGTCACAGTAGGCCATGATCTTAGTTGCTCCGAAGCATTTGGCGTACTCAATAGCTGCAATCAAGGCCTCATATTCGCCTTGGTTGTTGGAAGCGTCAAATTTGAACCTTAGCGATTCCTCGTAAACAGCCCCGCACTGCTCGACCAAGACAATTCCAGCCTCCACCGACATTTTTGGTTGCCGACCCGTCCGAATGGACCTTCCAACAATCGACGGGTAGAGTGATGGCGACTTGTGACTCTGGCTCTTTCCCTTTTCCCTTTTCTTTTGGAGCTCGCCGCTCGTCATCTTCCTTGGTGAACGTAAGCTCGACCAAGAAGTCGCCCGTAGCTTGAGCTTTCAACGCCTTTCGAGGTCGATACTCAATGTCAAATTCGGTGAGGGCAATTGACCAATTGAGTAGTCGACCCGAACTCTCCGGCTTGTGCAAGATTTTTCTTAAGGGAGCATTGGTAAGGACCACGATCGGATGAGCCAGAAAATAAGCTCGTAACTTTCTTGAAGCTACGACTAGAGCATAAGCAACTTTCTCGCCGTTGTAATACCTCGCTTTCTACATCCGATAATGCTTTGCCGATATAGTACACAAGCTTCGAAGCCCTTCATCCTCTCTAATCAATACCGCAAAGAATCGACTTGTCTCCTACGTATAGATACACAAATAAAGTCTCACCCGCCATCTGCTACCGGGAAAGGCAGGTGGAGTAGCAAGATAATCCTTCAATTGTTGGAACGACGAATGACATTCGGTCGTCCATTCAAAACTTTTCGTCCCCTCAATGCTTTCAAGAAGGGGAGAGACCTTTCGCCGACTTTGATATGAAGCGACCAAGAGCCGCTACCCTTCCATTAAGTCGCCGCATCTCCTTGATAGTGGTGGGAGCCTTCATGTCGACTAAAGCCTTTATCTTCTCTCGGATTAGCTTCTATGCCCCTCTCGAGATACCATGAATCCCAAGAACTTGCCACCGCCACTCCAAACACACATTTACTGGGGTTGAGCTTCATGTCGTTTGCTCGTAAATTGGCGAATGTCTCCTTTAGGTCGACCACGTGACTCCCGGCCTTAGTTTTAATGACCATGTCGTCAACGTAGGCCTCCATATTTCGACCAATCTGTGAGGCAAAGACTTTGTTCACCATCCTCTGATATGTAGCTCCTGCATTCTTCAATCCAAAAGGCATCATATTGTAGCAAGAGATGCCTCCAAATGCTCGAAATGCCGTCTTCACTACGTCATCCTCGTGCATCTTTATCGGGTGGTATCCCGAGTAAGCATCCAGGAAACTGAGAGTGGAATGACCAGCAATGGAATCAACAAGCTTGTCAATTCTAGAAAGAGGATAGCTATCCTTTGGGCAAGCTAGATTGAGAGTAGTGAAGTCGACACACATCCGCCACTTGCCATTCGATTTCTTCACCATGACCACGTTGGCCAACCACGTTATATGAGTGGCCTCTTTGATTATACCTGCACTCAAAAGTTTTTGTACCTCTGCTTTGATAGCCTCTTCCTTGTCGCGAGCAAAACTTCTCAACTTTTGGGGTCTCGGCTTTATGGTCGGGTTGACTTCCAGTCTGTGAACAGCGACCTCCTCCTTGATTCCCCTCATGTCTTCTACTCTCCATGCAAAGACATCATTACTTTCTTTGAGTAGCTTGATGATTTCTGCTCGCTCTTCAACTGATAGCTGCTTCCCAATCTGAATTTTTTGATCGGGGTAAGAAGGGTTGGTGATTACTGACTCTAGCTCATCCACGCCTTCTAGCTCGGGTCCATCTCTCGAATTGTAGAGTCTCCACTATGATCTCCCCGACCTTTTGTCTTTCCTCGGCTCCCAAGTGTGGAGCCTCCTCGCCTATCATATCATCGAAGCTTGTCTCGCAACCTTGTTGGTAGGGGCCCCCGAGTTATTGTCTATCTGGGAGGCATAGGTCTCCTATGACGACTTGATCGACCATAACTACATCTGAATCGACCTCAGTGGTGTTAGAGTGACGTGTCGACTCAAGCATGACCTCGTCATTTGAGCGATAGGTCGACTCTACCACGTCGGTGATTGTTGACAGTCGGGTAGTTTTGGTGATCGACCGAGACGCCTTCAAGTAACCATCGCCAGCCTCAATTTCTAGCTCCCTTTTCTTTCTTTCTCTTAGAACATGATCCGCATAAGCACGAGCCGTGCCTTGTACGCAACCCACTCCAGCAGTGTGGGGAACTTTACTCGCTGGTGAGGAATTGAAGCTACCATTCCAAGAGCGACCTGTCCAGGAATTCCAAGTATGGCGGCATAGTCACTATTTACATCAATTACGATAAATTGTACCTTCGAGACAATCCTAAGGGGGTGCTGGCCTAGGTCGACGTCGAGCACTATCTGGCCTTTAGCATCAACTCGGTGGTTGGTGAAGCCCTCCAACCTGCCATCATATCTTTCCAGCTGTTCATCATTAAGGCCCATTTCCTTGAAAGTTTTGTAAAACAAAATATCCTTGCAGGCCCCCGTGTCGACTAAGAGTCTGCTCGTCGTACATCCATCAATGAGACCTGGGATGACGAGAACTTGCTCCCTAGCCGCCATATTTGTTGCCAATTCGTGGGGGTAGAAGCTGATCGCCTCATCTCTTATTTCTTTCCTTGGAGGCACATGTGGGGCCTTATTAAGCTGGAATATCTTGTGCTTGATGGCCGTGTTGCTTGCTTGTTCGCTGATGACTCCCGTGTTCCGCCTAGGCCGCCTAGGTCCTTGTTGTCCACCCGCTGGCCGCTCACCTCCCCCACCTTGAGGTCTCTTCACATAAGCTTCGAGTCTCCCCCGGTCGACCATTCTCTGGATGATACGCTTTAATCCTAAGCAATCCTCTCGTGAGATGACCGGTGTCTTTGTGGTAGTCGCAGCATTTGCCGTTGTCCCGCCTAAACTTGTTGCCTGGATTCATTGGGACTGGAGGAGCCGGCTCGACGGCATTCGGAATCTCGCCCGACTCACCGTGAGGGAGTGAAAGCTTCGGGCACCTTCTCTGTCGCCCTAGTTCTCGTTCTTTCCATTTTTATTGTTCCCCCATTCTTGTTGGAGTCTTTTTATCGTCGCCGACTTCAACCTTGGGGCTCTTACCATTCTTCTTTTCTTTTCTTTCCTCGGGCG